>OX411308.1:80377552-80910875 GCA_948150685.1 Rhaphigaster nebulosa
TTATTAATAATATTATCATATCAATAAGATATGATAATACTGCCGAAGGACAGGGTCGTATGATAATACTAGTATAATAATAATAATAATGTAGTATAATACCACTAAGAAAAATTGAATAACGATTATGAAATGTGCCTTGCTACTATAGAATATAAGGATAATATAAATATATTATAATATAAATATAATATAAGGATAACAATAGATGATATAACTAAAAAACTACATATACATGTCTAATTGTAAGTGATATGTGTTTCTTGATTGTTTGGAGTTTAATTAAAACAAAATTGTTATTTATTTTATCTGGATAAATTTGTTACTAATTTTTAATCTGTAGATAAACTCGGTATATTTCGAAAAATGTGTTATAAAAAATTATGATTCATAACAACTGCTAGTAAATGATGGATCGCAGCGTAATAAAATACTTTTACTACTATCACTCATATTTTACTTAAAATAAAAATATTCATATCAGTAACATAATATATGTTAATGGAAAAAGAAACTGACCTTAAAAGCGGAAGACCCACAACCACGGATCGTCGAAAGGTTCTCCATCGACCAAACAACGGAAGAGAATGGCGTCGGAGAAATTGCAAGAACTTTGATTGATTAACGATATAAAAAAAGCAACAGTGAAAAAATTAAACTGACTTCGACGGGGAGGTTATGTGCCGAAATGCATGAGCAAGCTATTCATTGGGTGTTAGTGACAGAAACGCTTTGCCAGCTTGACCATCTCGACCCTTTTCAATCCATCTTGGTTTATTATATAAACGGTTATTTATAAATTACAATGTTGTTGTTTTGTTTTTTTAAACGTCTATACAAAAAATAAATACACAAATTAAATATACATTGTATGCATACCCTTATATATTTCTTCAAATTTACCACATGTGTGATACCATCAGCATCTATGTTTTTTTCTGTCCATCAACATTGTTATAGGTTTTCGCCACGATCTCAGACAACTATTACAACACAATTGATTGTTTATCAGAGACGCCTTCATGGACCAAGGAATAAACCAGTTTAGTCACGAATTATATGAACAGTTCCTGTCCACCGAATTGAAAACTGCTAAAAAATCGTTTCAGAGTATTCGCTTAGTATAAAATTGATGGTGATTACCCTAATGCGGGGCAGGCTTGGCATAAATTACATAGAAAAAAATAGAGTAAAAAATAAAAATGGTCAGAGTAATAATGTATAATTAATTAGTGAAAAATAATATTTAATGTGTTTCTGAATAAGACATAAAAATATAGATCAGAGTAACAAGGTATAAAGAGTAAGAATAATATGTAAATAAAGTTATAAAGAATAAGATTAGAGACATAACAAGTTAGAATCATAGGAAGGTTTATTCTATTTAAATAGTTCATTATATTTATACTTTCTTCACTTTAGGGCAACGCAAAGCGATGTTCTTGGATATGGCAGTTTTTTCTCTCTTGTATATTTCGAAATTAACTAGAAAAATTTTGTTATGAGAAATGGTCCACCATCTTTAAAAATCTGAGATGGTAAATCGTTAGTCTTCCTGATAGGTATAACTATCGATTAATTGTTAGTTCAGCGCCAAAAGAAACCAGAACAAACTTTTCAAAAATTAAACCTTGAACTGAAGATGGATTTATAACATTTGAAACTAGTTTTCAAAAAAGAAAATTTATAGAAGAGGCAAACAATTTATCAACCCCTAATTAGATTAATTTATGATATATGAGAGAAAAAAACATGTTTTTTTTTACTTCAGTTATAATATATAAAACCTAATATGAATAAAAGAAACAAATATCAATATCTCTTCTGCATAAATTCATATTCTTGTTCTTCAATAAATAAAATTTCACGTAATAAATAAACACCATATAAATTTATTTATAATAAATATGATGTTATTCATTGAAACTTTTAATAAAATGTTTCTCAGATTTTGAAATACTTCAAATAATAAGATAAATGCTGTTCTCTAGAACTACAGAAACAGAGAAAATTAAAGCTGAAGGAGGAGTCTACCTGTTGTGCAAGGGACCTAATATACATCCGCCAGGCAATGAAAGAATTTCATCTGTCTTAGACCGGAAGAATCCCACTAAATTAGATTTTGTTTTAATTCAGCTCCAAGAGCAAGACCACTCTAGAGGATGGTATGAAGAATCCTGGAATGCTCTATACTCAGTTCTCCAGAGTTGGAGAGGATTCAAGTATTTGGAGTGCCTACTTGAGACTCCCGTGTCCCGCTGGGCAGGATATTAGGAAAACTGAAGGGTTCGCTTCCAAGGACTCGCCCCTCACCGTCACAAACACTTCCAATATCCTCTTAGTAAGCTCACAGCTTTATTCATGTTTTCAAGTTTATTTTTGAATCTCTGTTTATTTATAAGGGATAGAACATCCGAAAAGTTTAAAATGATAAACAAGCATTACTTTTTAATTTGGTACCACACGTCTATTAGTAGTAATTATAATTATAAAACATTTATTTACATCGGACCTCAGAGGTCCTGTTGGAATCTGGTCTGAGCGGATTAAAGCTTATTTCGTGGCGGATCCACGAAATAAATCTCGACCTTTTCACTCTGACTGAATAGGATGGCTGTCTCTGCCCAGATAAGCTAAAAGGTACTAACTCCAAATATCTTTTTAAAATACATCATTGCATTGTATCCGAATTGCTCTTAAAACTGCACCTTTTTGTGCCATTTGAAAGCCCTTAATCCAATGGTTTAAGAGCTTAGTAATGTAATTAAATGATTTAGTTTTTAGAGAAATTTGGGTAAAATACAAAAATGTATTTCAAAAAATGATTTGAAGTTTGGGCTGTTTAGCATATGACGGCAGATCTGTAGGATAATTCGTCCTTTCTGCCCTAATTAGAGTGCACATGGACGCTTAACCCCAAGTTAACAAAACAATCCAACCAGATAATCAAATACCTCTATAACCCTTTACCTAGAATACTCAAACAGAATAATTGAGCAGCTTGATATCAATATTCAACATTGCCATGTCCACTTTTGTACTGCAATGTGACAGTAAACACTAATTTTTCCATCATTCTGTGTTTGATTTTTGCTTGATATAACAAACTTTCCATTCAATTTTCTATGGGGCAAACCATATTTGATAAAAATGGGTCTAGCATTAAGAACAGTTTTGGAATACCTATCAGAGCTCTTCGAAATCTCTTTTGTTTGACAGTGGAGATGTCCACTTTTGATAACTCCTCAATTATTGTTTTATTATTCACAATATTAGAGTATAATACATAAAATGGAAGTACCGACCAATGACTTGTTTGTTATGATTATTACTAGGACTTAGAAAAGGATGTGATGTGAACTGACCTCTTAAATAGTGGAAGAGCAAACTGTATTACATTGAATTGTTTGTGAAGGGAAGGTGCGATAGTGTGGAATCCCTTTTATTATATGCTACATAATTGCTTGATTTCATAATATGCGCATTATAATATACCATGCAAAGGGGCTTCCACCCCTAACTATAAAGCTATTCGGCACTATGGGTAATTCTGAGGCCTTTGTTATTTTTACTGTGTCTCAGAAATGATTTTGTTTCCTTGTCTGAAAGTACTATATTTAGTTTAGTAAATATTCTAGGAGACTATAAGAATCCATTGGACACACACACACACACACATATATATATATATATATATATATATATATATATATATATATATATATATATATATATAATACATACACATACAAATAAACGTATATTGGTGGGTGCAAGCTAATAGTACATAGAAACCATTAAATGAAGAGATAGTTGAGTGCCGAAAGTGATTAGATAAGAGCTAGATCGGAAAAGGAAAGAGCCATTGGTAGAAAAAAGTCGGTGGTGGGGAGATGGGGAGAGGAGGGGTGATTTATAATTAGGAGATAAGGCTTCTAAATGGCCACTTTTGAACTGGATTGGCCGGCCTCCAGGAGATAAAGTCCTCCGCTCCTGATTGGCTGCCGATCTGAGTTTCAAGTCAGGTAGCTGAACCCTTATGCTAAGCAGCACCTGTGGGATTTCCTAGCTGGGACCCTGTGTATATCCCGTGGCTTGGTAATAAAACCCTTGAATCTCATTGTTCTCCGGATATAAAGGAAAACCTGGTTCTTATCTGCAGGAAGCGGCTTATAGTTGGCGAATCTCCTAAAGGAATCAAAGACTATCTTAGGGATCATTGAGACAACAACCTCTTTTTGTACTGTAGCGTGCTTCCTTACTTTATTGATCTTATCAATTGATCATAATTTTGTTTTCGTGTGTGCGTTATTTTTTTTTTTTTTTTGGTTGTTCTTTTTAATATCTTAATCATCTATAGTTTAATTCATTGTTATCAATAATTTATAATTCTTTTTTTAACGAATTCAGTATATGAACTCTTAGATAATTAGTGACACACCATGAAAAACTAATACAATGAAAGTTATTTATTTTTCCCCAGTGTTCATAGAGATCCAATACGTACCAGTAGTATATTGGCTTTTTACTCCTGAGCAAGGTATATTTCTTGTTGAATATTTAATGGTTGGTCATATTGATAAAATGAAGGGTAAGATGGTCCGGGCGTCGGTTAAGAAATGGATCTCAAAATATCTATTTATTATAAGACAACTTATCAAACTTTATTGCAGGTCTCCATCCAGTGCTAAATGAACAAGATACAAAGATAGGAGTGTATTATGACATATTTAGAAAATTACATAAATATTGACTATAAAAATATAAAGGCATGGTAATGAGAAAAATTTAATTATATCTTTTTATTTACTATGTTAATATTAATGCCCTTCTCTTTATAGGGTGTGCTAGATAAAACCAGGAAACTTCAAAGTCCGATTTTATACCACAATTATGACAAAAAAGAGCTTATTAATCATCATCTGATTTTAAGTTGTTTCTTGGGAAATTCATCTCTATTTTTCTCTTTTAATTCTCGAATTTTTACTTTCCTTAACCTATATATGAAATATGTAGAAAAGGGAAGTATTTGGTTTGTTAACAATTTTAAATTTAATTCCTCAACGGAAATACATATATCAAGGTCCCCTCAGTCCAAATAACCAAGCCCCGCAAAATGGTCTGTGTATTTGTGGTTCTTTGTGTATGTGAACAGCCTAGCACAAAAACGAAAAGCTTTACAAAACTGAAATTACGTATTTAAGGTAGGTACAGGCCTGGAAGCATACAGCAACTTTTTTTGTCAAAATCGACTAGCCGGGAATGTTACTTTATTTAATCGATTTTACACTTTCGAAACCTACTCAAACTATTTTGATAAAACTTCTCCTTAAAACCCTTCAACTTTTCATTTATGTAGTATATCACCGAGAAAATTATGGAAAAAAGTTTTGATGCAAATCAAAATTTTATTTGTGCATAACTCAAAAAGTTTGCATTTTATGGTAAATTGTGTATAGGATCATATAAAAGGTAAAAAAAAATATCTGAAAACGGAAAAAAAATCTTAACCGATACTTGTCCGATCCAGTATTAGCAAAGATACAAGGTACGGAAAATGCCACTTACAATTTTCTTGAAAACGGCGCAAGCGATTTTGAATAAATTCGTTATTTCAACGTACACTTTAATGGTCTTCAATATCAGCTAGGCCTTGTCATCATTGAAATAGTCTGGTCGGGCATAAATGCCAAATTTTAAAAATGGCTGTCTTTCAAGTACCTTAAATATTGCATATTTGATACAATTAACCGTCTCCCATTGCCAGTAGTAATAAAAAATGGATAAATATAATCTATGAAAGAATTTTATAATTAGCTGAAGGAGGAAAAAGGAGAAATGTTTTACCTGGTTGAAAACAAATTATTGAAAAAAAGATCTGTAATATTGATGAGACGGGTGAGACGATAATTACATATGTTCATTAATTGTTTTAAATGAATATGTTGTAGCATCTATAATTTTTACTTTTACCTGTACTTGTGAATATAGTAAGGATAAGTACTGCCATCGTGAAAAATAACGAAATTGCTGTGTCGATGCGAGGAAGGATTAGCTGTGGTTTAGACTTGGAGAAGTTAGCTACACAATCAGAGCAATTATTCAGTTTGTATGGTTACGAATGCATACCTAACAGATTTTCTAACAATGAAAAATCGTTGATTGTAATGTTTCTTTTCATTATAACTTGAGAAACCAAAAACGAATATAGTATAGAATTAGTTGACATCCGCATGATGGTATAGAAGGATCCATCTAATTAGAGATTGATAAATTATTTGCCACTTTTATAAATTTGTTTTATTGAAAACTAGTTTCGAATGTTATTCATCTTCAGTTCTAAAAACACACAAACATTTCAAAATTAAGCAATTCAAAATATAGTTTGGTATTATTATATATATTAAATTAGAAGTAATATACATCAGTATTATAAAACATTTATGAATTATGAATTTAATTAAGAGAAGAAATCAAATACATGTTGGTACTCACCAAGGCTTTAATGGATTACATCAAACAGAAAAGTTTGTACTGGTTTCTTCTCGCAAATAATTAACAATGAAAGAAAGGTAGGTTTATAGGTAAACCGTTTAAGAGTCGGGGTTTTCCAGTAATGCCAGTGAGTAATTCGTTTTTCTGTTATAACTGGGAATAAATTTAAGATTGGAGATATTTATTTGGCCATTTAAGCAAAAATCTGGATTGGATTTGAAGGATTTTATTATTTCAAGTGCTTCATATATATTTAATTTGAGGCCGTTTTCAACGTGATGTATTAATTTAACTCCTGAATCTTTGATGAATTTATGGGTTTGTTCATTTAAATGAATTGCAAAGTTGGAATTCTCTGTCTTATAATTATATGCACGTATATGTTCCTTTCATCTCTGATTAGCGAAATAATGAAATCCTTCAAATCCAATCCAGATTTTTGCTAAAATGATCAAATAAATATCTCCAATCTTAAATTTATTCCCAACTATACAGAAATAATCCATTTAAACCTTGGTGTGTACCAACATGTATTTGATTTTTTGTCTTAATTAAATTCATAATTCAAAAATGTTTTGTAATACTGATGTATATTATTTCTAATTTAATATGTATAATAATACCAAACTATATTTTGAATTGCTTAATTTTGAAATGTTTGTGTGTTTTTAGAACTGAAGATGAATGTATAACATTCGAAACTAATTTTCAATTAAACAAATTTATAGAAGTGGCAAATAATTTATCAATTCCTAAATAGTATAGAATTGTCGTACTGCAATTGTTAAAAAAACTACTTTATTGTACTTTTCTGAGAGAAGACGTGAAGAATTGGTGAAAATATTACAAGTAGACAGTATTTATAGTGTTTTTATTAGTATTCCTCTTGAAAAAACAAAACAAGAATAACTGATTTTGAAAGCCAAGGAAGATGGTTGAAATCTACATATGAAAGGTGAATTAGTAGTATTATACATTATTTATTTTTTTTTTTTAGTGATAAAGGATATATGTTCACTTAATTTTACCTATTGTAATTTTTTACCGTAGAAAAATTTAATATTTTTTTATGATATCTACTTAAATATGTATTTAAGTATACTTTGATATACATATAGAGTTTATTGTGTTTTTATTAGTGTACCTCTTGAAAAAACAAAGCAAGATAACTGATTTGCCAAGGAAGATAGTTCAAATCTGCAGATGAAAAGCGAATAAGTAATAATAATAATATGATATATTAGATTTTTTTTTTAGTGGCAAATGATATTTTAACTTGAATATAAGGCTGTTTTGCTAAAATTAATAATTTGTTATTTAAAACCGTTCATTATAACTAAAATAGAAAAGAAAATTATTTAAGAATAAAAATTATAAGCTTAGGATAAAATAAAGCAAAGAATTTGCTAATGATTAATTTGCATTTTTACATTATTAATTAAAATTACAATTGGGATAATTTATTATATATTCCAACACCTTTAGTTAATATTTAATTTAGTTATTTTTATCAATTTTATCACTGCTGACTTGATAAAAATGTTTTAGAATAATAAACCTTAAACATTTTTCAATTGGGATAATTTATTATATATTCCAACACCTTTAGTTAATATTTAATTTAGTTATTTTTATCAATTTTATCACTGCTGACTTGATAAAAATGTTTTAGAATAATAAACCTTAAACATTTTTCTCATGGTTTTATATGAGAAAATTCTGTGAAGCTGTTTTGAAAACCAATTAATAATATGGATATATATATATATATATATATATATATATATATATATATATATATATATATATATATATATATATATATAACATATGCATTAAATGGCATAAACATATGTCCATTATCAAAATCGTTTATCTATAACATATAATATGCATCATGCATATAATTAGTTAACAACATTATAATTTATACTAAATTAATATGTTATAATGAATTAGTAGTTAATTTATGAATTTATACATCTCACTATAATAATTTATTACGGGTTTAATAATTATTATACTGCCACTGTTGTTACATCTTTTGTTATCTTGCTTTTTCGTAGCCCTCATGATTGCCTAAAATTTAGGCCGAAACGTCGACATAAATTATAATAAGTTTTTTCTTATATGTTTGTTAATTTATTGACCGCACCTCCAACCAAGATTCTCCTTCATAATAATTTATTACATTTATTGAATATTATTTACTTCGAGCATGTTAGCATATTGCCATCTAACGAACATAATTAAATTCAATTCTGATTTATTTTTTGATATTCTATAAGAATTCCATTGACCACTTTTTTGTATATTTTTTTTTGCTATCTTTATGTTTATCATATTTCAATAAATAAAATTTTGCTTAATTTACTCTATTTTTTGGGGTCAATATATTAAGCAAAAAAGCATTTTTTTTAAATAAAACTATTTTTAAATTTGTATTCATTCATGATTTTGAGAAATATACATCTTGAATTATCCCTGTGGTCTTTTACCTCCATTTATACTAAACTCATCCTTGTCCAGTCTATCCTGTATTATCAGCCTTATCTTTTATTTATATTATAATCCTAGTAATTTCTTAATTTTAACTCCAATTATTATTTATTATTAAAAAACACCTTCTTTCTTTCCAAAATGATGCTCTCTAATTACGAAATTTAAATCAGAAGTAAATTATAGTTTTTAATGCACTAGCTTCATTATTAATAGTTTTTAATCAGCCCATTATTTTTGTATTTTTCATTTTCTCTTTCTTTTGTTCACATTAATTATTCTTTTCAAGATAAGAAGTTATATTTTTTGTTTAAAGTTTTATTGAAACTGTTATAAACATTAATTGATCTTTATTTTGTAATCTTATGACCAGATATTTGTTCTCTTCTGTTGTTCTCAAAGGACCTAGTCCCAGAATAAATTTCTTCTTCTATCTATCAATGTATTGTATTTATTTAATGTACATCAATTTTGTTAATATCTGTATTAACATTTCCTATACCCATATCAGTTTTAAAGTTTACTAATTTCTTAATAATTTTTGTTGTATATATACATACACACACATATATATATATATATATATATATATATATATATATATATATATATATATATATATATATATATATATATATATATAAATTGCTTCTATGTGTTTCTTATTCTATTATTTTCCACTTTATTATCGTTTTTTTTTTTTTATAAAAAAGAAAACTTTTCCAAAGTTAAAGTTGTGATTATTTTTTATAGAGTGGCTAATGCAGATGTTTATGATAATTTTAATGTTTATGATAATTATCATCAATAAATTATGTTAATTGTCCCAATGATTATAATATCTTAAACTACAGTTTGCACCATCTTCAACAGTTGCGTTCAAAATTAGTTTGAGGGAGATCGAGAATGAAATATATAAAACTGTGATCGGCAGAGTAAAATTTTTTTTTTTTTTCAATGTAGATATATTGATTTTAGGAAATTCGGTCCTAGAAAAATATTCGGCAGGTTCGAATAATCACAACTCTGGCCACTGAGGCTAATGACTGGAACGTAGTTCAAAATCCCTTTGAATAATTTTCACATTACCGACTTTTTTTCCAAGTCACGTAATCTCTCAAGCCAACGTCCTGCACTGAAATGCGGCTATTCCCGATTGCATGAGGACGATATGTTTTTAGCAGTTGCTCCAAGCATACCAAACTGTTAGACATTAAAATTCGACCCATCTTCATCGTCGGGCTGAAAAAGCTTGAACAATATCATTGTACTAAGTAGTTCAGAATGTATGCGGTATTTGGCCATTTCCAATCACTTCCGCTTTTCACCATGCCGCTCGTTTTTGAACGTTGATATTTTTTCTTGTAATGCAATTTTACTGTAGATACGTGGATAAATTAACTTAAATTTTCTTATCATAAAGATATGGTGAGAGTTGCAATGATTTAAGCCTGAAATAATAGCTAATAGGAACAAATCATGATGTCGATATTTTACGTCACGTTATTGGCACCTCAGAGTTGTACGATCTAAGTTCTCTCAATCTCTCCCGAGTTGGCTCTACTACAGTACTTTTCTTCTACCTCCTACTATCACTCTACCCCGACAAGGGATAATTTTGTGACTGCACCAAAGTTACCCCATAAAATTTAACATTTTCAGAAAATGTCTTATATAATCAAATATTCATTTTGAAACATTATAAAACGCAGATTATAACAGACAATGAACATGTATTTCAAAATATCTATGAAAACTTTAATTATCTATGGATAAAATTTCATAGACATAGACATAACATTTCATAGACATAACCTAATTAAAATAGTTACCTTGACGACGTAAAGTTCTGGTCTTTGACACAATATAACAGCAACACTAGGAGATTAAGCCTGTACTTTTATAGCAGTCTTATAGCTCTGGTATGAACATTTAAATTTATTGAAAACCGTAACTGTCCCAAAGTTACCCCACTTGTCATAAAATAATCCCAATTTACCGGTACGCAAAATGAATATTCCGGATTAATTCGGAGAATTCGAGTTATATACTTAACTATCAGGTACATTATTTATTGCTCATGATATAGAGATTAAATAAAAATATTAGTCGAGATTTATGGTTTATGATTTAAGTAAGAATGTTGTACCTTAACTACATGTCATTACATAGTATAAGGATTCAAAATTACCTAAAATCTTTTTTTGATTTTGACTTAAGTCTAGGAGGCGGTGTAGAAATAATCTACTTTCTAATACCACACAGTGCGACCTTCAATATATAAAATAAAAAATCGAAGTATTATGTTGCCAATTGTTAACCGTGTAAAGATACATGTTATAGGATTAATAAGTATTTGCGAACACAGAGAATACTTCATTTTATATATTAATGACTCAAAAGTAAACATAGGATTAATGAGTTACCAATTATTGGTTAGTTGTGATTTAAAATTAAAAAAAAAAACCTGTATATACATGCTTTTATTATACATTATGAATGTCTTAATCGTTCTATATATTTATAAGTTGTACAAATTGTCAATATGTTGATATTAGTATGTTGTATGTATAGCAACTCATTGTAGTTGGGCAGCACCTCTTTGACAATAAAGTGTTTCTCTCTACCGATTAAAACAACTCGTATTTAATTGTGTGCGAATTTTTCTCTATGAAACATTGCTGATGGAAGTAAGTATTTCTATTAATTAATCAAATCATACTACCTCTAATTCTACCAAAAGTATCCTACACCTACTTTCCATTGATTTAAAATCGACACTTTTTTTTAGCTTTTATTGTCCCGGATATCCAAAATTGGAGGTTACCGAAAAAATTCGTAATTATTAAAATTCGTGAAAAAATTTGCTTAGTAAATATAGCTCAAGTTATCTAAAGAATGTGCAGAACTATAACTTCCTTACAAACATATACTCTATTACGCAATCCAAACATGTTGGTGCTTGCTTCGTAAGACAATTAGTCATAGTTTTTAAGTTTCGTTTTAACATTAGGCCACTGCTACAAGTCCATATTGTTATTTATAGTGTTTTCATTTGAACCCAAGAAACCCATTTGTCCTTCAAAACTGTTGGGTAATGACCACCTCCGATAGTACCCTCTTGGGAACAGACACCTAACTTGGAGGAGATGATGGAAGTTGGTCCTGTTAGAGGAACCTTGTTAATCCCTAACGCATTTACTATGAGTAGTTGCCTAAGAAGGGCTTTGTGAGAGCACTTAGCTCTGCCTAACGACTCGCCGGCACAAACTCAGATTGTCTCAGCGCCCTGTAATCTGTTCAGTGTCGGTTAACTGGCAGACGGCTCACGTTTTCACATGTATTAATGTCTTGTATAGTGTTAGCGTCGGCTTAGTGATCTCAGTTTGAATAGTGTAGTAATCTCAATACGAGCTAACTCATGTAAGCCTTAGAAGAGAGTCTTTGGAAAGTTAATCTTCAGGAAAAAACCAATATGAATCTGCAAGATGGTTAGTGTGGAAGCCAACATACAAACACTTGACTTAAACTCTATGGAGAGTTTCATAATACTAACATGTAACCCATTACTAAGGACGTCCCACGTGGCACCTTCCTAATATTGATGTCTGCTTCTTGTTACTAAAGGAGGCCTTTCATCCAGCTCCTTTGCAGGCATGTTTGTTGTGGCCATGTTTTGAATGAGTCTATTTGGCTAATCTTAAAGCCTGTAGTGAAGCCTTTACTGGTAAGTCCGTATCTGTTTCTTTGTTGAGGGTCGGCATGTATGAGTTTTTGCATAGTCATCAGGGGCGTACGCAGATTTTTTTCGGAGGGAGGAAGGGATTTCATACGAAGAAGGCAAGTAATCTTCTAAATGCCTATAATCGCCAAATTAGGAGTAAGTTTTAAGGAAAATCATAAAAATTAGATAAAAGATCACCCAAGATACAAACATTATATTTGTTTATACATTTCGAGGGGGAATATATCTCTCGAGCCCCTCCCAGCGTATACCACTGGTCTTCATGCTACTGACAAAACATTAACTTTTGGATGCTCTTTTGATCTTAAAAAGAAAAAATGAAAAATATAAATCTAGGTGAAAAAATAGAGTTACAAAAAGGAACAACACTTCTAGTATACGTAGGAAAAACAGTATGTTTGAATAGTGAAATGAAGTTCATATTCACAAAAAAGTTATTAATGGAACCAATTCTATTCTATTATATTATTTTATTGTATTGATATACTATAATTCATATAATATTTTATTATATTCATCGTATTATGTATTATGTATTTATCGTTAGCCAGCGTCTGACTGAATTGTGAAGAGGTTTTAAATTTGCTTAAGAAGGAGGCATACCGGATTTTAAGAGGGAGAAAATTAGAGAAAGTGGTGGAACGGGCAATAAAGAATTGTTCAAATGAGGCAGATCTGTGAAAAAGGGTTGACCAAAATTGGAGGAGATTGTAGGCATAAGAATGGCGATGATTGTTGATCATTTGGTAAAGGAATGTGCCAAGTAAATATTATTTACGGTAGGAGAGGAAAACGCGGGAATATCTCGAGGTCCCAAAAACAAATCTTACGAAGCTGTTCATTATTCCTTTTAGTCTGTCTCCGAGATCCACCAAATACCACGCAGCCGTAATCAAAATGGGGCAAGATGAGGGAGGATACAAGGAGTCAAAGAGTAGATCTGGGTAGGAAATTGCGGAAGCGATGAAATAATTTGAGAGTAGAAATTGACCGTCGGGAGATACGGGCAATATGTTGGTTCCTGGAGAGGTTTTGGTCAACGATAATGCCTAAGTTTTTAACGAGGAGCAGAAAGTGATGGGAGGGTCATTTAGGTATAGGTTGGGAAAGTTGGTATTGGGTCTGAGAAGGGGTTTGAAAACAATGGCCTGAATATATTGCAGCTTTTAACCTTAATCCGTTTCAGTTATATAATATTATATATAGATAAATATATATAGGTATAAATATATATATATATATATATATATATATATATATATATATATATATGTTTTACGTTTAGCAGACATTTTTAACATATCTTATATATTTTCAGATAACATTTATTTATTTAAAAAGTACTTTAGACAGTAAGGATTTGTTGAGACAAGAAATGAAAAGCCAATAAGCACAATGTGGCCCATAAATGTCAACTGCTACAGAAACACTACACCTCACACTCCTTGAAAATAATGACGTCGTTATAGATGGAATTTGGATGCAGTCCAATACATGTAGGATCCTCTCGAAGACTTTGCCTTTTAAGCACGTGTCGATTTCTACATACTCTTATATATCTAAAGCTATAAAAATAAAAATGAACTATTATTTCTAATAGTATTAGTATATTATTAATTTAGATATTTTTTAAAAATATCAAATATATAAAAATAGGAAATATTTAGTAAATGTAGAGACATTTATTAGCGCACGAATTTAAAATATCTAAATGCCCTATTAGGTAGTTACCTAATAGGGCATTTAGATATTTTAAATTCGTGCGCTAATAAATGTCTCTACATTTACTAAATATTTCCTGAGATATAGAACGTTTCTATAAATGATTGTCAAAATCGTGCATACTTTTTATGGCACTTAATACTTTATATATTTCATCAACCAAATCGATAACTCATTAAGAATTAACTGTTAATGATTAAATCATAATAAAGCCTATTGTTAATGAAATGGTTGGTTGATGTTTTATTTACAACAGGCCCGTCGCAGAGTGGGATGAAACGCTAAAATCAGGGACAAAATGCGAATTGTCAAGTAATTTATTATATAGTTCAAAACTTTTATGTCCCCTTAAATACAGATAGTTGACTATATCGAATGTACAAGATATGATGATTTAAAAAAGTCTTTTCATGATTGAAATTTCATTCCATAGTTGGTGTTATTGAGAGAATAAATTTGATGCGGAAGAAAAATCCCAAAGAAATAACGGTGCAGGACACTTATTCAGTCTCCTATTTGTATATTTTTTTGCATAAACAATAACATCCAATGACAATATAAAGGTTTAAGAAATGTCGTACTTTAAGAGTTAAGACTACACCTTTTTCGCCTTTATTAATGAATAACTAATTTTGGACCCCTATGGACCCTTAAATTATAGTTTATTATTATCAATGGGATAGTAGATAACATTCTCAAAGAAAATTCAGCAGCGTCTACTTGCGTCTCCTCACCTCCTCTTTGGCACTTATAATTATACGTAATTATACGTGGCACTTATATGGTACTTATAATAATTGATGCTGAGATACTCTACAAATATATTCTTCCCTCTATGTTTATTTTTTTTTTCATCAATTGAGTTTATTTTGTTCAGTCGTTGGGCTTTGCATGCTAATAATTTTTAGTGCTCATTCAGATACGGATGTACTATATCATTTCTTAAATACTTTTTGTATTATGTAAATAGTGATATGGCTCGTATTAAAGGAATTGACAATTATTTATAGTAAACGTACTTTTCGAAGAACCGAAATTGTGACAGTTTGATGAGACTAAGAGCAGAAATGTTCAGCAGAATATATATTATCGTTATTGACCTCAATACATAAAGAAATATCTAGTCTCTAAAGGAAATGTATTCATGTTACAACCTACATGTTACATGTTGTATACCTGCTGTTGTATACCTAGTATTACAACTATTTTTTAAAAAACTTTAGATTATATTTTTTACAATTTTATTTAAACATTTGTAGAGAACTAGAAATAGTTTTGTAAAACACGTTCAGAACGTTAATTAAAACCCACAAATGAAAATTAGTAGAAATTTTAATAAATATAAATATTATATTTATATTATATATTTATATATTATATTTTATTTATATATTATATTATATCCATAATATAAATTTTAATTATGGAAATTAAAACAATTTCCTAATGAAAATTAGGACTATTAATATTAATTTTTTTTTTTTTTTTGGTTTTACTTAAGTCCTCAAATTACTATTAAAGATTAATCACACGAGTATGGCTCACTTTTCATTCAATTCAAAATGAACAAAGGTATAAAGATCAATGACCAATTGTTACTTATCTCATATCAATTTTCATTTAGGTAATTTTGTCCGAAAAATTATGCTTTCGTCCCACCGTGGGTCTTCAGGGAGAAGAGGCGGAATCCCTGAGGCTTGATTATAGTTGACGAAAAAATCGAAACTGTCAGAAAGTTTATTAAACAAATACACGTAATATTTACACGCAAATAAAAATATCATTTTATATAAATAATATCATAATAAATGGTATCAAGTACATTTATAATAAATAACTAAATAAGTAAATATATATGTTGTATATATTTTAAAGAGAAAAGTGTTGCCTATCGAGTTCAGATTAGCAAGAAGAATTATAACTAGATTATTCAAAATTTCGCTGAAAAGGAGTCAAGAAGATTGTTGTCAATAATTGTTGTTGTAAATAAAAAATAGTTCAAACTCTACTAATGTTATTATGCAATAATGTATAGCATACTAATGTTATTATGTTATAATGTACAGCAAACTAATTTTTTATGCTATAATTTATAGCATACTAATGTTATTATGCTATACATTATAGCATACTAATATTTCATGATACAATGTATATCATACTAATGTTATTATGATATAATGTATATCATACTTGTGATATAATGTTACTACTTTACTAAAGTAATTATTATTTAACTATACTATTATTATTTGGTAGATTAAAAAAAAAATGTGTTGTATATTAAGTAAAACAATAAATTCTTGTTATTATAATGTAGTAGTAAGTTTCGTTTTCATAATACCTTAATCCACATATTAATATTATTGACAAAAAATAAAACACATGGAATATTAGGGATTGATCCTTCTATACCTTCATGCGGATGTCAACTGAACATGAAATATTGTTTGGGAGGGAACCCGCTGTATAATTTTTCCGTGACCCCGGTCTCGGATGACGGCGGTCTTGCTGGAATTCACCTATAATTTTTAGTTCATCTCTGGATTATAGACAATCAGGTAAACAGACAGTTAATGGTTAAGCTGACTTTTTATTTTTGCAACCTGATATTTCGACCCAAACTTATGGGCCATCCTCAAGACTAAAAATGAACCACTGCTACCGGTTTAGAGAAAGAGATATGAACAAAGTACAATGACAAAGTATAAACAAATTTAATGAAAATAAATAATAGTAATAACTAACGAATATAAAACCACTACTTTTGAGAAGAAAAAAAAAAAACCTTTTTCCATCAGTAAAAATTAAAATTACTGAAGGCGCCCTTTATGGAGAATGGCGGCATAGGATAATAATAATCGTGATGGATTGTAATTTCTTAAATATTATTTACACTAACGGTTATGCACATCTAATAATTAAATAAATCATTGAAATAAATTTACTCTCCTCACACACTTTTAATTTTACAATAAATACACACAATAATTATCCATGCGAATCGGAAAATTTAATAGCCTGAAAGTATAGCGTGTCGGTCATAAAAATGAATGATGAAGAGAGAATTAAAATCATTGGTAGATTAAACATGGCACCGAGCCAATCACAGTGAATTAGTGGGTCCCATCAGCCAATCAAACGGCCCTGATTGTATTACCGCATTCAACCAACCCCTTTTAGAAGAGTTATTAGATTTTCTAGTTCTGCTACGGTCCTAATTCGTTCGTCAATAGGTCTCAACCGTATTACTCACTGGATCACAAACTTATACCTCCCAAAATGAAGGTAGCAACATTGCGTAAAAATGAGAAATAACATTAGAAATATAAAATTCATATCCATTATTTGTTTTTTTACATAAAATAATTGATTAACAGAAGAAATGATTAAGGCTCCTCATTAAGCCACAATCAAATCAATAATTACATTACATAAACAACCCATCAGCGTTGAATACTTGAAATAGATTCTAGGCGCTGCATAAATCAATTTCTTATACATAATGACCAAACTTAATTATGTTTCTCTATGAATAATTGATTGATTGAAAAATTAGGTCAGGCTTCAGCTAGGCTTTATCATCATTGAAATAGCCTAAGAGGGCTTAATTGTAGATTTTTCAAATTAGTTTTCTCTAAAATATCTTTAACCCTCAAACGATAAGATCAG
This sequence comes from Rhaphigaster nebulosa, assembly GCA_948150685.1. Classification (NCBI taxonomy): domain Eukaryota; kingdom Metazoa; phylum Arthropoda; class Insecta; order Hemiptera; family Pentatomidae; genus Rhaphigaster; species Rhaphigaster nebulosa. Next base: position 80,395,686 of record OX411308.1, read on the forward strand.
ATTTACCCGACTCAAATATATTATTGAAGAGCACACGTACCACATGGATTTCCGCCTCCAGACTTCAGAGAGCCTTTGAGTAACAGCCCAGCTACCGACAAAGCGTTTATGTAAAAGCACCTTTGCTCTTTCAGCAATTGATTACTCATTTATTTTTATATTTGTTATAATCTCAATGTACCGATAATAGCTATTTGACACTCCTGAAGAGGATTTTTTAGAAATGCACCACCAAGAGAAATAATCAGAAGATGAAGGGAATACTTCTTTTGAAAATTTGAGTTCAGAGATTTAGGATAGGTCTATACCAAATAATGACAATGAGAGTTAATTATTTGGTGCAGAAGTAGGAATAATCGGAGCTATAGATCCACCAGGTATCGACATTCATTTAAACTTGGAAAAAGATTGTGAAACTATTTGGGCAGATCAACATTTACAATCGAAATATTTAAGGACCCCAGCTTCCATTTCCTTCTGAGAGAGCTTCGGGCCGCCAGAATGAAGCTGACAAACAAAGAAGAGGTATTTCTTCAAGAACCGCCACAAGTACAAAAAACGAAGGAAATGTGACAAACGAATGATTTAAAAATCTTAGGTCGACTACTATGGTTTCACTAACCGCTATCTTTGATGCGATACTTGCGGTTGATGCGCGGCAAATACTTAGTGCTTGCAGGTTACTCCGACGTTTTAATACGCTCATTTATAACCATTGAAAATTTATGAATGACCCCACAAATTATATTTCGGTATCTTCAAATTGAAAGATTTACACCATTTTAAAATCTTAAATCACAAAGGTAATTATTATTTTTCAGGCACCTCAAAAATTGGAATCTTGGAGATATGATACTTAATTTTTATGTATTTTTCATCTTCTTTAGATTAAAAATATTGTCAAGCCTGTAAGAGCAGTTTTTTTTTTTTCAGAAAACTGCAAACAAGTCGTTTCTGATATAAGTTTTCACAATTATGAAAGGGATTCAACATCAATTATGATCAATCAACTTCAATACAAGTATGAATTCAAAATTTTAATTAATTTAACAATAGAAACATTTTCTCAAAATTTAGTCATTATCGCTTTCAAAGATTCACTGCATTAATAGTGCAGATTTCCTGCAAAATAATTTGTGAGAGCCTGATTTTTTTAACAATAATAGTAACATGTCGTCCATTGGACCATTCCCCATACCCTTTGAAGCCGAGCGTTGCGATGGAGACCGTATTTACTAATCCGTAAGATACTTAATTACCTCAAGTGATGGATCCTTAAAGTAATAATTAAAGTAATCCTTAAAGTGATGGATCCTGTTTGTTTATAAGGGCATTCACCTGCTTATTAATATATTCAATATTTATCACCAAGATATCTATCTTGGATATGTATCAATATCTATCTCCAAACATATCAAATGAAATTGTTGATGTGATTATGATTTTCGGAGAAGTGATAGTTCTTGTATGATTTTTTTTATATTTTTACTTCCTTGTACGAAGTAAAGGAAGTATTGTAATCGCGAAAATTTTCGGTTTTCAGATTTCAAAGGAATTATCCATTTTGACCATCCCTGAATCCATTTTGACTAGTTTCGTCGTGACTCCTGTACTTACGTTCGTTCGTTCGTACGTATCTTGCATAACTTAAAAACGGTTAGCCGTAGAAAGTTAGAAATTTGTATTTAGGATTACTGTAAAATCTAGTTGTGAAACTCCCTTTTTGGTCACTGCATGATTACCGGAAGTGGTACTTTACTTGAAGGTCATTACTGATTTTCATCAAAAATTATATTAAAATATAATGAAAAACTTCTCAAATTTGGTATTTAAGACACATACCAATATAAATAGCATAATAAATTTTGGTTAAAATTGGCGAACCGCAAGCAGTACATTACTTGTAGGTCATTATTGATTTTCATCAAACACTATATTAAATATGATTTAAACATCTCAAACTTGGTAAATTATAGTTTTATATCATTATAAGTAATATAATAAATTTTGATTGAAATTTAAGAGCCGAAAGAGGTACTTTACTTGAAGGTCATAGTAAACTTATATCAAAAGGTATATCGACATTTATTTATTACCGAGATCTTATGGTTCGATGATGAAGGTTATAAACGCGATTTTCTTTCCCACGCTAATTAAGCAATTTGATTATTTGTTTATGTGTTAAAATTGAGTATAAAATACTTGTTTTCCTCCCCATTAGTGAGCTGAACAAGTCTGCAGCAGGAGGATAACATATAAGTTAAGCGGGTTCTTCCGCTTTAAATGTTGAAACCGTCGATTTGCAATCCTTTATCTATTGACATAGGAAGAAAACGACATATATTAATTGAATAAGACCTTTATAAACCAGAGGTTATGTGTGTGTGCCTGTATGTGTCAATACTTAGACGTCGCGTTTTTGAGATACTGCTATCTTCGGAAACTAGTAAATTCCAAATAACCAAATTCAAGGTCACTTTTCGAGCCGCCGATTTATAATTTAATAGGGGTGCAAGGAAGTCATAGGGTGTCCACATCAGATATTTTTAATTTTAAAAAAAAATAAGTTATTTTAAGTTATGAAATTGTTGAGAGTCACTGGAAAAGAGAAATAAGGGCTAAATTAGAAAGTGATATAAGGTATGAACAAAAGGAAAATTAAAAAAGAATATATATTATATGGTAACATAACCATGATAATAATGTATTTAGAGTTAAAATGAAAGAAAAAAAATGTATATATTTTATGTTCATCAATGGATTGATGAGTATGCTGTGTATGTAGCAACCCAAGGTATTTGGGCATCATTGCTTGTATATAAAGCATTTCTCTATCTCAACCGTTTGGCCGTGAGAAGCGTTTGAGCCGATTTACATTGGACACGCTGTATATTTTTCATGCACATGATAATTAGTAATGCCTGTTATATGTAACGCGTTTTATATTGATTAAATATTAGATTGTTGAAATATGTTGTCTCCTTTTTTTAATCCACCACCCACCTTCTATACTAAAGGAATGTGCGTGTTCAGTAATTAGCTTATCATTTTCGGAATTAGCACTAAATAATACTACCCTTATTTTCATCAGTGTTAATTTAAATAAATATGCATTTGTTGACCCGTGTAAATTTACATCAATGAAATACTGTTTCATTATTTTTTTATTTATTTTATTTTTATTTTTTCCAAGTTTTAATAAAGTAAAATTATTAATAATTACCTCAATATATATTAAACGTCACAACTAACCTTAATTGTTATACATAGCTGAGAAAAGTGTATATTTATTTCATTACGTAATTTAAAATATTTCAGATGTATAAAAGTTGTTGTTTAGTGTTGTTAGTTGATATTGGTACATGATACTATGTGGCAAGTGGAAACTCAGTAAGTGCAGAACTGTCATCGATTGCAGTGTTCACAAATTGGTATAGGTGTTCTTGTCAGTGAGTATTGATGTGTAACTCGTCAACTCGTCTGTGTCCCATTCTGTGTCCCACTTAGCACTACTTACCATCCGCTATTCAGAATAGATGAATGCCATGGCTGTACAATCCGTTGAGAATCTCTATTCTAGTTGTCAGTTCTCGAATTTGCTGTTTGCTTTGTGATTGCTATCCTGATCTGTTCAAACTGTCAGATGTTACAATCAATAATGCAGCTTTTATTACATCGTAAGATTTACTATGGCGATTTATATCGTTATGTTTCGGAACCAAGCTATTACTTTTAGATTGGCTTGATCCGACAATGAAAACAATATATTTATGAAGATACTTGTAAAATATGCAAAGAACAAAGTTCATGACAAAAATATTCTACTTATTTATCATCTGTCATCAGTGCACATTAATGTCGTGGCTTAGAATCGTTGTTTGGTTCTCAGGAGCGATGGATTTTGACAAACGAGATGTTGAAAGAAAGATAATTTCATGAAGAAGTGACGAATATCAATTTCGATTCTTAATTTCTTACTTCAAATTTAATAAAATTGATTTGAAAAATGTATCTATATTTCAAAATCTGACGGATATAAGTCGGATCCAGACTAGGGTTGGAACATCGAAAGGAAAATATCGATATTCGATATATCGATCTATCGCAAAACCAAATATCGATATCCACCGAAAACCGGTAGAAAAATATCGATATATCGAAAGGAAATGGATGAAAAAGCAAAGAAGGAGCAAATGAGTATTATTAAATACAGTTAAAATACTGTGAAGAAGGTTTTAAAATAATATAATGATTATTATTTATAAAACAATATTTTTATTAGCCATGAATCATTATAAAAAAGAATTATACTTCAAAGGAAAAAAAAAATTATAGCACATTTTTATTTTGAAGACTTTTAGCCATATTTGACATATTATAGTCTTCTATAAGTTTTTCAATAATAAAACCTTCAAACTTCTTAAATTTGTATTTATCTTATAACTCTTCCGACTATATTGTGCATTCTCAAAACATTTATCTAAAAGCATGTAATTTATTTGATATACATCTCAGTACCATCATCATTTATATAAATCATCAATTTTTCTTTATATAGGATTAATCAACATTATTTGTATGTAAATCTTATCTACTAATTATTGTTTGGTAATTAAATATTGTTTATTGTTATATTTACTGGTAAAACTCTAGAATAGTAACCCCAACATGGAGGACATGTAGATTTTTAGGACCTGGATGATCTTAAAAATCTAGACTTCCGCCATTTTGGGGTTACGATTCTGGAGTTTTACCGAATAAAGGATATTGTTAAAATAAAATACAGTAGAATCTCGATAGTTCGTATGGTCAAGGGTTCGAAAGGTAAATATGAATTATCGAGATATCCAAAGTATTGAGATTTCCAATAATCGGCGGTAAAAAAAAGGAAATAACAAGATTAATACAAAATTGTAAACCGATCGAAATTCATAGAAACGATTCCTCTCTCACTAACTCGTTATGCCTCTCCTCTTGAAAAGATTAAGAGTTAAACAGATTTTTTATTTGGAAATTCGAATTATAAGGCGTTTACATTACTCGGAAGACGAAAATAAATAAGAATTATCGGGGGAACCGGATTGCAGTGTTTTTATACGAAATAAAGGGAGACTTTCAAGAGACCAGAAAATCTATACGAATTACTGGGATATGAATTGCCGAGTTCTACTGTAATATAGTTTAGCATATGGTGTGATCGATATATCGTTGTCAACGCAACAAGTCGAGTTTTATAGATTTTGACGAGGAAATCATGGCTCGAATCGGGACGTTTCTACAGAGAAAAATAACATTTTTTCGATTGTTTATATGTGAAATATAAAGCTGAATCCATTGGTGCCATTACAATTGGTGAAATGAAGACTAATTCAGTTGAAGGCAAAGGGAAAGTATCGGCGGTTTCGCAACAAATTCCGACAAATTCGTTCGGTTATTTAAATAATTATTATTCAAATCCTTGGATTAGGAATACGAGTACAGTATACAATGATCCTAAAGTATGTGATAGTATTTTGAAACTAAATATTCTTTCAACTCATCCAATAGATCAAGCTACTACTGAACTTGATGGAAATTAATTTTCAAGCGAAAAGAAGAAGGATCTAAAGAAATTTCTCACGCATATGAAGAAGAAATTGTTGAAATGATTCATTTAATTTTCTTCTTCTTTTTTTTTTATATTATGAGTATATAGATACATCTATAGCAGCTCATATTTTGTGCCAATGACCAATTTAAAGTGAATATTTCAGCAAAACACTACAACTTCTGGATTTGTACGGTTTTACGAAAACTCCCAACTTTCGTATATTTTTGTGAAAAGGACTATTTCATCAAATGAAAATATGGATCAAATCTCTTCTGCAAAATTTTAATTTACCAGAAAGTATTTTTTTTTATCAGATGAGTTAAATAGGACCTAAATGATAAATGTTTCGATCTTCCAAAATTTATAGTTATAGAGATGTAGTATTTTTTTTTAAACTGTGCTACGATAATGTAGAAACTATGGAACATAAATTTAATCTAGAAAATAGAAAGTTAGGCATACAAGAATTAAAACACATAGGTAGTAAATTTATTACCGCGTACCGATATTGCGGTTTACATTGTAGGCCATCTTCCGAGCTTTAAGAACGCGATGGAAGTAGTGTAAGAAAAATTGATTGTAAATAAATATAGTGTAAATAGATAAAAACTGGAAAATCACTTGCCATTATTAAGGAAACTAGATATCACTAAAAAGCACGATATTTCTAAACACCACCTTTCTTAGTACCAATGTGTAGATTTGTATTTTGAAGTTGGCTGTAAATGAACTGAACTGTGCGGAGAGGATTGGATGGATTTTAGATTAATATACACCACAAAGAAGTCTTCATGCTTCTCCGAAAAAAACGTAATAACGTAACGTTAATAACGTAAATTATTAATATAATTATTGTTTACATAAGTTATTATTATTATTTTTAATAATATTTTTTTTTCCAATTTTTATTCTTATCCTTAAAATTTAAGCCCAATTTGGCGATTATAGATACTTAAGTGATTACTTGTCTTCTTATTAAATCAGTCCGTCCCTCCGCAAAAAAATCTCTGCGTTAACGCCTGAAGACAACATCACAAATATAATGTGGCCATCGTGAGATTGTTTATTTCTATCATGTAAGGTAAATGAAATTGCTTATTTCTATACATAATGCAAAAGATCTTCTATATCCACGCCTTGTGGTCCCAACATAGGATTTATGAGGATGGCGTCTTTGGAAAGACATAATTAATTATTATATGATCATTTTCCGTTATCTAAAATCAATATGTTGCTAGATGTAAAAAAAAAATAAATAATAATAAACACCATGGCAGATAATAAAGTTTTGTATTTTGCTGATTCGAAAACTTCTGATCAAGGTAGTCCATACCAATTTGCATTGAAACTCAAATGACGGCTATAGGCTTTAGTTGCCAATTGATCGCGAGAAAGAAGAGAGATAACCACATGTTGCTAATAGCTGCTCAACTGTGCTGAGTTGCTAATTTGCATCAGTTCAAAAGACGATATTAAAAAAGAGAGACTGGAAAAGCAGAATACAAATATTTCTTTTTATTGTTATTATTTTATTATTTTCACATGCAATTTAACTTATTTTGGAAGAAATCCTTTTACTACATGATAATAAAGAGTGAGTAGCAGAACAGCGTCACTAAGATCGTATTTTCGATAAAATTCAAAACATCAAAATGGTGGAGATGTAAGGAAAAAGTTTAGGCCTCCAGAATCCAATTCTTTAAGACCAATTCAATTCACATACAAATTTTCAACCCTCTAACCCAATTTGGATGAAAGTGATAATCCCTTTCAAATTCTTTATTAGGACTTCAGACAGTAGGCCAGAACAAAATAATTTTTACGAAAAAATAATAACAAGCATTTCCACCATATAACATTCTTTTCGCTGTTGGATTTCGTTTCTTTTAGATGCTACATGAAGGTCTAAAGAAAAAAAAATAAATAACCTGTACCATTACAAGTCATGAAGGATCTTGGATTCAGTAATTGGTAAGGATCGTACTGCTTCTAAGCCAACGGTTGTGCAAGGAGTTGATTTGGCCGAGATCACGCACAACTAAGGTTACCCACTTTATAGGGGTTGGGTGATCTCCAGAAGGGTCTTTCGATCCCACAGGGTCGATCCACGACTGATAACAGGATAAATAATTATCTGCCTCAGCCGCTTTCGAATCCGGGACCGGGGGCATGGCAACACAGTGCCTTATCACTGAGCTACTACAATCCCTTGCGTGAAGATCTAAAATCAAATGTTTTCATTTATAAGCGTGGGATTTATTTTTTTTTCCCCTTCGCTATCGATATAGCAACAAAATTATTCTATAAAGTTATACGTTGAGACAATTAAAGTAATTGAATAAATAAAAAAAAAAAATTAATGTTAAAAGATGAAAAATTATATAATTAAATCTAAGACAGTCTGACTGTCGTTATATCTTCCTAACGACTTGGGTGTAATTTCGCGAGGCCATAAACTGCAGCCCCTCAATCCTAAATTATCTCAAACTTTAACTGCGATTAATTATGTCATGTTTATTTATTTCCGAGTTGAAACCAAATGCCGGCTAAATTACTTTAGGGATTTTAAAACTCCTAAATACAGAAAATAATGCTAAAATCCTACCACAATCTGATTGGATATCAATTAAATTGATTCATAAATAATTATTTCCAGTCACATTGATCACGCTTATAAAAAAATATCAAAACAGTTAATATCAATATCGATGGATTTATCAGGATGTAAACAAAGTGTTTTATTTTTAAATTATAAAAAAAAAATATAGCACCAAATCGAGTATTCTTTGCGCAATAACTCACATTGAAATAAAATAATTGTTTATTTTAGTATAAATCTAAAAGTATACATTTTATAGTATACTGTTTATTGAGTAATTTTAATAGCAATTAAATTCCCTTATGAGCAAACATAAAAATCGGACCGGAAAGTACAATCTATTAAACTTTTTTTCTTTTTTTTTAATATATTTTTTATTTTCCTACCACTAATTGATAAGAAAAGTTTTGTAATCGGGTGAAATTTTCGATGTGCAGTTTTCAACGGATCATTACGTTGTCCCCGGAGTCCAAAAAACGCAATGTATGGGTGTATGTGTGCTCGTGGGTGTGTCTGTCTGTGACACGATTATCTTTTGAACGGGTGGACTGATTTTGTTTATTTTTTACTTCCGATATTTGTGTAACGAATTGGCAGGTCATGAGCGGTAGCCGTAAAATCCCCTTTTCTATAGACTGTAGCGACAAAACGGCTTTAACGGTTTTGATGGAACTTCCTTAAAGTATTTTCCTTGAAGCCCTTCAACTTTTCATGTATATTACACCCTCAAAAAAAGTCTAATGAACTATAGAGATAAAATTTTATATTTTTTTCCTTTCAAGAGCTGTTAGGTGTTAGATTAGAGATTGTTAGATGGTAAGGCTTGAATAATCTTATTATTGCCATACAGTCACGGGATGATATTCCCTCGGTTGCAGGTTATGAAACCATCTACGTTTTCCATAACAGACCATTTTTAGATTCTTTATGTTTCTTCTGTCTTCTTACCACCGTCTGAAATTTAATAAGCATATCTTTTATATATATATATATATATATATATATATATATTATATATATATATATATATATATATATATATATATATATATATATATATATATATATATATATATATATATGTATATATATATATTGTTTTAATTCAAAATAAATGAAAAATAAACATATTTTCTTTTTCTACAACTAATTATTTCTTAGGCCAAGATAATAAATTTAACTATAATACAACGATTTACTAATTTATATGTTAATATAAACACACCCATATATTTATATATATATATATATATATATATATATATATATATATATATATATATATATATATATATATATATATATATATATATACATATAAAAACGCATAGAATTTGATGAAATTGATACAGTACGCTAGTGTCCACCTTTTACCAAAGTTTGGACCAAATCGGACGAATCGTTCTTAAAATATAGACATGCCAAGGAAAATACCTTGGCATGTTATTTTCCTTGTATTTTCCTTGAAGCCCTTCAACTTTTCATGTATATTACACCCTCAATAAAATGCAGGAAAAAAGTTATGAAGAAAAGAAATTTTATTTAACGAATAGATGAGTATAACATGGAATCCAGTGCACTTTTTTTTTTTTTTTTCATTTTTTCGAATATCTCGAAAAATGTTAATCCCTCGGAACATTTCAGACAGTCATTTGAAAAATAATTAAATTGTCTACAAAGCTTAAAAAAAAAACATTTTTCAGCAGTAGCGAAGATACAGCAACAAATTATTGTATCGAACTTAGCATCCAAAGGGGTAAGGCAAGTAGCGTGAGTGGACAAACCAGATATTTTTAAAATTTATTGATTGAATTTTACCAATAGATCTGTAGCAATAAAATAATTTAATACTACTGAAATATAACTGAGTAAGATTAATATGATGTAAGAGTGCCTTCTGAAAATAATACCAATCTTAGCACTTCAATGAATGTTTTATGTTAACAGAAGTTTTCCGGCGGTTGGGTCCCGGATGGTCATTGTCTAGTTCCCGGCTTATCCGGCTGCATTTTTTGTATCAGGCCTTTAACCATTACTCGGTCTTCACTAGTGGTACCCGGCTGATACCCGCGTCCAGCTAAGCTTTCATAAGTAAATTTTCCGAGTACCCGGTAATTTAAAACGAAATACCGGCCCTTAAGTTTTTTTTATCTAATATATTAAAAAGTAAGTTATATTTTTATTATATAAATAATTTTAATTGAGCAGCTTATAGCATAATAAGGAATTTAAAACTAAAGTTATTAAATATTGGAAATCACTTAGAAACGAATGAGACTTACGATATATAAATTTCTAAGATTTCCTACTTATCCAATCAACGAAGCAGGACCATTTGCACTGAATATCGATTATAACGACCCTACAGTAAGGTGACCATATTTTTCTGACCATAATTCATGACGCTTTTGAATATCCCCTTCTAATTTCCTCCACGATACCAATAACCTGTAAGAGTTTTAGAGAAATACATAAACGAGCGTGTTTTGAATATGATGAAGATAGTTGTTTTTCAAAAATAAGTCGTATGATTTATTTGGATGAATATTTTTTGCCAAATTTAATGATCTTTTGTTCCAAATGACACTCTAAAAATTCGGTACATGGCCCTAAAAAATTCGGGATGGTCACCTAACCATGAATGGTCTTCTCCGTTTTCATTTAAATATCCGCTATTCCTTATAATCCATACCAGCTCTGGAAGAGCGAAAATTTACAAAAATTAGAAAACAGATTGTCAAAACAAAGTTTTTTTTTTTTTTTTTTTAATCAAGTAGCGCTAGTCTAAAGTAGCACCGTAATAGTCGCTCTCATGAGCAATAGTGCCTTCCTTTTTTTTTTCACAACTACGTTTAGTTTGGACGGACTACACTGTCGAAAACCTGTATCCAGAAACAAGTAGATATATCTCAAAATATATTGCCAACATCCATCAACGAGTTACCAACATTCTGTTGGATGGGCAGCCATTACCTTTTGGGTGGATAGGATTTTAAGATATTAGAATTATTTCCGTATTCGGATCTTGTCTATTTTTTTTTTTTTTTTGGAGTTTGACATAATCCTATTACTCCATATTTGAATTAGAAGAATCCAATTTATCCACAATAGGTTCACCATTTCATATTTTCCTGTTAAAATGAGCTATTTGATAGCTGACTCGTCCGAGCAAGGCAATAAGAAATGGAGAACTATTGTGGATAAATTGAATTATTTGTATGCATATATGGAGTAATGGGGTTAACGATGTTAAATATTTGACAAATAGTGGTGTATAAGTGTCAGATGAAGATAACCTGCAAATGGGCAAAGATAAGCCCGAAACGTTCTTATAAATGGTTGAATAAAATTGATGAAGTATATAAGGGATGATAATTTCCTGAAATATAATAATTTTAAAATTCTTATATGCCCCTATTGAGATTTTGAACTCATTTAGAAGAATTAAATTGTTACATACTTTGTGCGTAAATACTTAAGGATAAATACGTTAGTACTTATCAACATAAAAAATAATTTATCGGCATGAATCCGCAACCCGTTGGATTTTTAGCTCTCTGAATATTATTTGTTATTACCTAATAAGAAGCATTAAGGAATTTGCGAATATTTCAAGTAGTAAGGATTGACATTATAAAAAACTGGTAATTCGTGGTGGTTCATCATGAAATTCTTATACATCGTGACGTCCAGTCTTTTTTCTAATTTACTTAACATAGAAAGTTCACCACACACTTAAGTTCACGGAGTTCAGGTTCGAATTAAATATCGATTTCTTCCAGTATCCATCCGTTACATTACATCTTTATAGTGTCAACTTTGATTTATAATGAGAACTGAGAACGACTGACAGTTAAATGAGGATCGAGATCTGCATAGATATCAATCAAGGCATTAAAAATTCAATACTCACTATTTAAGTTTAATTCTTCCTTTTAATATGAAATATGAGTTTGAATAAAAAAAATATTATTCCACTAATTCATAATTCCTTTCGTACAGAAGATCACATAGTAGTTCATCCATCGCAAACTTAACATTTATGAAGGACAAGAAAATCAGAAATAAGAAGAGGAGAAGGGAATGAATTTTATTCCGAAAGCTGAAAAGTCTGATGAACTATAGAGATAAAATTTTATATTTTTTTCCTTTCAAGAGCTGTTAGGTGTTAGATTAGAGATTGTTAGATGGTAAGGCTTGAATAATCTTATTATTGCCATACGGCCACGGGATGATATTCCCTTGGTTGCAGATTATGAAACCATCTACTTTTTCCATAACAGACCATTTTTAGATTCTTTATGTTTCTTCTGTCTTCTTACCACCGTCTGAAATTTAATAAGCATATCTTAAATTTATACTAGACCATTACTATACCTGTCTAAAATTTTCCTCCATCTTTATGCTGAATTGGACGAGCCATATTTGAAATGTGGGTGTGTTAAAGAAAATAGATGGCATTGGACAAAATTTAGACAAGATCACTTTTATACTAATGGTCAACTACTTTCAACTATAAGCTATATCGGACAAGTCATTATTGAAATATAGATGGGCCAAGGCAAGAAAATTTGCGTATGTGTGTGCGAAAGTAGTGGATGGAATTTGAAAAAATTAATTTGGGACCATTTTGGTACCAACATGCACAATCACTAAAAATGTTATCAAGATCTGATTGAAAGTAATAGGTATTATGCTCGTCATGTGGATTTGGCAGCTTCGGTACTGAGGAAGCTATATACAGATTACAATAGTAAATCAATTTTAAAAATCGAATTGTGCACACAGAAGCAGTCGGACTTTTCTTAATATCTTATTAGGAGTTTTGTTTTAATAAAAAAAGTAGATTTTAAACGCGCTCGGCTGCTTTCAGAAAATATATATTAAGAAAAAAAAATTATTGGATTCTTTTATTTTATATTTATTCGCGATATTATTTTTAACTTAGAAAACTAAACAAAGATTGTTGTTTTTTTTCAGTAAATATAGTTTTTGTTGATTACAAAGAAAAATCGCACCAAGCAAAAAAAAAATGTGAGTGGTTACAATAATAATAATAATATCGACAATTGTTTTCTTGAAACTAAAACATTTTTCCTTAATTAGATTAGCAAGGCTCGTTACAGGTGTAAAAAATGAAATATTTCAGATTAAATTGGTAAAACTTTTCAGGCAAATATTCTATTTATTAATATTGAAATTAATATTCTATATATAATAGTGAAAGTTTGTTTGTTTTTTCAAATACCTTGAAAAAATAGGTTTTTTCCGCCTTTCAACCACTATGCGTGGTACAATAACAGTTCGATGCTATATAATTGACCATCGGTGGATTGTATCATATTAGTAGATTTCTTAGTAGAAAATACCGTTTTCATTTCAATCTCAAACATTTTTATTCAATAATATCTGTTAAATATTTGTACAAATACCTCTGTAAAGGTTCTGACTGCGCAGCCTTACGATTATGTTCAGATTCTGAAGACCAACAAAAACTCACTGTCGATAATGTGGATGTTTATTTAAGCTGGCGTTATGTGCCTTTACCAAAGGCTTTGTGGCAATTACTTACAGACTATTACACCGATCTCATAAAGTCCCCTGTTCACTTACGGGAAGAACAAATGGTTTGCATAACAAATAAACTCGTCAACTTCGAGAGATAAACTCGCAAACACTAACGGAGACTCCAAGCTCATCGCATTTTTTATAGACCATCTCCCTGGGGCACGTTGCTTCAATGAAATATGTAAAATGGTAGCACTTTCAAAGAGCGGTTGCTTGGGCATCTCCATATCTGAGGGTTGCCAATAGGTGCATTCGCCCAATGCTACTCAGTAAGGGATACCCCAGCGGCTCTTCGCAGTACCCATAACTATTAACATATCTCGGAAACTCCAATTTTCTGAGTGCACCCCATTTCGATATTCTATAGCATTGGGTTTGTTCTCGTCACGAGTACAGTGCGCCTATCGACACATCTATATTACTTGTACGACCGCTGGGGCTTGTAGAGGTCTCTTTATGGTAGCTAAGGTCGGCGCCCAATATGTGACAGGTTGAATTAACGCCTTCCGATATTGGAGGAAGTTCTCGGCGGCATTCCGGATGGCATTGGTCATCCTAGACACCCTGCAGTCTAGACCGATTCTGCCTCATCCCGTCTTCGTCGACGATTTCTCCCGTATTTTGAGGAAAAGGAGTTGGGTAACTGGGTTGTAACGGTAACTGGGAAATCCGACCGTTACATGCACTATTCTACGCGCTAGAGATCCTACGCGACAAAATCGACGTTGAAAATTATGGTTCCATTAATCACACACCCCGACGTTCGTTAGGTGTTTGATGGAATGTTCCCTGACAGATTGTTCTCTTTGTGCCGTCACTTTGGTTGGCGGTCACCAGATTAACTCAAAGAGATATTTTCTTAGGGGATATCTCAAGAACAAAATGTTTGAATAACAATCTCGTTTCCTAGGTGATTTAAAGGAGAGAGGATTAGGTAAGAAATCAATACAATGCTACCAGAAATGACTAGAATGGTGATGGAAAATTTTCTAGTACGATATTTGAATAACCGCCGATATTTGAAAGATGCTATTTTTATAACCCACTGAAATAAAGAAATTTTAATGTGCTTTTTGAAAAAGAAATAGTTATTTTTTTTCTTAGACCTTAATTAGTTTTTTATAGCTCTTCAAATTGTGTCAATTTTTCTGCCCCATCCTGTCTATCCTGGTGAAGCCTAACCAGATTTTCTATTTTTCTTGAGGTAAATTCGACACCTAATATTAATTATTATTATTATGGGTTCGAGGCTGTTTGTTTTTTACGGGTCATAGATATATTATTCTTGATATTTTTAAAAAAAGGCACATTTTTGATTTGGATTCCACCTCAAAGAAATAAGTTGGATCACATGAACTTTATAACATATGTTTAATTAGTTTTGACCAAATACTTCGTTATGACACAGGGACATCTTTTACAAATCAATAATAAGTTCAAAACAGAAGCATGAAATGATAGACATCAGTCACACAAACCTCTAATTCAACAAATTGATATTAAACGTAAGTCTATTTCAAATGGATACGTTTATCATTAATAGCCAAGCCTGTAGAGTATTAATTAAACTACAGTATCATTGTATCAATGATGCAGGTTAAGCTCTCTTATATAAAATTGTGCCATATTTAGCTCACGACGTGAAATTTTGTCGAGACACTAAATTTGGACGTAAAAAGGTACGCTAGAATATATAATTTACGGAGAAAATATTTGTGCCAAAGAAAATTGGCGAAAATGTTTATAGGCGTGACCTCGTTTTATATTTTTATATAACTTTGAACGTGATATCATTCCATATGTAGATAATCACAATTAAACTGAGGTTAACTAAAAATTCTAATAAATAAGGCACAATGCTCTTAACCTTTAGACATTTTGCAGTTTTTCTTGAGAATCAGTTCCTACCAATTCTCTTTTCAGATATTGCAATTATAGATATTTTCATATTGATTACGATATTTGGAAATATTTTGTATGCTTTGCCGTTTGGCAGTCCAGTATCATATTCATTCTTGATACCGTTTAGTTGTTATATCTTCTTCCTTATGCTTCATTAACTTTGTACATTTTTTAATATGTTCCTAATTTACGATTCCTCCAACGGTCTATTACAATATTATTAATGTTTATTTTACAGAAATGAGTTTGGATAATGTATTTTCCATATACTTTACAGTCACGGACCTGAATACAGTGAAATCCTTTTTCAGTGCTATTAAATTCTGCTTGGCTCCTTTCCTTTCCCAAAAGTTATACAACGCTTGCTGTCAGTCGCTATCAATTTTTCATTTTTCTAGTATATTTTCAAGTCTTTCAACTGCTTGCTAGACAGCAACGAAGTGTCTATCGAATTTCGTTTATTTGTTTTCCAGAATTTTCCTATATTTGATATAATATAGTAATGTTTTTTGCCATCACCAGAATTTTTAATTTTCCGATCAATAGGACCATCCCTGAAAAAATATAAATGATATTCTTTTGAGTATATGAGTTTTTGATGCATAAGATATCGCATGATCATCAAAAGTAGGGCCTATAAACCATGGGCAATCTGGACTCAAGTGGTTTTTGGCCTGGTGTCTTAAAATAATAATCATCTATTTTTAAATAAAACATTGATCGATTCGCTTCTCAAATTATTCAGCTAGAGGTATAACAAAAGTTATTGATATTGGGAGTGTTTTATCTCTTGATCGCTCAAGTAAAATAAATAAAATAAAATTTATTCGAGATTGATTTGTCGAAGATGAGCATTAAGGAAAACCAACTCCTAGTTGTAATTGATTATTTATTTTATATTATTTTTCATTATTATTGTTTTGATTTATTTAACTACTATTATTTCAGACATTGAAATATGGCGGTTGTGTCATTACACATTGGCCAAGCTGGTGTGCAGCTGGGCAACGCTTGTTGGTCGCAGTACGGACTAGAGCACGGTGTGAACGATGCCGGTGAGATGGAGTTGAAGGATAACCCCAGTACCATGACCATTAGAAGTGGTGAGGACCTTAGCGGAATAACAATCAAGAGTAGGGCATATGACTTCGGGGATAACCAGGATAATGACCAGATGAAGGGGATGGAGGGGCTGCAGGGGTTCTACCAAGAGCTGTCGAATGGCCATTGGAGCCCGAGGGCAATATTCGTGGACCTGGAGTCGACCGTGATAGGTAATAGGAAAACTTATTACTTCTTAACGTTATAATCTTTATAATGATAGGTAATTGAATATCATGGAAAAACCTAATTAAAAAATCTGGTGCGGTGTGTGTATCGAAAAACTTTTCCTTACCACCCAATGATAATTATTCGTTTTTTAAAATAGTTTTAAAGAGTCCAGGTTAACGCAACTTGAAATATTCTCAGCATCATGCACTTCGTCTTTTCTTCTTCACAATAATACAATTAAATAGTTTTATGAACCATTGCAGTACAACAATTATATGCACGATATATTTTTGGTTTGCCAAGCAGAATTTTCCATTTATTTTCCATCAAAATTTCATTTACTTTCTATGAAAATTCCATCTATTTTCATGAAAACATTTTGTAGAATTACTAAGTAAATAATTTCTACTTTCATTTTATTACTTATATACTTATATTATTTTATTAAATTTGATGATTTTTTTTTCTGTTTTTTAGAGGATTTATTGGTCCAATTTAGATTTTTTTTGTAGAAAATTTTATTACCTTTCATATTCTCTCATAAATAATTAACTATAAATTGCATACTTTCTGAGTAAAATTTTCTTTTCATCATAACATTTTTCTCCCATTTTTCGGCGATGTACTACATTTATGAAAAGTTATAGGACATTAAGGAAAAAAAATTAGGCGAGTTTCATCGAAATCATCAGACCTACTTTTAGAAAATTGTAAAAATTATGATATAATGGACACTTCCAGTAAAACCAATACGCTATATCTTTGCTAATACTGGTCCGATTTCGATTTTTTTTTCTGTTTTTTAGGAATTGTATTTTCCTTTAATATGTTTACATACATAATTTACTATAAAATGCATGTTTTCTGAGTTATGTACAAATAAAATTTTATTTTCGTCATAATATTTTCCATATATCTTCTCGGTGATGTATTACAAATATGAAAAGTTAAAAGATTTAAGCAGAAGAAGACGTAATTTAGTCTCGTGCAACTTTTAGTTTTTGAATTAGGCTACTCACATGCAGGTTTTGCAAGATTTTGTTATTTCGATTCTCTGGACTATAAAACGTGTATTTTCGTTGAAAACTCTTGTAGCATTCGAAATTTTTTTTAAGGCCGCAATACTTCCCCTCACTGTGTATCATATACAGGTTAGGGAAAGTTAAAAAAGTGCCATCACAACCCAAGATATATCATTGATTCAGTTCTTTTTCTTCATTATTCTCCTTGGTGCATTTTAGCGGGGAGGTCCTTCGGTCCAAACCAGCCAGGCATCACGATGAGCCAATATTCCCCTGAAGTTCCCCTCTTCCCTCTACAGTCCGATCCTGCAGATGTGTCCGTCCATAGCAGTCTTGGCCTTCCTTGAGGGCAACGCCCAATGGGCACGATTTCGAAAATGTTCCGTAAATCCCGGTCCTTATACATTCGACACAGATAACCAAACCTTATCAGCTATCTCTTATCGACTGTGTCCCTCAAGGTGGATACTCCAAGGTCGCCCCGTATTCTCTCATTTCTGACCTTATCCCTCCTTGTTCGGCCTGCCACCCTCTGGAAGTACTGCATTTCAGCGCGCATTGCTCTACTCAAGAGTCCATCCGTGGATCCAGCTTCCGTAAATTAGGGCAGGTAGGCAGACGGTGTTTCAAAGGTGATAATATATATTATTATCTTTCTTTATTCTGTTGGAAAGCTCTTGATTTCCATTTCCATTTCTACTAAGAGAAGTGTCATAGAATTCAAACCCAATGCCATAGAATATTCCAAGAAAAGTGCAGTCCTCGGCTGTGTCCAATATCTCCTCCTTCCAGCGAACTATCACCTCTTTTTTCTCACGAACAAATTCAAAATCTGGTTCCTGAAGATGAATAGAACTTGTTTTGTTATTTTCAAACTTTAGGCCAAAGAAGGACACATAGGCCAAAGGAGCCCAAGTTTACGGTAATTTTTTTAAAAAATAAATTTCTAATTAGTAATTTGTATCCTCTTTCAATAAATAAATTATAATTTTTTATTTCACTTTTTATATATTTTTTTTTATACCTGACAAACAAATAATTTGTTATAACTAAGAGGAAAGAGAGGTAAAGATTATTTTTATTTTATGGGGTCACATGTACCTCACGTCCCTATTAATGTTACAAATAAGCACACCCCTGCTCCAGGATTAAAAAAAAATGAACTGTACTCTCGTTGAATTGAACAAACTAGAAATGTATTATTGAACAGATCCTCCAAGATGTAATTTAATACATAAAATTATTATCTTATTTGTTTTATTATTATATATATATTTTTTATCGGAACGCAATTTTACTATCATGTTCATCTTGTTCTAGATGAAGTGAAGAACGGCAGTGCAAAAAGTCTGTTTTCGCCCCACAATCTGGTGACCGGGGTAGAAGACGCGGCCAACAACTACGCGAGAGGCTACTGTTCCTCCGGTAAGTGCGTACATCCCACCGTGGAGAACAGCTTGAGATCGCTGATGGAGATGTGCGACAAGATCCAGGGGTTCATGATGACCCATTCGACCGGGGGTGGTACGGGCTCCGGATACCACGCCCTTATTACCGAGCACATCAACGAAGAGTACCCGAAAAGCCCTCTTATAGGCATTGAGATATTCCCGTCTCCTAAGGTAAATGTTTTCAATCAAATACATTTTTTTTTTTCACGGAAATCCAAGTGATGAGACTAATGAATGCATTTCAAAATTGTTAAAAAAAAAAAGAAGTAATATTTGATTTTAAATTTAGAGGAAAGTCTTCAGGATATTCTCTATTTATTATTATTAGTTGTGACAGGGAAGATAAGTAGATAAAAGAAATAGATACTCATATAAAAATGTAGAGTGGACATTATAATTTTATTTATCAATCCATAACGATATTGTAAGTTTGAAATGTATGACAAATAGGAGTAATAAAAAAAATTATATTCTGATGATAGGAATAAAGCCCCGAAACGTTATAAATGAAATGGTATTTTAGTGAGTAAAAAAATATATCAAGTAACTTTTCAGTTCAGACATCATCAGGAATGAAAAAACATAATTTCACAAAAATGCAGACCTTGATAACACATCACGCTTTAAACATCACTCCGTGTCTGTTCAACTTATAGTTATAGATATGTTGGTAAAAAAAGTCAAAATATGTACATAAATATTGGTTTATTTTCACATATATAAATTATAAAAACAATAAATATTCAATTATAAAAAAAATGGGAAATTCAACTAAATTAGCATGAATATACAGGAAAACGTTAAAAATAGAGGTATAACTTTTTAGTTTGCTAAAAGAAGGTTTTAATAATTAAAAAAGAAATAATATATTTAAATGGAATAGTTATTTTAATTCGACATCCTAGTCATTTCCATAAAAAATGTTGCAAATGAGATGAATCTTACAGATAACAACAACAAAAATCTTCAACGATTTGGCCGCAACATTCATTTGCATCGACTTCCAGATCTTCCCACGTCCACAGAAGTAATAGGTACAATTGTTGAAAGTAATAAAATTACAAGGATTAAGTTCTGTGGTCTTCAAGCGTCCTGCAGTAGAATGCATTCTCTTTGGGTGCTAGCTAGAATTTTTATGCGCCGGTAAGTCCAGAATTTTCTAGATACTTCTAGACTCCTATATCAGGCATCTCAATTGAAGTCTTACGAACAACTCAGTCAATATTAAAATTAGTAAAGGAAAATTCAGGAGTGGAGGGGCATCCACCAACAGGCTAAAGCCCAATTAGAGGTAGTAAAAAAATAAATAAAAATAGTGCTTAATGTATCAAAATAACAATAATTACATAACTTTATAATATATAATACTAATAACAAAAATATTAAATGAATTAAAAAAAAAAAATTAAATGCACAAACTATAACAAACTTAAACTTCGTTTTTGTACTTCTTTATTTTTCTTCTTTATGACTTTCAGCTTGGAGGTGCATGCATCCCAAATCCTGGGGTCCCGATATCTGTGAATCTTCATGCCCTTAAGTTGCATGTCTCATTTCTGCCCTATCTTGTATAGATAGTCCATCCATGATAAGCTAGGTCTTCCCCTTGGGCGCTTTCCTGTGTGCCTTGCTTCTATGAATTTCCGTCTGTCACGGTCATCATTCATCCGACACAAATGGCCAAACCATCTTGATAATATTATCTTTTCTAGATATCCTTTAACAAGACAGTCTGTAGTCCTCTTTTATCTTTCCGTTTCTGATCTGGTTCCTCCTTATTCGCCCGGGCCACTCTTCTAATGTATTTCATTTCACTAGCAGTAGTTCTGTTTAAAAAAATCTGGTGCGGTGCGCGCATCACACAACTTTCCCTTACCGTCCTATAATAATTATCATTTTAATACAATTTTAAAGAGCTCACATAAACACTGCTTCTAATAAACTTAGCAGCATACACATCTTCCCCCGCTTAAGTAAAATAAATAGTTTTTTAAACAATTTTAGTACAAAAATCCTGTACACTACCTAAATATTTTAACTTTGTCAAGTTGCAAATATATTTTAAAAGTTTCTGGTTTAGTTTCCATGGAAACATTTTCTTCCCATTAAATAATGTGAAAGTAGAAATTATTAAGTTAATTTCCGCTTTCGTATTCTTAAATTACTTTATTACATAGCGTATTGTTTACAACAGATTGGCGGATTGGTGGGTGGAGGTTCGGTCGCATCCGTCTCCTTTCGGATGCGCTTATTTATCTATCTAGGGTCTTGTGCTCCTCATAAAATACACTGTATATTTGCTAATACTGGTCCGATTTTAATGATTCTTTTATTGTTTTTTAGATAATTTAATTATCTTTCATACAATTCTACACATAATTTACCGTAAAATGCATACTTTTTAAGCTATGCGCAAATAAAATATTCTTTTCATCATAACTTTTTTTCCTGCCATTCCTCGGTGATTTACTAAATTAATGAAAAGTTAAAGACCTTTATGAAGAATAATTTAGGAAAGTTTCATCAAAATCGTTAGCGCCGTTTTCGAGAAAATTGTAAAAAATTGTAAAATCGAATACCACATATAAAGTGGCACTTCCGGTTAGTCGATTTTGACGAAAAATTTGCTGTAACATCACAGCCATATACCTACCTAAAATACGTAATTTGAGTATTGTACGACTTTTCGTTTTTGAGATAGACTGTTCACATACACACAGGCACACAGACACATAGACCACTTTGCGAGGCTTGGTCATTTGGACTCAGTGGACCTTAAAAAGTGTATTTCATTTGAAAACTCGAATTCAAAAATTTTCACGATCGTAATACTTCCCCTTTCTATATACTTCGTATATAGGTAAGGGAAAGTAAAAAAGTAACATTGAATTCCCTCCCAGGAAGCTCAGAATTACATTGAAATTTCACGTTTTATATTTTTTCTAGATTTTCCAGCCTTATCAATGAATTTATTTATTTTCCAATTTTCGAGAGAAAAAAAAATATTTTTCTAGTATATATAAGCGATAAGGTAAATATGGATAAATTAATATAAAAAATATAAAAATATGTAAAATAAAAATGGTTTATAATTATTAAAATATCACGAAATGCACATAGAAATGCACATGTATATAGAAATCTTAGAAAAGGACAAGCTCTCAGTAATATTTTTACTATTTTCTTTATTATGACAGCCCTAGTTTTATGAAAGGCTCTAATCTACTAATCTTGAAGGCTAATACAGGATGAGCAGACTTAGCTTGTTCTTATGGCAATTCCAGCGCGTCTCTCCCCGCGAGTCACTGGTACTGGCACTGAGCAACTTGCAAGCTGCGTACTAGCGCTAAAGCCGCCAGCAATCTGAACATGAGTGACATTGTCAGCATTCCGATTTTCAAATTTATATTATTACAGATTTCGTGGCCACTGCCATTCATTCGAGGTGGATTGTAGAGATAAGTAGAGCTGTATAAGGATTGCACCAGAGGATTTAGATGGCTGGAAAGGTTCAGATGGAATTTTGATAACTTGATTGGTATGAAGGACGTGAAGGGCATTGCGTAGTGTTGACTGACTTTGAACAGGTCCTGCTTAGTATAGGATTTAATTAAACTAGCTTTACAACTGTGTGAATAGCTTGCTAAATCTTCTGTAAAGTTTTTGGCTTTAAGTCTGGTAGGCCACCATGACGGCAGCGCATGCGCACGCACTAGAGTGGCAGAACATTAAAACAGCAATGACACAGGACCTGAGGAAAGCGGTGTTGGACCTGGAGAGGTTCGCCGGAGAGACAGGTGAGTGAAATCCTTTTTTAAAAGGAGGCGATCGCCTAATAACAAGAATAGAGACGAAGGCGTTAGAAAACCTGTTGGGCCGAGAAGATGAGGAGGCATTGAAGGCAGCCTTAGTGTGCAGGATAAAAAGGAACATATCGAATCAGATTCAACACCGTGAGCGGTAGTGAAAGAGAGACTAAAGAAGGCGGAGACTGGTGGACAACGAAAGAAGACATCTTCTAGATGTTTCGCGAAGTCAAACAACCAAGACAGTCGAGCGGGCAATATGCAGGGACGCTTCTGGCTTGGTACAATAGAATCATGGAGAAAATGGGAGATACGATGAGAGTGAAAGAAGTAGAAGCCAGGATGGCCTTCCTGTCGACGATGCTTAAGGTACTACTGGCCAAGGAGACAGAAAAGAAAGAAGTCCTGCCTAGGGAGCGGACCTTCATTGAATACGCGCAGAATATGGTGGATGTGAGCACGAGAGATGAGGAAGTTGGATGGAAGTCGAAGAGACCGGGTGGAGTAGGATGATCTATAGGCGCCCCAGGACTACACAGACCGCCTAGAAGAACATAGATTTTAGAGATAGTGAAAGAGAAAGGGTCGCACCAGAAGGGAGAAGACCAGGACAAGCAAGAATATGGAGTAGCGGTAGGAAAGAAGATCCTATGTGTCACGGTTGTGGAAGAACAGAATACTTAGTAGAGCAATGCCCTATGTTTTGAGTGTGGGACGGAAGGTCACATTGCCAGGCAGTGTCCCTACATGTACAGAAGAAGAGAAAGCCCAACCGGAACCAAGTGAAGTAAACGCACAAAGGGTTCGGAAAAAGAATGATTCACAAAGATTGAGCACATTATCAGCTGATTGAACAGGGTCGTCAATGAATTTGGAATTAGAAGAGGAAATAGACGATTCGGGCAATTAAAGCGGACTGAGGAGCGGAAGGAGCGGTTTGGAGCGATTATCGGAGGAAGAAAGCACCGAGAGGAAGTCTGCGGATAGTGGCGGTAGAGAGGCGACTTCACGTTAGTAAGTTACAGCGTTTGCCTATAATTAAAGTGGAAGGAGGAGTGAGATGTCTGTTGGACACCGGGAGTTCCAACACTATCATGTGCCGGAAAGCACTGGAAAAGCTGAGTGGTGGAGAGAGGACACTCCAGATCCAGGTATGTTGCTGTAAATTAATCATCCTGGGAGGCCTATGGGATGTAGGGGTGGGGGCAGAGATAGGGGGAGACAAATGGGGAGCGAGAGACGTCAGAAATAGCAGGGAAATGGAACATGAGGATAGGGTGGAAGAAGTTTAAATGTCAAAGCACCGTTAAGAGGAATGAGAGAGCGCGGGTAGGCGCAATATCGAATCGAATCGAACAGAATTCTGGAGACAAACGTTAAGAACGGAATACGGGTATGGCTTCTTTAAGGAAGGCGACATATTGGGAGCAACGGGAAAGACAGTATTCGAAATCCCGCTAAAACAAGAGAGAGTGACATACGTCAAGGAAAGAAGATACCCGCAGGCGTTGCGTCACCACATCCGAGAAGAGATGTTAGATAGCCTAAAGAAACAGGTGATAGGGAATAAATAGCACACCGCCTACAAGTTCTTTGTGGGCAATGAGAAAAAATGGCTGGCTGGGCTTGGAAAAATACAGAGTAGTGATAGATTATTGAAAACTGAATGAGAGCACAATAGATGAGAAATATCTGATTCCCCGATTCGAGGACATTTTAGACAGGCTGAGCGGGGCAACGATACTTAGCACAAAAATGCATCCGAAAGATCAACCCAAGAAGTCATTCACGTTTGAGAGAGGTCACTACAAATTCACGAGGATGCCGTTCGGATTAAAAAACGCTGCCATTACGTTCCAGCGCCTCATGGACGAGTTCTTAAGAGGTACAGATGAATCAGTGTGCCAAATTTATATTGATGAACTCTTAGTCTTTAGTAAAACCTACAGATCATAGACCCTGCAGTGGGTTGGGAATTTAAAAGAATCCTCCACGAGGGTTACTCGGTAGAAAGAATTCCTAAGCCAGTATAACATCGTATACAAGCCGGGCAAACAGAATGTGTTAGCGAATTGTCTGTCCCGAGCAATAACAGTGAATGCGATAGAGGGGGAAACGACGAAGGGGAACCATCCAGGAATGTGTGGCGATTTCTGTGAGAGCGGACACTAGAAGGGGAGGGAGAATATGACACGACAGACGAACTAACGGAACTTTCAGAAGATGAGGATCCGAGCGACGAGAGACCGACGCAAATGGAAGAATTAGAGAAGATCGTCGAAGACAAGTGTCGACAAATAATCTAAAAAACCAAGAACTCTGGGTTGATGAAAATCGAGTATATTAAGTACAGAAATAGACGTATCACGATCATCTGGTCGCAGCCCGGAGCTAGGGACTACAAAATCTGCAGAGCTCGGAAAGATGTATCCAAACCTAGAAAAATCCATCACCTATATGCCGAGAACTCCATAATTTGGGAAAAGATTAAACGAATATAGCGATCCGAGGTAATCGGGATGGATAGGACATTCGATAGATGTAAATTGATGGTCCAAACACTTAGGGATGCCGACCAGCAGAGAAAGGTGACGCTCGTATACCATCAGGACAAAACGAACCACCGCGAGGTGCACGAAACTTTGCAAGCGTTGCGTAGAAGCTACTTTTGGTGGGGAATGAAAAAAACGATTGACGAAATGAGACGGCGTTGCGAAGTTTGTCTTAGTACGAAGTATGATAGTTACCAACCAAGAGGGAGACAAGAGGAAATGCCCACCACCAATACGCCGCTGAGCGATCCAATGCGCCAGCATGAGAAAGGAGATAAAATTCTGAACATGGTATGGCATCTCAACACACCCGGTCATCCCAAGAGCAGGAACAATATTGAACACTTACACAGCACATTGAGCGACCTCCTGAGGGAGTAACAAACGGATAAGGGACTGGAACCAGACGTGGCGATGGCGAAGGCTATTATGGTATACAACCATTCAATTCAAATAGTGACGGGTTTTTGCCATTCGAGATACATTTCGGACTTCGGGTTCATCGACTGGACCACCGAGGCAAAACGCGGACGTGGAGGAAGTAATCAATAATACTATCGAGTGGAAGAAATTGTGGGTAAAATTCCGGAGGAAGATAGAGAAGGTGAAAAGCAAAAGGGTCACTATAGACATTCCTAACCTGAGGGATGTGAGGTAGAGGTAAAAATCGGGACGATAGTGTACAGGAAGTTAGGGACTAATAGAGGTAAAGAGTTACTGCGTACGAGGTACCATGATTGGAGAGCATGATTGGAGAGCAAAATATCGTCACCATTGGGAGTCCCAAAAACCCCACAAAACGCAGGGCAGTCCATATCGAGCCATTTAAGCTCCCAACGATAACAAAACCTTATTAAGCTGGTGTATCCTCGTCTCAGCACACAAACGAACTTTGTATATTTCATTTTCACTCTGGACATTTTTTTTCATTTTATTATAATTTTGTTTTGGGATACTTAGTGCATGAGAATGCGGTAACTGTGCTAACACGATAAAGATAACATGGCCACAAGAGTTTTTTTTCTGTTTGCTTTTAGGTATATATAGCAATAAGTTGATTTTTTGTTGTCTGTTTTTTTTTTTTTTTTTAATGGTAAGCCATAAGTTAATGCATATATGTATAGTGCCTTTGGCTATATGTTATTGTCCTTTTATAGAAAATTCTAAATTAATGATTAATTTGAAAGTTGACTTAATTTCTTGAGGTGTCTTTATTTTCATTTTCTTTCCAGTTGTCTACAGCAGTCGTGGAACCTTACAACACTGTTCTCAACAAAAATGCTACATTGGACAAACTTGGCTGCGTGTTCTTGTGCGATAACGAGGCAATGTACAATATCTGTCATACTAAGTTGGGCATCGATAGCCCGAACTACCAGAACTTGAACAGGCTTCTCTCGACCACTATAAGCTCTATAACGTCCAGCCTCCGCTTCAAGGGCTCGCTCAACGCGGACTTCGTCGACTTTCAGACGAACCTCGTCCCTTACCCGAAGATCCACTTCCCTGTGATCACCTATGCGCCGATCGTCAATTTCAGAAAGATTTCTCATGAGAGCCTGTCCATATTGGACCTCACGTTCCAAGTATTCAATTCACAGGCCCGACTTTCTACCTGTGACGATGAGGGACGTTACATTGCATGCTGTCTTCTCTATAGAGGAGACGTCACACCCAAGGATGTCAATCATGCCATAGCCCAAGTCAAAGAGAAAAAATTCGTCAAGTTTGTAGATTGGAGCCCCACGGGCTTCAAAGTTGGTATCAACCACAAAACAGCCGAGTCCCACCAGGATGGAGCAATTGCAGCTCCAAGGAAAACTTTGTGTATGTTAGCCAATACGACCGCTGTCACCAGGTGTTTACATTCGTTGAATAACAAGTACGAAATGATGCTTAGAAGAAGGGCATTCCTTCATTGGTATACCGGAGAGGGTTTGATGGAAGAAGAATTCCATGAGGCCCAGGCAAATCTTTTAACACTTGAAACGGATTACCATTGTTTGTTGTGAGGTTTGTGTCAGTGATGAAACGAAAACAAGCTTCTGATTGGTGATTGTATGGAAATTTTATGTATTCAATAAAACTATTTAAAAACCGCTTCCTTTGGTTTCTGGAAATGAATAAAGATTCCTAATAAGTCAACTGCACAATTAAATATAATCTAAGGGAGAACAGAAAAATAGCATAATGTTATTAGGACAAGTAGAGCTTTTACAACTGGTAATATTACACTGATTATTTTGTAAATTATGGTAAATTATACAAAAAACGCAAATAAGCAAGTAATGGAATATATACGTCTATTTGAGTTAATAACAAGTCTTGGCCGTACACAGCAACTATAACTATAACTATTACATAATAGTAGTAGCAATTATATAACTAACTATGACTGTTATGTAAATGTATGTTATGGAGTTGCACTTATGTTACGGTTATACAATTAGTTGTACTTAAAAGCAGAGCTGGAACTACGGAGGAGGGGCTAAGCGGCCAATTGCCCCGCGCGACAGAATTTAGATGTTGGCATGATTCGAGCTAATATTTGTTTGTTTGGTTAAGTAAAAAAAAAATGTATATGTTTTGATTCTTTAGACCAAGGTCTAAATCAAGATTCAGTTGATGAAATGAGTTAATATTATTACCTGTAATAAGATATATAAATATAAAATACTGGTATAAAACATTTTATTGGATGAGAAGAGGACTTTTGTTGAAGGAGAAGAGGAGGATGAAAGGAGAGCGGCAAAATTAAGCTTGCCCTCTGGCGAAAACCCGGTTTCGACCCTGTTTAAAGACAAAACCATTCTTGACATTTTTTTCTGAAACATTTGTTATTCACTCTACTATAAACTGAGCTTATAGGATTGTTTCACCAATAACTCACTTGCAGTTAATGATAATACATTGTTACAAGAGAGCGACGACAGTAAAAATAGTATACGGAAGTGTATCATTTTAAAACATCTTTGTTAGTTAAATGTGACAGATCAAGATAAAAAGAAAATTTAATCCATTTCCATTCTTCCTCTGCCATAAGTAGCTATGGAAGCACATACGTACAGACATAACTAGTCAAAATGGATTCAGGGATGGCCACAATGGATATTTCCGTTGAAATCTGAAAACCGAAAATTTTCGTGATTAAATACAAAGAAGTAATAGTTCATTGATTAAAATAATTTTAAAGAATTCACACAAACACTACTTAAAATATTTTCAGCAGCACTTCACGTCACCTTCCATATGGTTTTCTACTCAATTTACTACAAAATACAAACTTTCTGAATATTGCGAAAATAAAATTTTATTTTCGTCATAACATTTTCCCTTTAATTTTCTCGATTATGTACAACATATACGTATATAAAAAGTTTAAGTTCAATAAAAATCATAACAGCCATTTTCGAGAAAATTGTAAAAATGTGTTAAATCGATAATATGAAGTGGAAGTTCTGATTAATCGATTTTGACGAAATAGTTGCTGTAACATCCCAGGCATATAACTACCGTAAATACTTAATTTCAGTTTCGTATTTGAGCTTGGTTGATCACATGCAGTCTACGAGGTGTGGCTATTAAATAACGAGACTGACGTTGCAATAAAATTTATTTTTATTTTATACATAATTACTTACTATCACCTTCTATATACACCCCTTCTCTATCCCTACAGCGCTCCATGCGAATTTTCCATTGTTGGAAACAGTGCTGGAAGTCATCTTCTGTCAGCTCCTTCAGGACGCGTGTCGCTTTCTCTTTTACAGCTTCCACGGTAACATGTGATGAAACGTGGTTTTTTATTTAAAGCAATGATGATTGTTTTTTTCGATATTCATGGGATTGTGTACCTTCACTGGGTTCCTGAAGGCCAAACTATTAATCAATACTACTACCTTGAGGTACTTGCAAAACTACGTGAAAAAGTAAGGAAAAAGCGACCCGAAATGTGGAAGGACAAATCATTGGTTCCCCACCTAGACAATGCGCCAGCTCATTCCGCATTATCTGTCAAGAGGTTCCTAGCCCAGTACAGCATCCCAGTGTTATAACATTCACCTTATTCACCAGATCTTGCACCAGGTGACTTACATCTGTTAACTAAGGTGAAATCTTCATTAAAAGGGACGAGATTTGAGTCCGCGGAAGCTGTAAAAGAGAAAGCGACACGCGTCCTGAAGGAACTGACAGAAGATGACTTCCAGCACTGTTTCCAGCAATGGAAAATTCGCATGGAGCGTTGTAGGGATAGAGAAGGGGTGTATATTGAAGGTGATAGGAAGTAATTATGTACAAAATAAAAATACATTTTATTACAACGTCAGCCTCGTTTTTTGTGAGGCTTTGCTAATAGGACTCCATGGATCTTACAACAAATTGTTTTATCACCGAAATGTGTTTTTTTCACGTTCAAGATGTGAAAAAAATTGATTTAAGAAAAATTATTAGTAAAAAAATAGTACATAATATCATTAAAAATACGGAAAAAATTAGTTCTAAATCGTTGAAGTCGGTCAAAAACAAATTATTGCAAAAAAAAAATAAAAACCGAAATATAGCCATTTTTGGATATTTTATTACAGGGCTTTCAATTATCGGAGGAACTTCTTTTGGGGCTTAAATTGTGGTTTTGTTAGGGCCTATCTATATTAAACAATTTATTAAAAAAAATCTGGAGCATTCACTTCTACTCCCACTTAAAAGAATTTTATAATAAAAGAGTTTTTTAAACAATTTTAGAACAACAATTCTGTACACGACCAATATATTTTAACTTTGTCAAGTTGCAAATATATTTTAAAAATTTCTGGTTTAGTTTTCATGATAACATTTTCTTTCCATTAAATAATGTTAAAGTACTGGTACTGGTACTGGCAAGGGTGGGGGGACAAAGTCCAGCAAGTGGGCCTAATGGTCCTTTTTGCCAACCCCGAGGTAGCATCTATGGTTCTATTGCCAAACCAATAGACATAGCTTTAATACTAACCCTCCCTGTCAAACCTTCTGGTTTTCCTGATGAAATTCAGAAGGATTGTTGATTCAATGGAGGAAGCCTCTTGTTCTCTGATTCTATCAGATCCTAACGATCTGTATCTTAGCGACGCATATCTATTACATTCGGTTATGTAGTGTAGAGCAGTTTCAGGAGCCTGCCCACAGGAGTGGCAGGTCTCATCCCCAGCTATTCCACAGATCTTTACGTGTCTTTTAAGCCAGCAGTGACCTGTAAGTACCCCGATAAGCAGTCGGAGTTCCTTTATGTTGAGGCCCAGCAGCCACTTGGTTCTAGAGAGAGCAGAGGGTTTTTTAATTAGTTCCTAGGGATCTTGTAGACTGAGGCCCACACACTCCCTCCACACTTTACTTACTATTTTCCATGTCCAATCCTGGATCTTCTTCCGCTGATACCTTTTAGAGATGCCTACTGAAGGATCTGGCCCAAAGATAGGGTTCTCAGCGCCTTCCCTTGCAAGCTGGTCGGCTATCTCATTGCCTTTGAATTCTTTATGCCCAGGAACCCATACTAATTCCAATCTCTTCGAACAGGCGAGTAGATCCAATGCCTGTTTACACTCTTTTACCAGAACGGATGCTACCCTGGAGGATTCCAGGACTAGGATATCCGATTGGCCATCTGAATATATGGTATATTGGCAACCGATAACTTCGTTATATGTGACTGCAGATAGTATCGCAAACACTTCGGTTTGTAACACAGTGGACATAAATTAATGCCTAAATCCTCTATGTGGACTCCCGGTCCACTACGCCGGTCGAATCCTTCCTAAATGCATCCGTGAAACAGGATAGGTTGCCAACTTAACTGGCTACTGAACCCCTTTTCCAGTCGGATATACTAGGATATGAGTAGCTCACTTTAGAGTCTAGAGTAAGGTTTCTGTTAAGTGGAGGACAACAGTATTGAAGGATAGGAATCTCCTTGTCCACCATTTTGGCAACTACTGAGTGGCCTGTGGGTTCGCTCCGCACTTGCCGCTGTCTGTTTTCTTTAATTCTTAGATAGGCCATAACCGATAGATGAACGGGTATTTATAAGTGGTGATGATGTGAAGCGGTAGGTATAAGAGGACATCTAAAGCCTTGGTAATCCTCATACATGCCATCCTTTGAATGCGGCTGAGTGAACTTTTTTTTTTTTTTTCTAATCCCTCAAACAAAAAAGAACATTAATAAAACAAATAATTAAATAAATTATAAACTTGATGTACTTTACCTTTTTCTACCTGTTGGTATTTGAAGGTCTGATGACTATATACAATTGGAATGATATTTCCCAGTCAGGGAATTTTCTCATTATTTAGAGGTGAGGGTCCTCTTCTTATTGTATGTTAAATAAAAATACCTACTACTAAAAACTATATACAAGATTAATAACAATAATATTTACAGGGTTATATTTACAAGGATGGATATGAGAGAGCCTTGCTGGGGTGGGACTAGGAAGTTGGCAGGACGGGGCGATGGGAAAGGATGTAGGGGGTGGGGGTGCTTTAGAAGCGGATTAAAGTATGGTGTTGACCGGGTTGAGTGGTATCCTTGGGACCCTTTCGTCCCTGCCATCTGGCAGGAAGGGAGGGTGGGGTGATGGCGCGGAAAAGTGGGTTAAATGAGGCAGGGAGGTTGTCAAAGAACTTTACGTGTCTTCTTGTGATGTGCTGTTGAACAGTGTCGAGTTGTAATTCATTGTGAATGTGTGCCATGTTCCGTCTTTCGAGTGAGGTTCGTTTTGTGATTTTTTTAGTACGCTGTTTTGGTATGTTTGGAGAGATTTCAGGACTGAGGGGTATAGGTAGTAGGGGTAGTGCAGGATGGGGGCACCGTGAAGCAGTGTTAGGCCTAAGGATGGCTTTGTAAATCAGGATCTTGATTCTGAGTGACAGCCCTGGTGAAAGAGTAAGTGATTTAGTTGGTGTGTCGTGGCTATATGTATTCTGTGTTTTGTGTGAGCAGTGATAAGTAAGATTCTAGTTTCATACCGAGGTATGTGAACTGTCCTTTTTCTGAATGGTTTGCCCATTCAGTTTAGGTTGTTGTTTGAGTGTTTTCTTGTATGAAAATGTGATGGCATCTGTTTTTGTGTGTTTATGTGTATATTAATGTTTATGAGTTGATCTGTGATTTTTTGGGCTACTGTTTGGACCTTGCACATGGCGTGATCTGCATTCATGCTTCCTGTGTATATAGCAATGTCATCAGCATATGCAGCGATTTGAACATCGTCAATCTT
This sequence comes from Rhaphigaster nebulosa, assembly GCA_948150685.1. NCBI lineage: Eukaryota > Metazoa > Arthropoda > Insecta > Hemiptera > Pentatomidae > Rhaphigaster > Rhaphigaster nebulosa. The sequence continues at coordinate 80,428,700 of OX411308.1, forward strand.
TTGCCCTACTATATGGGCTGTATATATGTTGAAAAGGACTGGCGCAAGGACCGAGCCCTGAGGATCACCACAGGTAACTGGGCGCGGGGTGGAGATCTCAGGTTTGACACGAACAGAAAATGTCCGACCACTGATGTAGGAGCCAATAATGTCGACCGGTTGGTCCGGGAATCGGTGAAGCCGGAGTTGATCAATTAAGGTTGAGTGGGATACAGAATCAAATGCCTGTGTGCAATCTAATGAGATCATTGCGGCAGCAAGATTTTTATTGAGGCTTTTAGCTGTATCATACTCTAGTATGATACAGCTACGTGCATATAGTAATAATACATATGCTACGTGATGATAGTAACTAACGCCGCGAGAGAACCCGATTTGTTCCGGGGAGATGATGTCATGTGTGTCGCAGTGTTTTCGTACATGTATGAGGATTAGTTTCTCATATATTTTTGAGACGTGGTTGAGGAGACTGATGGGCCGGTATTCTTCCGGTGCCGCTCCTCTTTTTTTGGGTTTGAGAAGTGGAACAACTATAGCATGTCTCCACTCAGTAGGGTAGTATCTCAGGCGTGTGTATGAGTTGAAAATATTGAGGAGAAACATATGGGCTTTCCTGTGGATTTGTTTGCGTAGGACATAGGGTATATTTTCCTCCCCTGTTGATTTGTTTCCCCTTGTATTTCTCAGAGTTGCAGTCAGTTCTTTATATGAGGAAAATATAGTTTGTGTTATATCAGTCAGTGGACTGTGGTTGTAAATGGTAGTGGTACGTGCTGAGTCTCTATCGACGTAATAGTCAGCAAGTATGGCAGCCTGATCTGCTGGAGTGAGAAGCTGATCGCCTCGTTGTATTTTCACCGATTTTGATTTGGTGTTGTGGCTTCTGACTAGTTTCCAGAAGTTTTTGGGGTCGTAATGGGTACGGCGTAATTGTTCGTTCCAGAGGGATGTTTTCCACTACGACATTAGAGAGGTGATTTGTCTGGTGAGACTGTTAATGATAGGTCAGTATGTTGGGTCTTTAGTCATATACTAGCAGTTTTTTATGTTGTTTCGCTGCTTAAATAGTGGGAGTATGTGTTTTGGTGGCTGGCATAGGTGGATGGGAGTGGCTGAAGTGAGCGAACATGGGAGGCCCTATTCAGGGCTGTCCACCACACTATGCTTCCATATTGAATTCTAGAACTAATAATAAGTAAAAGATTACTCCATCATCTGCAAATGCCTGGGCAGAGAATCCGGCATCCTCTAGTCTTCTTAACAACTTATCCATTACAGGCCACAAGAGCAATGGGGAGATGCAACTCCCTTGAGGGCAACCTGTGAAGGCCTGCGCCTCTAGTCTGGTGCCCTCCTCTGAGACGACTATTGTTCTGTTCTTCAAAACAAATCCGACTATCAGATATTTCTTTTAAGGCTTTGCAAACTACCTCAGGCCTGATCCTGTCAAATGCCCCTTCAACATCGATAAGGCGGATTCTTTGTATTCCAAAGCCTTTTCTATTTTTCCTTTTATGGAATGTAGGGCAGTTTCTGTTGATTTTCCCTGGAGGTAAGCATGCTGTTGAGGATGAAGGGGATGGAGTGGTAGAACCTTACTTGTAAGGTGTACTGCTACCAGCTTCTCCAGGATCTTAAAAAGAAAGGAGGATAGGCTGATAGGTCGAAAAGCCTTAGTAACACTATAATCATCCTTACTATTCTTCGGGATAAAAGCTATTAGAGATTTCCTCCAGGATTCAGGGATGTACCCGATGGCTAGAGAGGCTCCTAGTAGTGAGCTGATTCGGGAGAGCAGAGCATTGAGGCCCTCCTTGAGCATACATGGAAGGATACGATCGGTGCCTGAGGCTTTATTCGGCTTGAGCTCCCCGACAGCCCACCTAATGGTCCCGTCACTGACTATGGACTCCACTAGAGCCCAATCCTCCTCTGTATCATTAGTATCACTGCCAGGGTAGATACTTGAGGATGTGTTGACTAAATTAGTAATACTACAATCCGGAAAGTGGGTCTCCATTAGGTGGAATCAAATTGGATGTCCAGAGACCGTTGGGTTTCTTTGAGGCTCCCAGTGGCTGCTGGGCGTCATTCCCAAGCAGCTTAACAAGACGAGAATTTACGCCATTGAATACGAGAACTTACGCCAGTCATCCCGTTTATGCTTTTTTATTTCTTTTTTGCATAAGTTAGAGACGACACGGTACAAATATACAAATCCCAGTCAGCCTTCTGCTTTGATTTATATGCCTTTTTATAGGCCTTTCTTGTAGCATTTTGTAACTTAGACAACTCAGTGGATCACCATCTGAGTTTTTCCTAGATTCTGCCTTTAAGAGGTAGGCCACCTCATATGCGTCTTGTACTATTCTCTCTAAAAGGATAGTTTCTTCATCTCTCTCAGCTTTGGTTTGAAGTCTGCCCATATGGAGATATGGACATCTATCTAACCTTTCCCTGAATAGATTCCATTCAGTGTTTCTGGGGTTTCTTTTCAGAGATGGGGGGGAGGAGGGAATTTGTTCAGAATTAATCTTAAATGAGATCATACTATGGTCAGACAGTGTGACATCCGAGGTGATCATCCAGTCTTTACAACGGTCCTTAATCTGACTTGAAGCGAGTTTGATATCTGGAACCTCGCTTCCGACTCGAGTGACAAAAGTAGCTTAGCTACCTCTGTTTAGTATCTCTAAATTTGTAGAGACTATATATTCGAGCAAGGATTACCCTCTTCCATTCGTATCAGAACTGCCCCACACAAGGTGATGGGCGTTAATGTCACCGCCTACTAAGAGAGGAAGATCAATCTTTCTTGCAAAGCGGAAGAGACTATATATGTAATGATAAGATGGATCCGGATTATGGGGTACATATATGGAGGCAATAATCATTTTATGCTTAATATTACTAACCTTGGTAGTTATGACCAGGGCCACCACGTCCTTCGTATTTAACTGGGACAAAGGTAGTATTTGCAGGTCTTTAGAGACCCAGATACATGATCTTGGTGCTTCACATGAGGGTTCCGATTCCCCTAAAACAATAAGGTTCTTGTATTAAGACGAGAGTGGATTTCACCCCCGAAAGAAGCTTCGCCAATTCAGCCGTAGCCGACTTATTATGCTGTAAATAAATTTGTCTTACCTCGATCGTAGCGTTCACCAGGATCGTGGCAGATGGAGGAGAAGAAAGTAGGAGGAGCAGAGGCATTTGGCGCCCGTTCCTCCCTTGATCCTCCTGTGAGGGCTGTGGTCTAGCTGGTGCTGAAGGCGCCCTGCAGACGGTCAGCGACACCAGCTCATAGCGATCCGCCAACCGTGCGCCTCCAGCCAGGAGATCGTGCTGGCCGGGATTATGAAGATGCCCCTCAGATGCCCCGGATCGCCTTCTACTCCCAGGAACTGCCACTGGTTTGTTCCCGCCAGATCCGGATTCTACAAACCTACGGTCCGTAGGAGGTATCCAGTTGAGAAGCAAGTCCCTGGTCTCCTCACATTTACAGGTTAGGAGGAACCATCCCGGTTCCACCTGATGGCCTGACTTTATAAATTCTAGAGGCCTTCTTCTGGGGCGTGGCTCAAACGCTCTCATCTCAATCTCAGCTGCGAGAAGCCTTCGGATGAGCTGAGCCTCCTTCTGAGTGATGGAGGTGCCCTCCTTCCTCCCCATTACGAATACCTGCAAGGCCCTTGTGCTGGAAGCAGTAGCATCCCTGTAGGATCGGGGTCTCCTCTGATCCACCTAGGCGCTCTGCTGGGAAGATGGTCCCGCAGCGGGTTCCTTAGGAAGGATCTTGCTCTTTTGGAGTCTTGCCTACGCGTGTCGGTCAGTGGAGGCTCCTCCAAAGGCCGTACTCTTTTTTGGTTCTGTGTAGACTGGCCTGCTCTTGGAGCGTGCGCCGGGTCCCCACCGCTTCGGGAAGAAGGGGTGGACGGAGGCAAAGCCCCGTTTCCCCTCCCCCGAATCGGCTCGAAGACAGTCCCCGGGCCGCACCCCGCAAGCTGAGTCAGAGGGGAATGCCCTGCGGTCCGCTGGTGCTAGGCCGCCTGTGGGTAGCCTGGTCAGAAAAGGGGTTTTGACGCCTCATCCTGATGGCCTCCCGTTCAGCTTGCCTTTGGATAGACTCGGTCCGCTTTTATTTTTTGCCTATATAATTTCTTTTTTTGTTTGATTCTAGCTATGGGAGCGGCTTTGAGCTCCTCTTCCTCCACTCTAGGTGCTCTGCCGCTAATATTTGGCTAGTTTAGCCGTTCCATCTGGATCGGTGGAGTTGACCGAGAGCGGGAGGTCTCTTCATCAGAGCTCTCCCATATGCTTGGAAGGCTAGAGAGGAGCTGATAGGGTCGCAGCACCCTAGACTGTGTAGGCACAGCAACCTGTAGGCTGCTCATCATTTATTAATTTATCCATAGTTAAAAGTTTTATGTATCAGTGTCGTTTATTGTGTGGTGTTAGTGTAGGTGTACATCCGTCCTCGCAGCCTTCCCCACTTGGCCGGAACAGGTAAGCTCCGAGGAGAGAAGTCCAGTGGCCTCCAGACAATTACAAAAAACTTTAAATCATTTATCCGAAAAAAATGTCGACTTTCACTTTTTCCAGCTAAAAGAAGAAAAGCCATTCAGAATAGTTTTGAGGGGACTACACACCCCCACTACAGCCATCAAGAATGCCATCGAAGGATTAGGATTTAATGTGCGACATGTTTCTGCTGTGATCCATCCAACTGAAAAGTATCCATTACCAATATTCTTCGTTGACCGGGAGCCAGTCCCAACAATGCTGAAATATTTAAAGTAAATAGACTTGTATACTCGAGTATACGATTCGAAGAGCCCAGAAAAAAAGCGGAAATCGTCCAATGCACCAAATGCCAAAATCTTGGACATACTTTTTGAGAAAACCGATTTTAAAATTTGATGGCTCCAATTACTCAATGAATTTCTGTGAATTCAAAATTTCTGTGAAAATTGTCACCACCAGGCCAGGTGCGTCAAGTGTGCTGGTCCGCACGCATCCGCCGTGCCAAATCTGAGATCTCCACCCCGCGCCCCAGACACTGTGGTGTTCCTCAGGGCGCCAGTCCTTTCCAATATATATACAGCCCATATAGTAGGGCAAAAGATTGACAATGTTCAAATCGCTGCATATGCTGATGATATTGCTATATACACAGCAAGCATGAATGCAGATCCAAAAACCATGCGCAAGGCCTAAACAGCAGCCCAAATAATCACAGAACAACTTAAAAACATTAATATCCACGTAAACACACAAAAAGCAGATGCCATCACATTTTCATACAAGAAAACACTCAAACAACAACCAAAACTGAATGGGCAAACCATTCAGAATAAAAGACAGCTCACATACTTCGGTATGAAACTAGAATCACACTTATCATTCACTGCTCACACAATACAGAATACATATAGGCAAAGCCACAACACACCAACTCAATCACTTACTCTACTCACCAGGGCTGTCACTCAGACTCAAGATCCTCATTTACAAAGCCATCCTAAGGCCTACACTGCTTCACGGCGCCCCCCTCCTGCACTACCAATACCACTCAGCCCTGAAGTCTCTCCAAACATTCCAAAACAGCATTCTACAAAAAACCACTCGACGAACGTCACTCGAAAGACACACATTCACAATGAATTAAAACTCGACACTGTGCAACAGCACATCACAAGAAGACACGTAAAGTTCTTCGACAACCTCCCTGCCTCATTTAAACCACTTTTCCGCTCCATCACCACACCCCCTTTCTGCCAGATGGCAGGGTCGAAAGGGACCACTCAACCCGGTCAACACCATCCTTTAATTCGCTTCTTAAGCACCCCCACCCCCTATATCCTCTCCCATCGCCCCGTCCTGCCAACTTCCTAGTCCCACCCCAGCACCGCCCTCTCATATCCATCCGTGTAAATATAGCCATGTAAATATTATTATTACTAATCTTGTATATAGTTTTTTAGTACTAGGTATTTTATTGTTTAACATACAACAAGAAGAGGACCCTCACCTCTAAATAATGAGAAAATTTCCTGACCTGAAAATATCAGTTCAATTGTAAATAGTCATCAGACCTTCAAGTGTACCAACAGGTAGAAAAAGCTAAAGTATAACAAGTTCTATAATTTACATAATTATTTGTTTTATTAATGTTCTTTCTTTGTTTGAAGGATTGGAAAACAAAAACAAAAAAAAAAAAAAAACATGGTTCAAACATACTCCGATGTCACCACAAAACATCTACCTGAACCACAGGTGCCTCAAACCTCCTTTTCCCAACCTCAGACCTCCTACTCTCAATCTGGGATTGAGACCTCTCATCCTCAGCCTCAGACCTCCCATTTTCATCCTAAAATACCAAAAAATGACATATACCATAAAAATGTTTCTCTAAGAGTGAAATTACCGCCACCTACTCCAGCACAAATCAATCCCAAACTTCCCACTTTTATCCCAATCTTCCTCTCAGTTTAATCCCTCACCAGAAGCTCCATTAAACATGGATCCCAATCAACGATCACAAAGGAGAATTCAACCCCCAACTAGACAGATTAATCCTTCACCCCTAGAAACTACCTTCTACTCCTATCCAAGCCAAACCTCATCCGATATAACATCAGTCATTCAATCCTTCCTTCGTGATCTACAAGACACGGCCCGACCACTAGGGTTCTCACAGAAATCCCGTTCAATGTCCCAAGATGAGCCAGAAGCTCCTAGCTATCCTATTGTGGAATGCAAATGACCTTAATAACCATCGAGACGAACTTGACATATTTCTCCATAGACATCGCACTGGTGACTGAAACCCATTTCATAGCACAATCTTACTTTTACATACGTGACTACATCACATACAGATCAAATCACCCAGACAACACATCCCACGCAGGCCCTAGTATCCTTATTCATAAAGCCTTACCTCATTCCCAGATTCCATCCACTCCAACTGATACCATTCAATCAGCCTCTATAACCTTGTCCGCTCAGCTGTTTAACATTACATACTCAGCTGTATACTGCCTGCCTGGTAATTCCCTGACCTATTATCTGACCTATCACCTTGATTCCTTATTCCAATCCTTTGGTTCACGTTTCATTGCTGGTGGAGATTACAACGCTAAAGATCAACGGTGGGGATGTCGAACGTCCAACACTCGTGGCAGGATTCTTTCCTGTGTCTCAAACTCCAATAGTTATTCCATCCTTTCACCCCTGAACCCTACTTATTGGCCTACATCCCTATAAAAACGTCCCGATATCCTTGACATATTCATTACTTCTCAGATACCCTCCTTGCAATCTACAATCAAATCAATTGATGACCTGTCCTCAGATCATAGTCCAGTTCTGCTTCTCATGCATTCAAATCCTGTTCCTAAACCTTCTCCTCCTTCTCTGATTACAGGACTGGTTAACTTGGACGATTTTCGTTATGATCTAGAAACCAAAATAGACTTAAAAATTCCTTTAAAAACCAAGTAACAGACTCCGCAATTGAAGAACTCACATCAATACGTGACACCCTAAAATTAGAAATCCCCGTGAAACTAACTTACCACATCATATTCACAGCTTATTAACAGAAAAAAAGGCGAGCAAGAGCAGAGTGGCACAGAACCAGATATCCATCGGATAAAACTAATTACAATAAATTAACTAACAAACTGAAAATAGAAATTAGAAAATGCAAAATTCAAAATTTACATAACTTCACAGATAACCTTTCAAGTACTGATAAATCTTTATGGATCACTACGAAAAAGCTACTGAAATTCAAAACTTTTAATTATCCACTCCTCACTGAATCCCTGACTTGGTCACGATCGGACGAAGAAAAATCCCAAATATTTGGTGAACGCATTTTCAAAATTTTTAATCCTCATCCTGACAACCTAAACCCTACCCACCTTGAGCATGTTGAAGCGGACTTAACTATCCCTCTACAAATGTCCCTTCCTTCTAAAGCGTTTCACCCTTCTGAAATAATCAATATCATCCACAAATTGCCTTCCAAAAAAGCTCCTGGCCACGATCTCTTCAAATCCCATATCCTTAAACAGCTCCCCCGAAAAGCTATACTACTTCTAACGTATATATATATATATATAATGCTGCACTCCGATCCACCTATTTTCCCGATCCTAGAAAACTGTCTATAATAAAAATGGTATCAAAACCCAAAAAGCCAACAGAATACTCATCCTCCTATCGTCCTATCTCCGTTTTACCTATCATGGGAAAAATCCTAGAAAAACTCATCCTAAAACGCATTTACCCAATCCTAGATTCATTTCACGTGATTCCTGACCACTAGTTTGGATTTCGAACGTCTCATTCTGCTATCCAGCAGTTTCATCGTGTTGTGGATGTAATATCCTCTACATTGGAGAGCGGAATGTACTGCACGGAAGTCTTTCTCGACGTTGAACAAGCTTTTGATCAAGTCTGGCACCCGGGACTGCTTTACAAACTCCGTCAATTCCTCTCTCCTCCATATTACGTTTTAATCCGTTCCTACTTAACTGACAGAACCTTCAAAGTAAATCACAACTTTGCTTACTCTTCCCTCTTTTTCCAGTCCGCTGGTGTCCCTCAAGGTAGTATTCTAGGTCCTATTCTCTACTCGGTGTATACAGCTGATATCCCAACCCATCCTAGCACTGTCCTCACTACATACGCAGGTGACACATGTGTGTTATCTGTGAATAATTACACAACTCGTGCATCCCAAACCCTGCAGTCACACATAATTTCCAATGAAGAATGGTGTCAGAATTGGAGAATTAAAATAAATCCCAATAAATCCCGACTGATCACTTTTACCCTTCGTCGCAAACCCACTACTTCCTGTCCTACTGTTTCTTTTAATAATGTTCCACTTATACCTGTTGAACAGACCCGTTACCTAGGACTCCATCTTGATAAACGCCTTACATAGAATCCTCATATCATACTGAAACGACAAGAAACTGCTCGTAGATACCGTTTACTACAACACTTACTTGACAAACGCTCTAAACTCCAGATTTACTATAAAAAGCTCATATATATGACCAATATCAGGCCTATTTGGACATATGAGATTGAGCTTTGGGGCTCCACGAAGCTATCAAATTCTTCCCGTATCCAATCCTTACAATCCAAAATCCTTCGAAAAATCCTCAATGCTCCTTATTATGTTAAAAATAAAATTATCCATAAAGACCTAAATATTCCCTTTGTTGCAGACTTGACCCAAAATAGATATACCTCTTTTAATTACAAACTCCTTGCCCACACTAACCCACTAGTGCGTAACCTTTCATCCCAAACTATTCCCGATAATTCTCCAAGGGAAAAGAAGATGGCCGCGGGACCTCCTTGAAACATAGAAATCATCGAAGTGCTAACATTGGATAGCTCCTTCTCACGTCATTATCAAGTGTCATGTACTTATTATCACATTTACTTGTTGTATATTCTTATACAGTTGTAAATTTCTGTAAATAAATAAAAAAAAATAAATAAATATATACCCCGATTACGGAAATAACTATTACATCTTCTTCTTCTTCTTCAATCTTTCTTCTTCTTTCTTCAATGAATACTGAACCTTGGTGTAGTAGTCGGGTGCCTTTCACTACACGTTACGTCCTCTTGTAGTACATTTCGTCCCATTCATCTGTGCGCGTCAAAATACAGAAAGCTCCTTCCATCTGTGCATGTAAGCATACAGAAAATAAATTAATGTTGTGAATAAAGAAGGGTATTCATTTTCGTATGGGTGTGGAAGTCACCCGACTACAACACCAAGTTTTAATATTCATGGGTATCAACTTCAACTAGCAAGCCACCAATGCTCTAAAGTTGATATGTAAGTACATTCCGTCACTTAGAACGAATAGGGTTGCAAGATACAAACGTTATTTTCGTAGTCGGGGTTTATATTTTTCATTAAAATAAATTTTAATATAATTTAAATTATAGAAAAAAAATAAAATGTTTAGATTCTTTTAAATATTCCGGTATTTATATTTCTTAATCGCACGTCAATATTATGAAAATAAATTGATTTTTAAATAACTTTTTGAAGTTTAAAAGATTAACATTCTGGCTATTCTCACGATGGCTTTACTTAAAGATGTGAGTTATTATGAAATAAAAACCGTCGGTATAGTCACCTCTCCGGGTAACTATGGTCACTGACACATGTTCTCACACTCGCAAACATAGTCTAAAAAATCTGAAAGTATAAGAAATATAACTGATATTAAACATCATCCCATAGCGGCGTCTTTTTAAATCGAACGATATGCACCATTAAAAAAACCCTAATTTTGATCATTCTCACTCCAGTTGACGGTAAAAGCAAAGCAAATAATTGTATGCATAAAACCTTCAGCAGTATGCCAGGTTGGCTTAGAGTATTATAAGTTATAATAATTAAAATAATGTGTTATGTATTTCTGGGTTTCGATCAAAGAAATAGTTTAGAAAAACTGACTATCAACTATAATAAAACTTTTGTATTGATTAAATTTAAAATAACAAGCATTATAAAAATCAACCGTAAATCATTCACGAAATTCAGATAGCCAGTCAATCCAATTCAAGTTGAATGTAATCAGCCTCCAAAAGAGCAAGATTTTCCTGAGTCGATAAGAAGTCATCTTCTTCCATGCCTTCTCCTGTGTACCAGTGGAGGAAAGCTCGTTTCTTCAACATCAGGGTAAATTTGATGTTGAGTGCGACCCAAGCTTCCTTCATTGCTGTTGTGTTGTAAACCATACACACCGCTTTCTGCACAGAAGCCATATTGGAATTATGAAGAAATCCTGGTGTCCTGCTATTGATGCCTACCTTGAAGCCGGTAGGTGACCAAGTCACGAAGCGTATATTTTTCTTCTCTTTCAACATAGCTATGGCAAAATTGACGTCTTTAGGAGTGATATCACCTCGGTAAAGCAAACAGCATGCGATGTAACGGGACGTTTCTGTAGGACATTTTGCAAGTCTGTTAGACCGGTCGAAGCACTGAAGGGTCAAATCACATGCTGTTAGTGATTCGTGGGTTATCCTGGTCGCGGGAACGATTGGAGCGTAGCTAAATATTGGGAAATGTATTCTAGGATAAGGTACCAAGTTGGTCTGGAAGTCGACGAAGTCAGCATTAAGGGAACTTTTAAACCTGAGGCTCGCAGTTATCGAGCTAACGGTCTGCGCAAGGAGATTGTTCAAGTTTCTATACGACGGGCTGTCGATGTCTAGTCTGTTTTGGCAAATATTGTACATAGCTTCGTTGTCTGCCAGGAAGACACAGTCGGAAAACTCGAGGGTTGCGTTTGTCGTTAGGGCAGCGTTGTAAGGCTCCACAACTGCTGTTGCCATCTGCAAACGCATGATAAAAATGAAAATATTTAATACCTTAATGTGTATAGTAATTTGAAAATAATAACATACCGTTGGTGAAGGAAATATAGACATTTCCATCTTGCTGCTCTTTGGATACTCCATGTTGATATTGTCCGAAAAGAGAGCGTGGAACCCGGAGCCGGTTCCGCCACCGAAGGAGTGGTAGATGATGAAACCTTGGAGCCTGTCGCACGTCTCGATCATCTTCCTCGACTGGTTCATTACACGACCTAGGATGGACTTGCCCACTGTGCAGTATCCTCGCCCGTAGTTGTTGGCCGCGTCCTCTTTGTCGTTAATCAGCTGCTTCATGCAGTACAGATCTTTGTAAGGACCTCTCCGCACCATGTCTGCCCAAAATAAACAATTATTAGAATAGAATGCTGATGAAGCAAATTAGATAATTTAGAGATTTCCCAACTTCGGTAGGAAATTCAGATAAGGATTGGGGCTGTGGTAAACATTAAATACTCAATAAAGATTTACTATTGAATGTACGCCAACTTTTCGGCAGACGTCTTAGGCATCGTAAGGCAATATAGCATCCGAGAAGACAACTCTACTCTATGGCTCATACCAATCATGCTCGTCCCTGAACAAGGCAGGGCAAAACGCGAGAATACTTCATAAAATAAATTCTCAGTGATAGTCTTCAAGATATAACAAAATCTGTATTCATATAAACAGTTATAGTGTTTTAGGGTAGGAATATTTCAAAACATTCCGATTAACATTGTATGGTATGAACAGGAATTAACACGCCATTAATGTTCTGTTTTTCATAATTTCATTTTAATATTTAAATACATAATATAACTTCTTCTCTTCTTCTTCGATGGCGCTATAACTCGTAAAGAGTCAAGGCCTCCCTTAGTCTGAGCCGCCAGTCGATGCGGCTCTCTGTTTTGCGTAGCTGCAGTCACACAATCCACCGCAGGCGAGGTCTATCCACTTTTCTGCGTCCAAAAATCTTTTCCTCAAGAAGCCTTTTGGGGATTTCGTTACCACTCATTCTTGCAATATGCCCTGCCCATATCAGCGTCTAGATTTTATAAAATTCATAATATCCTGATCTTTATAGAGATGCATAAGTTCAGCGTTTTTTCTCAATCTCCATACACCGTTGTCACACACTGGTCCTAAAATCCTTCTCAGAATCTTCCTTTCAAATCAAAAGATAACACTAGATTTTATCTCGAAGATGATTGCAGGGAATATGGTAAAAATAAAAACACCTTCTTGCATCATGGCAAACTAGAATCTAAAGAGGTTCTGTCCACTGCATTGAGATGCCATGAAGAAGTCCTAAAACAATTTGCCGAAACGTTGGTTTGAGTCAGATAATAAGTATAATCTCGTGTTCGGCACATATCTTGTTAATGTATTGGAAAATTTTGGGAGATTAATGACTCTTTCTAACAAAACTTTTCTTATGATTGCAGTTCTACAAAATAGTTATACTTGTTTTAATAGTCTAATTTTAGTTGTTAATCATTTTATGATGATTAACTTCAAAGATAAGGTCAGTGTAAAACTCATATTGGCTAGAATGTTTCAGATGTATGTACTCCCTCTGCCAGCTTTTTTTGTATAATAAAAAAGGATCAGCATATATTCATTCTTTCTCCGCTGTTCCTATTGGAGTTGTCTGCACTAAGGATTATGTTTTTTTTTTCTAATATTTTTGTTTTTAAATGTACATAAATATTAATTTTAAAAGTTGTAATTTTATCTGTCATTTTTTATCTAAATTTGATTATTGATTAGTTCTTTAGGAATTAGTGATGTGAAGATCTTCCTTTTCATATTTTATTTAACTGTAGCAAATGTTATCAGGGAGACGTTTGCTAACAAACTTTTCTCGATTTAATGTGAGAAAATTTAGAGATACCATTAGACACTTCTCTATGTAAGTAACATTCTATATTTTTTAAGATGACGATGTAGACCCATAATGTTCCTAGCTTACTATTTACACACTTTAATATCGAAAAACGTTCTCCGTTGCAGTTTGAAATAGAAGTTGCTGGTTCTTTCACCAATATTGTTACAGTACATTTTACTTTCGTTTAGTTTTTGACATCTGAAAGATGTCAGCACATTGGAAACATGTGTTATGGCTTTTACCTCTATTTGGCTTGTAGTTGATATGGCTGAATTGGTAGAACTCGCTGTACTTTTGAATTCAGTTTAACTTGTGGAAAATGTGGATGGATCGTGAAGAATTGCAGATCTTGATAATATTGGTAATGATTTTTCTATATCACTGCCTTTATCTGCTGCTCAGTGAGACGTGACTTATGTATTTTCTACTTCGGTTTATTTGGATTCAGCACCATTACGTACGACATGAAAAAGTTCATCCACCTTGCGAGTTCTTGATATAAATAACAACTTGGTTTATTTTTCCTTTCCATCTTTTACTTTACATTTAGCATCTCCAGAGACGTAATGTCGACTCGTACTTCTGACTTTAACGCTCATATTGACTATCTCGGTCTGGGTAAAAGTGTTCAGTAAAAGGTGTACAGCTGCACCATAGAAAACCCAATTATTGTTACCTGAATTAAAGATATCAAATAAGAATAATAAGTACAACTAAATTTTATTGGCAGCAGCGGCGTACGTATTATTCCATGTGTAACAACCTCCCATTGATGCCGAAACCCCGTATGCCAGAAATCGCCAGGAAGGGAAGGGTGGGGGGAAGGTCTGGGAAGAAGAAAGAGCCCTCAGAAATGCGGGGCTCGTAGCATTTGCTGCCTTTGCTTTATGGCTAATCCGCCTCTGTATTGAAACCATCACAGCATACTGCTGTTTTAGGCTCTTAGCCCATCTACAAGACGTTCTGCTAGGGTACATCTTTTCATAATTATAGGTTCCTAGTATATTCAATTCTAACGCTAATTGATTAATGATTTGTAATTGTAATATATAAATTAATTCTATAATATATCTTAAAAGTCTTTTTAGGTTATCTTTTATATTTCTTAATGCAGGTGTAACTCCTTGTTTCATCCTATTAATCTCTATCATTATTTAATCTTGTTTAATTTTACACTTTTTATTATTAAATAAAATATAGCCGTAAACATTATCATGCTTTATGTCCTTTCATTATCTCACTAAACTCTGTAGGATTAGAACTCTGTACCTAGCCACTTGTACTATACTATTTTATTGCTTTTAATGATTTAGTTACTTTGTTCGGATTTAATTTTATATTTTTTAGATTTGTTTATTATGTATGCATAAAATGATTGCTCAAGTTTCTTGAGTCATTTTCGAAATTTATTTTATACTTTATCTCTTTTGTGAGCTGGTATTAAATACCATATATAATATATATCCAACAATTTATGTATAATATGTGTATATATATATATATATATATATATATATATATATATATATATATATATATATATATATATATATATATGCCAATATGCGGCAATCTTCCATGAAACACCTCATATCTTCCAGGACATTTCAGACACTTATTTCAAAAATAATTTAATTTTCTACAAAGCTAAACAAAAAAAAAAAAAAAAAAAAAAAGGACATTCATCTCATTTAAATTGTAATATAGCTTTATTATTTTAACTTAGGTTCTCAAAGTTCAAATTCTCATTATCACTCCATACACTTTCTCATTACAGCCATGACTTCATTTTATGCTGGTAATGGGGTAATCGCGTGGTAACGAAAAGTTGTTTGAAAATCTATTACATTATAAATTTTATCAAAGATGCAATCAATTGATATTACATCTCCAATATCATATTAGTGATTCCTAAATTTCATAATGTGTTGAAATCAATCTTAATCAGTTCCATAAATATTTAAATTTTTAAAAAAATACCAACAAGCTGGACGTTTCAGAATAATTAATTCTTCACTACAGGGTTCGAAAGTATTTTCTCCATTATAGAACAAAAACCTCCTTATTTCCACACAAACAAAGCCAATATAATCAATCTCTTCAGAAAAGTGTAAAATCCCCAAAATTTGGTGTTCAATTCAAAAATGTACAAAAAATCATCTATTAGAATATCTAGATCGCTCATGAATTTTTTAAAATTTTTTGCGAATAGTTTGACTCGCTTATGAAGGCCTATTTTTGACCTATTTCTGAGAATCATCTATAAGAGGCAAACCTCGATAAGATGAAGAAAAGATCCTAATATGACGGAACGTGTTGTTAGAAACTTTGAAAGCAAGAATGACAGAAATGTAAGAAAATATTTCTATGGTAAAATTAATAAACATTTTGCATTCATAAAATCAATTTCCCTTTCATAATTGTGGAAAAATCATATCTAAAACTAATTTTTTTTTGCATTTTTCAGAAAAAATATTACACCAATAGGATCGGCTACATTTTTAATAGAAATATTATGAAAAAATACATTCCAGTTTATGAGGTGCTTAAAATTTGATAATAGCTGAATAAAAAACTGCTTAAAAAAGTGAATAAAACAGCTCGTACACATTCCTTAAAAAAAACTGAGCCGGGATTCTGGTTCAATGAGAATAAATAGAAGTTACACAATTAAATAATTAAATACTCTATTATTATTTATTTAAAACCGATTTTCGTTCAAAATTAATTTTCTTTATTATTATTTTACAATTCTTTTAATTATTATTTTACTAAGAACAAGAGCTCTACAGATATGGACTGATTATTGATTCGGAGTACCTACTCACCTTTCTAAGTGAATAAAACTTAAAGATGCATGCTATGTGACCAGTACTCAGTACAATGTTGAGCCTAAAAAAGTGTGGATTTGCATTTTATTGAGTACCTGCTCACATACCATGCATTCTAACGTTTTATTCAGTTAGAAAGGTGAGCAGGTACTCCGAATTAATAACCAATCCATATTTGTAGAGCATGTCCATATTTATAGAGCACGTGTTAATAATAAAGAAAATTAGTATTGAACGAAAATCGGTTTTAAATAAATAATAATAGAGTATTTAAGTATTTCATTGTGTAACTTCTATTTATTCTAATCGAACCAGAGTATCTGCTCAGTTTTATTCACATAACCTTATGACGTTTAGCATACAAGATTCTGAAATGGTCTAAATCCATCAATTTTGAAGAAGATATCGAAATGCGATCTGCAGGGTCTTTCATAATCTTTTAAGGTCTACAAAGAAGCGTACTGAAAAGTAGTTGTCGGGAAACACTAAGATTTGCCGCGCGTCAACCGTATGCATCCCGTCAAGTTAAACAAACAATAGCGGTTGATGAAACTATGGAAATAATCCTACGATTTTTTCTTCCTCCATTTTTTGATTTGATCATCTGTTTGACCTTGAGAAGCTTTTAAGCCGATTTATATTGGACACCCCATATATCGCACAGACAAAAATAGCAGCTTACAGAATACAGATAGAAGCATTCCTCGAAATCATAGTCAGAGGTTTTATTTGGACTCCAGTAAGTAATTTTGAAATATTAAATAAAAATATTAGATGATTTAGCAGTAACATGATATTATATAGGAAAAGCTCTGATTATTTCAATATAGATCTTCTTCTTCTTTCACCCCCTCCTTAGTGCCAGCAGCGTGGAGGAACAGCCTCGGCCCATCTCGCCCATTGGTCTCTGTCGCTGGCCCTTCTTCTCATATCCACCATCGTGCTGCCACTGGACCACCTAAGTCTCCCCAGATAGTTGTGATACATTATCATGGGTCTGCCTGTAGGTCGCTTTCCCTCTGGTTTTGCTTCCAAGAGCCATTTAGCCTTTTGGTTATCGCCCATCCTGTAAACATGGCCAAACCATTTCAGTTAGCGTTCTTCTATAATTTCTTTTACTGACCTTACATTGAGTTCCTCTCTTATTCTCTGATTTCTCCAGCAGTCTCTTCTTGTTTTGCGAAGTACTCTCCTAAGGTACCTCATTTCTATGGCCGTTA
This sequence comes from Rhaphigaster nebulosa, assembly GCA_948150685.1. Taxonomy (NCBI): domain Eukaryota; kingdom Metazoa; phylum Arthropoda; class Insecta; order Hemiptera; family Pentatomidae; genus Rhaphigaster; species Rhaphigaster nebulosa. The sequence goes on from OX411308.1 coordinate 80,446,051, forward strand.
CTTTGCTCGCGTGTTTATCAAGAACAGTCCAGCTCTCAGCACCATATAGAAGAACAGGCAGAAACACTTTTTTAAATAAAGCTATTTTGGTTTCTTTCTTTATCTCCTGTTTCCCTAATATTGTAGTACAGATGTACAGCTTTCTTGACTCTATGTAGAACCTCTTGGTCTATTCTCCCATCTCTCCTGAAAATCGTGCCCAGGTACCCGAAATTATCTTCCTTCCCTAGCGGCTCATTATTGCATGAAACATGAATTGGATCTTCCCCGTCTCGGCCGATAACCATCACCTTACTTTTAATAGGATTTATTTCCATTCCTTTCCTCTGGAGCTCTTCTGACCATTCATCGACAGGCACCTAAAGCCTTTCCTAGGTGTCGGCAATCAGGACCACACCATCCCCATATAGGAGAGCTTGTGCCTGTACAGGAATTAAATTCCAGTTTCCCACTGTTGTCCTTCGCTAGCAGACTTTGCATACTTCATCCATGCATATTATGAAAAGAAGTGGGCTTAGGGTGTCCCCTTGCTTGACGCCTTTATAAAACCTAAATGGAAATATAGATCTTAAAATCCAAAATCAAACGGCTGTCGTTCTGATTGCAATATCTATCGATATTTTAAAACTTCTCTTCTTTTTTATCTCCCTCTTAGTACCTTTCAGCGTTGAGTTAATCCAACCCAGGATCTCCATCTATCTCTGTCTCTCGCAAGAGTATCTCCTGCAATTTCTTTCCTTTCGCTTGACCCAACTTAGACATATAACTAAGCCTAGGTCTTCGTCTAGATCTTGTACCTACTGGTCTTGCCTCCCTAAATTTGCGTGGATCTCGATCAGAGCTCATTCTGCAAACATACCCATACCATCCCACCAGTCTCTTCTCCAGGGTCTTCTTTGTTGCAGGAATATTTAATTCTTCCCTTATGGTTTCATTCCTGATCCTATCCCAGCGTGTTTTTGAAGCCCATGTATTTCATCTCTGCTGCAGTTGTTCGTCTATGTTAGTTATATAGGAGGACCCAGCTCTCTACTCTCTTAATACTCTTTGGAGCTCTCTCTTTCCCACGATTGTGTTGCTAATGGAATAAAATATATTATTACCTTTTTCTACTCTGTGGGATATTTCTGGTTCTAATTTTACATTTCCGATGATCACAGTTCCAAGGTAGGAGAACTCATTCACGACTTCAAGCTCTTCGTCATTACACGTTTGATGGATTTGTTAGGGCTCTCGTCCTGTAATTTTTTTTTGTCTTATTATTCATGCACTTCCTTCTGAGTTCTGCTTCCCCCTCTACTCAAATCTTGTTGGAGGTTATGTGTAGAGTCTGTAATGGGGACTATCTCTTCGACATATACCATTACTTGTGCAAGTTCTCATATTCCAGTGACAAATAACTACTCTTTCTGTTCTTCCCTTACATATTTTTATTATTTCATCCATAAAGATAAACAGTAGAGGGCAGTGGCTATCTTCGTGCTTTACTCCTTTTTCCATTTCTGTTTGGCTCAGGACCGTTAATTCTCACAATGTCATCTGGTGCCTTTCATGTTGATAGCATTGTGAGTAACAAACAATTCGGAACGTACTTTGCTCTCGGGGCTTTTCATATTTCTTCTCTTGGTATTGAGTCAAACGCACCTTTAATAACCAGAAAAGCAAGGCAATATCCTTGCTTTTGAAAGCTTTTATTTCGATCCTAGACTTTCTCAATTATAATTCTTAAGATATGGTCGTGGGTTTGACGTCCTGGGCGGAATGCTACTCATGTAATGCTCATGCTGCACTGTAAAAACTCATAATTAATTATTAAGATATAAATATAGAATAACGATTCCAAGCACGAAGCCTTGAGTCCATGATATATCAGGAAACAATTAACCATTGATGCAATTCAATTCAGGCATCATTAGGATAGAAAAAATAAGATCACATAAACAAAATTGTGCAGACAAAATGCAGCACATTTCACATCAACAGTATAAAAAGATTCATCAAATTAATAAAGTATCTCACTGCATGTCTCCCACGCGCTTACTAATGGAAAAGTGGGATAACTGTTGTTAGAAAAGGTACCTATATTAAAAATTATCTGATTATCAGAAAAGATAAACTACAACTAAAATTACCGAACAATTGAATAGGCACTAATAGACTGTACAAATAATAAAAAGAAAAGATATATAATTAATAAAAAAAAAAAAGAAGAAAATAAATGAAAAAACATAGAAAGGACCTATTTATTTTGTATTTATTATTCTATTTTTTTCATTTTTATTATTTTGTTGTTATGATCTTATTATGCATTTTTAGTAGTTAATTATGTGTAATTTCTGTTTTCTGCCGATCAGTGGTTTTTAATATACACTTTCCCAGCTGTTATGCGTATTTTCCCATTAGTATGTAAAATTGTAATTGCATGCAATTATTGCATGCAATTACAATTACAATTATTTGTATTTGTAATTTTATTTCAGCAATTACGAGTACAAATTACAGCAAATGGTAAGTAATTGAAATTTAAATTACTTTTTCTCCAACACTGTCATGAGAATGAATACATATAAATCATTATTTGTATAACAAAATTATCAATTATTAATGTCAAGATAACTGAGTATTGTTGAATATAATCGAAATATTACAATATTTTAAGTATTTAAATTAAAATAGATATTCTATTTTATAAGTTATTTTAAATTAGTAGTTTATCCTTCTAAACCTATGATAGAAACCGTTATAGAAGATTCTTACAACGTCCATTAGTCTGGAAAAAAAAAAACAAAAAAAAAACATGCCCAGTATTAAGAGAGTTGTGAACTCATTTTTATATTTCTTCGTCTTCAGATTAGGAGTTTTTGATTACTTTCTAAAATTAGCTTACATTAGAGTTTCGAATTTACCTTTATGTCTCATAAAAACTTCCTCACCGGTGTTGCCGCTTATCATCAAAAGAAAAAGAAACAGTTCAAATCTTTCAGAAACTGTACGTTTGTTTGAAAATTATAACTTGTTTGAAGTGTTCATAAACCTGAATGTAGTTTGAATTTAAGGAGGAAAAACTGCTGATGGTTATTATTACCCTCATAAACCTGGACTGAACACAGGAATAATAAAGTTTTTATGCTTCCCTAAGTTCGAATCTAAATACGTCCTTCATTCGATAGTTAAATAACACATAGGGGCTTTACACTAAAATGTTTTTTCGCTGATTTTACCTTAATAATAATAATTTATCAAATAATTATTTAAAATGAATTAGAACTTACTTAAAATGACTTAGAATTGCTTGTTGTAAAGTTAGTATCGGAATCCTAACCAACATTCCACAATGACCCCACGAATTATACTGAATGTGTTACGACCTTTTATCGATTTTTTTCAGCATTTCTAATAATGTATATAGCGAAAGCTAAAAAAATAATAAGCTTAGCATCGTTAAAGTAATAAATTTGCTTTTTAATTACAAATTTAAAATTTTATTTGGATCCATAACCAAGCAGATATTGCTACTAAATTATAGGCGTGAACCGTTCATTACCCCAAATATATTGTTTGTACTTTCTACGCCTAGATTTCAAACCCTTCGTAAAACAATTCAATTTGATATACAATGGAACCATAGAATGAGGAATCTATATAAAGCGAAGAAGCTACAATTGAACCTAATTACTAAAATGTAAACGCGCACCAAATGTGACAGTGTGAAATAGAGATGTCCAAAACCGTTCGGTTATAACCGATAACCGGTTGTTTGGTATTGAATAACCGGTTCTTATCGAGTTTTTTTTCACTGTCGGTTATAATCGGTTTAAAAAAAAAAAGAAAACCGGAGAAAAAAAAAACGATTAAAAATAAATATCGTAAAAAAACAAAAAACTATATATAAAAAAAATTATAGCTCTATAGCCGAAGACAAAAAAAAAATACAGGACGCGAAATTTAACCTCATAAAAATAAATAGCCGTTAATAAAATAAAACACCGTTCCCATGTCGTATACCGCATCCCCTGTTCCTCTCCCAACTGTAACTCTACCTATATCGGCGAAACTAAAAACCTCCTTAAAGATCGCATCACCCAACATAAATATTCCATCTCTTCCCTTAACCAGACTGCCTCTAAACTCTCAGAACACGCTTTATCCTTAAACCATACTTTTGATTTTGACAGTACTTCAATCCTCGCCACAGTCCCTAACCATGACAAACGATTCCTCTCAGAAAGCATCTTCATCCAATTAGAATCCCTTCCCGTCAATCAAAAAACTGATATACAAAACCTTTCTCTAACCTACTCCCAAGTATTCAATTTATTAAAAAAAACATAACTTTTCATTACCCCCCCTTTTTTTTTTTTTTTATTTTTTATTTTATTTTTATTTTTTTTTTATTTTTTCCCTACCCGTGACAACTCCTTATACAAAGTATTTATTTAAAATTTTTCCGTAGTAAATTAAACCCCTATTGTTATTATTTAACTTATACTTATTGTTTACTTAACTTTAATTTTATTATTATATTATTTTTTTAACTCGTCACCCGCAACGACTCCTTATACAAAGTATTTATTTATTTTTTTATTTATTTTTTTTTTCCTTAGTAAATTTAACCCGTAATATTATTTAACTTATACTTACATTTAACTTAACTTTAATTTTTTTCAAATTTAATTTTTTAACATTAATTTTTTTTATATATACAGTTTTCTAAATATACTTATATCAATACGTTTTTACAGTTTTCAAATCAATTGTTATGTCTTTTGATCACACCGCATTTAAATTTAGTGTAAGTTTTATTTCAAATCAGTGAGTTGGTAACATTGTTTTAACGGTTTTCCTAATTCCCGGTAATCCATTATTAATATTCAGTTGGCGCTAGACCACACGCCTCGCTGGTATGTAATTATCACGTTTTCTTTACATTTCCTCCTCCTCATTCTTTTCTATCCTTCTTCTTTCTTCACCACATAGGATTTTTATCTATTTTTGTTTTTGGGGCTTACATTATTTTATATTTCACTCCTTCATCTCATAATTACAAAAATCAATTACAACAATGTCAACTTCTTTAACATCATAGTCATCTTTTGCATAACTTACAACTATCTCTGTATGCTTTTATATACTGTATGCAATTATGCTTTATGCTTTGCTATGTATGTATGCTTTACACATTACCAAACCTTCAAATTATGTGTCTTTTTAATTAATAGATTTCATATATTTCACTATTCCCTGTGTAAATATCGCATTGTTTTTAATTTTTAATTTTTACATTGTTATTTCATTTATTTTGTTTTATTTTTTCAATTGTCTTTTGTATTATGTAATTTAGTGATATCCTTTTCTTTTTATTCTTTATACTTTTTATCTTACTTGTATTTTCTGTTTTTTATCATTTATCATTTTTACTGTTACTGGTACTGCCTCTTTTCTCTTTTTTCATTGTTGTTATTTTGTTTTCATTTTAGCCCTGAAGATGGCCTAAAATTTAGGCCGAAACGTAGGCACAATTATATAAGACCACACTTATTAAGTCTATTTCTTTGACCGCACCCCCGATCAACTTCTCCCTTTAAATATATTTAATGTACTTTCTAGAAACAAAACCATTTTTTTCCTAGAGGTCTTGGTTTGTTTTTCATAACCCTCCACAATCTATCAGTTCTATCTGTCCCACCCGGTATTTTCAAACATATTCATATTTAAACAGAATTAACTTTCATACTTTTGTGACGTGCATCATAGGTTAATTCTGTACGTCAGAGGTGAACTGTCGTATGATTTTCAGTTTTATAGGAGTGCAAAGTTTAAGATTGCTTGTTGCAGGTATTGGTCAATCTTTATATTTGATGTGTTGCATATTTTATTACCATTTTAGCTTATTTACGATACTTATATTCCGAAAATATGGCCAGAGTAAACGCAAATAAGGTAATAAAGTCAAAATAAGCAAAATTGACGACAGTTTATCTCTGATGCAATTTTTTTGTTCCCACAATTTTATTGAAAGCATGGTGAAAATCCTCGGTGAAAATACCGAAGTCACCAACAGGCTTTCTGAAATTTGTCAGTTATTCCACCAGAAATGACTGGTAGTGTAATGGAAAATTTCGACTATATATATTGTCAATACGGTATATATTTGTAGCATTTAATTTTTAAAACCCACTGAAATGAAACTATTTTCAATATAATTTTTAAAATAAAACAAGTTTTTTTTTTCTAGAGACATTGGTTAGCTGTTTATACACCTTCAAAACGTGCAAGGCGTAAGTACGTTGATCCATCCCCAAACATGTACCTAATAATATATACCAAATATTCTTTGCACGAGTCGTACATTTTATTATGAACCCTGGCTTTATGGCATACGAAGTAATGTAATGTGGAGTTAGTGGGCATTCTATTTTACAACATTCTGCATTAAATGGCTGTAAAATCTTCATTTTTTTTTTTTTTTTATTTAAGTCTTCCTGAGACGATTACGTTTCAAATATTACAATCAAGCCCACTTTTGAATCATATACATTTTTATGGGATAGATAATGCTGCCTTATGGTTAAGTGCGTACGAGACTCATTATTCAAGCAGAAACGGTTGCAAGTAATGTGCAAAAATTTCTTGATGTTTATTTTACTAGTGTAACCATAATAAAAAGTTAAAACGTCTGAAATTCACACATTACAATCTTCAGGTATAGTCAATGTACCCCCATTGTAAAGTGTGCAGTGTAAATGCAAACGTACTCCGCACGAACTTGTCACACAAAACTAACCTGCACTTACCCCTACTCTGCTGAGATAATTCTGGACTCCCTAAAAACTAGATAACTGACATGGAAAAACGAGACGTTGATTTTCAAAAGTTACTACAGGACAATTTCATCTAAATCGATATTTTAACATATTCAAAGAAATCCTTTGAAACGGTGTATGAAAATTTCAATTTTGTTCAATAGATACTAAGTACATATTCCATTTCATTCCAAAACACACTAAAGCCATTTAATTCCATAACGTACTGTGCCCTATGTAATTTGATAATAATTCTTTTAGTTTCTTCCAAAGGATATAATATTTCCTGTTTGACAGAAGAAAATCCTAATTTGCGTGATATTTTAACATTATTTTATTGTTTTTCTACATTTTTGTGACTCCTTTTGTTCAGTTAGTACTTCTTGGGACTACCGCTAAGATTTAGAAAAAGGTGGTTAAGTGGTACTAATCAGTTTTAAAGTTGTTTTCAATAATTTAGTTGCGTAGGCCTTCTTCTTTGTTTCTTGGTTCTTGTTTGTACTCTTTGAAATAAAGTTTTTACTTCCTTGTACGAAATGTAGAAAGTATTGTAATCGCGCAAATTTTCGGTTTTCAGATTTCAACGGAAATATCCATTTTGACTAGTTTCGTACCGACGTCTGTACGTGCAGTTGAACATATCTCGCATAACTCAAGTTTTTGAGTTACCGTTTGGTAAGCCGTATAAAGTTGAAATTTTATATTAAAATGTACAAATGTATTGTACAAGTGTATTAAAATGTATTGTATGTGTTGTATATGTGTTGTATTAAAAACCTTTAATCAAAAGTTAGGATAAAATATAAGGTTAAACATCTCAAATTTGGTAAATATGACTTTTATATCAATATAAATGATATACTAGATTTTGGTTAAAATTGGTGAGCCGAAAGGGGTACTTTACATAAGAAACTTAACTTATATAAAACGTTATATTAAAATTAAATACAGAGATCGTATGGTTCAATAACAAAGGTTACAAAGGCGATTTTGTTTCCACTATAATTAATCATTTTTATTACTTGTTTTAAGTGTTAAAATTGAGTGTAAAATAATTGTTTTCCTCCCCATTTGTGAGCTGAACAAGTTTGCAGCAGGAGAATAAGATATACGTTAAGTTGATTCTTGCGCTTAAAATGTCGAAACTGTCGATTTCCAATAATTTATCTAGTGACATTGACAGTGCTTATGTTGTCACGGAACACGAAGAAATCTCTTGGGAACTTTTTAACAAGTGAAAAAAAACATCATATATGTGTGTGTGTGTGTGTGTGTGTGTGTGTGTATGTGTGTAAATAGATGCATGTCGTGACGCCGAGTGTCGTTTTTGAGATTTTGCAACCTTTCGGAAACTAGTAACCAAATTCAGGAACACTTTTTGGGCCAGCGATTCCTGGCCAGCGATCTGTCCTTCCAAATAAGAGGAGGTAAAAGGATGTTTGATACGTCCAAATGAGACAAAAAACAAACGCTCCCAAACGAAAATAGTTTTAATTAACATATCAGTTTTATCTACTCGTGGGCATCATAACAGTTGCAATGTTTCATCATTTTCGTGAGAATGTATTTCATAATTTAATAAAGGTTCTATCATTAGTATAATCAAATATTTTTAAATTGCACAAAGTTATACACTGACATCAGAATAGAAATCAAGTTAACTGAAGTTTGTCATTTTATTTTACATTCGTTTAATAAAAACCATTTAAATAGTTTTAAAAAAAAGTACTTATGACCGTTAAACCATTGTTATGTTGAAAAAGACACATGTTCATGATATCATTGATAATATTTATCTAATATTAAAATAACATATCATTAATATCAATGAATAATAATATTATACTGAAGTACTAGATACATAAAAGTATCGTTTGGCTGCTCTCATATCGTTGTTTTATACTCCAGTTGTCAGAAGGAAGAGAGGAAATATGGAACTTGATATCCGATTGTGAGGAAAGGAAACTCCGTTTGAATAAAACTGAATTTAAATACATGAAGTAAATAGCAGAAAAATAAAAATTAAATCCTTTTTGCTTTTGAATATTTATATAAAAATATTGCTTTTCATCATAAATGAAAAAAAAAAAGTATCTTAACGGAATTGGAATGACGGTGAAGGTGGTTTTATAAGCACTTATTGATTAGTTAGGTCTGATTATTATTGCGATTATACTTAATGAATTTTACATTAATTGAAATCATAAAAAATGTTTATTACGAATCATATTTTTGTTAATTATTGATATCACATCTAGGCCATAGGAATTGCCACTAGGAGATAACCCTCTGTGTTGCCTATCAGCATTTTATGCCAGTATATCTCCTAGTTGTACTTACAGATATCGATTAAATAATAAAGAGGAAAAAATATTGGTACTAAATATGAAGTTACTGGTAAATCAAGATGGTTTTTCTCTTTAATTCATCCAACATTAAGAAGGTGAAGAATAAACCAAGGCTCCTCTCCAAAACGGTGAGTCTAGTAAAATATTGAAAGGATTGTTGGGGGATTCGCTAATTTATATCAAATAGGAATTTTACCCTAATATCGTTTATATTAGAAATATAAATATGTCATATCTAAAATACTTCAACAACCAATCATTACCTATAACACTGGGTTCGAGATCGACGAAGAGGGCTCTTGGCGTGTAGTTTCCGGAGGACATTTCCTCGAAGAAGGTGTGAAATCCATCGGAAATGACGTCTTTGCTCAAGCTCTGGCTACCCTCGGGTTGACCATCCTGTACTGTATCCTGTACTGTATCCTGTACTGTATCCTGTACCTTTCCCACCGGAGTGAGACCATGCTCGGAACAGAAGAGCTCCCAGCACGTCATTCCTGTCTGCACTCCGGCTTGCCCAAGATGTACTGATATCACCTCCCTCTGAAAAACAGTGCTCATGCAATACTGTATCAAAGATTGGTCGAAAACATTGGACCAAGCATCAATGCAAAAGAAAAAAAGCAAACCATTAGTTTAACATGTAATAAAACTTGATATTACGTTTATTTGTCTTATTTTCTATTTTAATTTAACCATATTTTATTCGTCTTGGTAACAGAACGTGATGACTCATTATCGAATCAGAAGTGCTGGTCAGAAACCGGCCAGGGATGGTTTGATTTTTTTCCGTAGTGTAACCAAACCAGAGTTGAGCAAAATTACAATCAATTACATTGTAATTGTAATTATATGAATTACAATTACATTGTAATTTGTAATTAAACTGGTAATTACCACTATAATTTGTAATTGTAATTCGTAATTACCAATTACTTTGTAATCTAATTATAATTCGTAATTGGAAATTACATTGCAATTTGATAAAATGAAGAAGACGTATATAAAAAGAAAATACTCGAATTGTAATTATTGTAATTCAATGAATTGCATTGTAATGAATAACAAGTAGACAAGTAATAGTGAAATTACTTTGTAATTAATTACAATGTCTGAACTACATTGTAATGAATTATAAGTAGAAAAGTAATTGTGAAACTACTTTGTAATTAATTACAATGTAATTAATTACATTGTGATTAAGTACGTAATTCAATTACAAAGTAATTAATTACTCCCAACTCTGAACCAAACACAGTGGGGCGAGCATATAAGTACGTTGGACATTATAAAGAAAAACAACGGTTGAAATCCTGGAAAACGGAAGTCCGATAGCAATAGTGACAAACTAATATATTTATCCCGTCATGACCAGCAATTTTCAACATTATTATCGCATTAATAACGCCTTAAGTGAACTTTAAATGACTATATGTTTCTTTATTATGATAACAATATTATTACTTAGGGGAGTATTAAAAATTTCAATTTATAAATAACATGTGAAAAATCTTCTTTCATTATTTATTTATAATAATTTATTTTTCGACGTTTCAAATCCGTCATCTTCAGGATCTTCTGGCTATAATATTTACAATACATATTTTCTTAGTCAATGTATTAATCCTCATAATCATCTTTTTAATTATTATATTACATATAATCGAAATATGAAGTCATTATAAAAAAATTAGCATACTGTGGACTAATATTGAACTACATTTTGCCTGGATCAATATCACAACTTATTTAAGATAAATTTAAAATTTTAGAGCTTGTTATATTAAAGTCATCTATAAAGAAAGTAGGTCAGTATAGCTTCTTCATCATTTCTAATGGATGTATAAGAAAAGACAGATGCAAACAAATATATATATATATATATATATATATATATATATATATATATATATATATATATATATATATATATATATATAACAAAAAAAAAAAAGGTTTAAGTAAAAACAGATTAAACGTTTGAATTGTTTATTTTGACTTTTTTCGAAAAATTATACAAATAAAATAATAGTTCAAAATGTGCATATGAAATTGAAAATGAATCACATAAACTTCAAAATATCGGAGAAAACTTCAACAATAACATTAATCCGAAATGAACATGCGCGATGAAAGATCCAATATCTATTTTGGAATTAGCGACCTTAAAAACCTATTAAACGATCCCCATTGCGATGAATTCTGCAAAATTAGTAATTAATTTGAAATGTTGGTGCTCGGAAATACGCTTGCGCATGCGGAAGCAAAGGCAGTGAAAGGAGTTTGATAAAATTTATACTAAACCAATTTTACACAATTCCTCTTTTTTTCTCCAACTTTGGTTCAAAATGGACGATCTAAATTTTTAAATTTAGTTTTGACAAGGTATATTACGTTTGCGCCATGCGCCAAGTAATATAATGAAATTTATATTGGACTCTCTATGTACCAGTCTGCACAAATCCCTTTAAATTTCATCCAAATGGGATGAACAATTACAGACAAAATTTGTTCTTTGATGTTAAAACGTAAAATGCGAACGGAAATTTTCGGTTATGAGGACATATTTTTTTTTTCAATTCCTACAAGCTAGAAAGCATATGAAACTAATATTTTATCGCTATCTTTCATTGCATTCATGTTGTCGATCAATGACTTCAATTCGAAATCTATACCCTTTAACACATAAACAGACATACTAGCTAGTTCAGTTGGACATTATGGCCGACAAACAAACTCGAAAAAACACGTCCTTTCCAAATAACCTGTAAATCCTAACGTTCGTTGTTATGTTTTTTATTCTTTCTTTTTTAAAAAATGAATTTTAATTTTCTAAATCATGAAAATCACTTCAAAAAATGTTATACAGTACATTTTTATTAAAATACGCATTTAACTTTAATTTAAATAAAAAATCTGTTTATAATTTTAGATTCAGTTTTTATGAAAAGAAATCTCTAAATGTAATCTATATTTCATCAGATTTTATAGTTTAGGAAAAACACAACAGATTTTAAACGTAATTTTAACGACGAATACATAAAATACAGACAACATTGTATTTTTGTTGATTATCAAAATAATGTTCAAAACCAGAAATGGGTCTATATTTCATTTGAATTTGCAAGGATTTTCCACATACAATATAACGCTGAGAAATAATTTGAGCTTAAAGAGCAGGCAAAGAAGAAACGATTCAATTCGAAAAACTAAAAAATGATAGATTTATAAAGGCAAGAAATTAACCGAAAATTATAAACTATAAAATATACCACAATAAAAAAAAAATGCGTAAATAAACTAAACTAAGGTAAACTGTCGCAAGAAATATTTACTACTACATTTCTCAAAGGGAATTTTATCTTCTTTGCTATAGTGTAATTGAAGTTTAAGTATCTTGAATAGTTTTTTAATAATCGCTTCCTATTCAACAAAAAAATTGACATGCGTTAAAAAACACAAAACAATCTTCCAGGATTTCTGTGTGGAATCTGAACATAGTCCATTTGGACTTTTTTGTTGTTCTTAGATATTCTATTGCTTTTTAAAAAATTCCTTTGCTGGGTACTCCATATAAATTAGGAATGTGCTTACACCAAAATGTTTGTTAATGATGTAGTCCTTGATTTATTTTTACATAACATTCCATTTGATCCACCGAGACAATGCGATGGTTGTTAAAACAAAAATCTGTTCCATTGGTCTAGCGTTCAGTATTTGGTAAGATTTCTCGACCAACAAGGAATGATTTGGCCTTACTGAAGGAATAACTTATTGACATAACTTACTGAAGGATCAGCTAGCTGCTTTATTGATGCGCCGAATGGGGCTCCCCTTTCCTATGCGATTGTCGTAGCCAAATCCTATTTACTTCCTAGCCACTGTCAATCATTCAATATTTTTGGTAATTTGGCATCATACTTAATTAAAATTATACCATAACTTCCATAAATTTGGGAACGAATTTCAATGCCAAAAATCTTGTGGAAAATAATTCTCGTTTTCGGTTACAAGTTTCAGACCTCAAGGCGTAAATGATAAATACATTTGTGACAATCAATGCTAACTTATATTCTTTTTAATCCTCCCTTTTGCTTTTAATATTTTGTGTCTCCAGAAACTTCGACAAACCTCTGGGCTCGTTTCTAACACTCTCTGTTTTGGAGGTTCCCTTATTTCATTAGTTAAGCTGGTTTAATTTATCTTATGTTCTATATTCGTTCCTTATATGTTCCTATTTTGGATATGTTTCATATATCTACTTCATGGCTTTTCTTTTTATCCTCTATCCATTGTTTTAGCTTCCATCAACATTCTATGCTCTATTCCTTTAACCACAAATTTCTAAACCAACGATGCTCATTTTCGTTTTAGAGAGAATATAAAATTTTTCCATTATATCTAATTTCTTATTCAGTAAATCTATCTTACTTTTCTTCCTTTGTAGCCGTAATCCTACTTAAATGGTTGCCTTGTATGACCCAATTTTAGGTGATTTATAATAATTTAGGGGGTTCACAGCTTTGAACAATTTGGCATTTCTTTTCTTCTTCTCTTTCAAGAGCTCAGTAATAAAAAAATAGATATTGTTATTCCAGATTCAATCTATTATTACACATTAAATCAGAGTTCATGTAGCAGTTCGTTTTCAAGCTAATTAAAGACGATTCATTTTCGGTAAATTTAAAACATCATTATATTTTTCATAAATTCAAGAGTGAGCTACATCGAAGAAGGTGAATCACCAATTTTTTATTGAGGACCAATTATCACTGAAAACTCTTGTAGAAAGATGTTTCTTTTACATTATCATAGCTTTTTAATAGCTGTCAAATTCTTCTCACAACGCTTACTCGCGAAATAAACACAACACCTACTGTTCATTTGTCTATGAGTCAAAACATTTCCTACGAGAGGTTTGGAGGTTAAAATTTGGTTTTGAGAGGGTTTGGTGGAGGGTGATATTTGTGCGGCGATTGGTGGTTTCCGAATTGAATCTTTGCGTTCGCTAGTCCTTTTATTTGTTTTGTTTTTTTACCAGCATCCTGCTGGTAAGCTTGCTTCTGAAACTTACTTTAGTGTAGCAATCTTCTTCTTTTCATTCAGATTTTTTGTTGTCTGATTATTGGCATACTATCAAATTTTTGAAATGGTTATAAAATCTGTGAATAGATTTCATAGTAGATTAACGCTACTCGATTATTATAAAGTAATCTTTATACTGACTGGACCTGTTTTTGACTTTTAAACATAATAATTGAATTACAATTTAGTTTACGTAAATTATATATGATAGAAAGTAGGAAAATTTGCTTAAAATATACCCAATATGAGGTGCTATTATCATTATCAATCTTAGCTAAATCTTATAAACATTAGAATGTAAGCGAATATTGTAAGTGTTAATCAAATTGCATCTGTACTTTAAAAAAATTGTGAATCTAGTTTGGAATAATTGACGAAATGCCCGATAAAACAATTGATAATCGGTCGAAATGTAAAATGAAAAATAATTTCAAATTAAAAATAAAACATCTAAATTGTCATTAGTCCTGTTAAGACGGATACATTTGAAAGACATTGGTAATTTTATTTATATAAGAACGCCTTATTGAAAAACAAATGTAACCTGTTCATAACTAAATAAAAACATTAACATCCTGACAAAACACGGTTAGTACCATAGGAATCCCATTAAACTTCACGACGTTTTTATTATGATTTAATTTTTAAATAGATATTTACAGTTATGAAACTCATATAACGCAGATTCATAAGAACGAAACCGAAATAGTTGGCACTTATCGAGCTTTATGCACTATATCTGTCATTATGTATGGCTTAATCAATTACTTACCATTTTCAGGACAGGAATTTGAATAATAAAAAAGATATAAAACCAATTTAGTTACAAAATTATTACTAGTCGATTTAGGATAACACAACTAAAACAGTAACGGAATTTAAATTCACATGTGTTTTACGAGGTTACCTTTTTGTGCATTTTTGAATTTCTGTTTCGTATAAATATTTAATTTAAATAATATCGATAAGAAGGCATTGGTGATGACAATTTTTATTACAATTTCTTCTTCGATCAGAATTATAGTTATTGCTATCTTAAACATATTTATTTGGTTCAGAAATGGGAAATAAGAATTAGCTCAACGGATGACTGTTTTATTAGGTGTAACGGTCTTATTTACTCCGATTGGAGCAGGAAGGAAGGGTTATTCCTCAGACCGCCTTTTCAAGATCAGATTGAGTTTAATTCTTCGAAACCTCCACGACGTAACTGTGCCCTCAAAGGCACGAAGCAAACCTGTCTAGCGTATCTCCTTCATATCCTCCTGATATGAATTGTTCGGGGTACCATTTTGTTCTGAACCATAAACCCAGCCATTTTATCGAGTTTTGTTGACACTTATCTTTGAAGTGCCTAGTTGTACGATCTGTTACAATAGATACGATCTAACATGAGATAGATTCGCTTCCGAACATACGAATAGGTCCGACTAACCGATTGTTGGCCGCCGCTTAACTCAGCTAGTGCTGACTCCCTCTCACTGGAACTGAGGGAATCACGCTACAGATTCTCGAACGTCACTCTCTATTTATAAAATAATGGAGTTTTTCAAGAAGGAGGGGATTTGTAGGATGAAAATTCGGGACAACATCTCGGAAGAATTCTCTTCAAAAAGAGAAGTGAGACAAGGTTATGACTTAGAATGCCTCCTTTTTCTCATTGCTCTGGAAAGAGCGATCCTCATATTTAAACTTCTGACGCAAAATTAAACAGAATTCTGCAGCTGCTTGCTTTTGGAGATGGCATTGATATAATGGGACGATCCTGACAGGTGATTGCCCAATCTTTCTGACTTGAGCGAAGAAACTGGGATTGGTTATCAGTAATAAAAAAATTTACTTCGTACCATTTACCATGCAGAACCCCGGACAAGATGGTGTCAATGTCAATTTCGGAACCTACAAGTTTAAAACAGTCTCGAAATTTGCATATAGGATTGCATGCAACCAGTGACAATGGAATGGATATAGAAATAAGAAAGATGATATCGGCTGCCAACCGTTGCTACTGTGGGTTAAGACAGCACCTAATACTACTTATTTTACAACGTAGTAAAATTATCCCTGTAAAAAATTCATCCGACCGGTTTTGACACGTGTATCCTGTGACCTGGACCACAACTAAGGTGATAGAACAGGACTTCTTAACATTAGAACGCAAGATACCTAGAAGAGCTTACGGTCCAGTAAGTACTTGTTAATGGAGAATGGTGGCGCAGTAAAAATCAAGAGGTCTACGATAGGTTTAACGAGCCCGATGTTGTGAAGCTGATGAAATCAGTCTGACTCAGATGAGCAGGCCACGCAGCCAGAACGCCAGACGATATAGTCCCAAAAAGCCGCCTGTATGAGTCCCTGAATGGAGGGTGACGTGTCGGAAGACCTAGGCTGAGTTGGAGGGACTGTTTGGACAACGAGACTAATAAACTTGGAGCAGGAAATTTGATGGTGGCGGCACAGGACAGGGACACCCAATGCTACCTATCAGCGGAGGTCATTACTCGCTAGCGGGATGCAACACGAATTTAGTTTGATAGATGTACTGGAGTTTACCAATGTCAGGACAATTCAAATTTATTTGAAGCATTATAGGTCGGTGATTGTCCAACTTTTGCAAATCTTATAAATATATTATCTTATTATCCACTACCGCATATAACCATTATAAGCTAATCGAGACCTTGAACATTTAGACCTCAGCTATTTATGAAGTATGGTCATCAAGAAACAATTTAAAAAAGGTTGCAAATTAGCCTTCTAAATCGTTCAGGTTTATTCGATTGATGTTCGCTTAACAGTTAACACAACATGCAGAGGGTAAGTTCTTTTAGCAAGGATTGGTAGGTTGGAAGATCTAACTTTAGAATCCAACTTCTCATCCTTCTGCAGAATCAATTCATTGTACGCATATAGTAATCACAAGAACGAACATATGACATTGAGCAAAGTGGAAGAGCGCTAAAAGTATTTCCGAACCGAAGTGCATCTAACCGACTAAGACACTGCACGTTCCATTCCAGATGACACCACTTCATTTGTAGATAAAAGCCTACCATAATTGATATAATTTGAGTTAACCTTAAGCTAAGAAATTAATCACAGAAAACTCATATACCAGAACCAAGCGACAGCTGAATATGATAATGAAATAATTAGGATAAATGATAAGAGTAATAAAAGACAATGCAACTTGTCAGACATATGAATATTTTGGGAGTTAGTTGATAATGAGCTTTGCCACTCCTATTGGCAATTCCGGAAGATGTCACACTAAAAAACAGATCGGGGTGCAATCCAAAAGTCGGTTCCACACAAAGTAACATAATTATCCAACCATTATCCAGTTCGGGACGGTGTTCTTCAAAGTAGCGTCTTGGGACCCGTTTATTCACCGCTGATATTCCCATTCATCCCGACAACTTCCTGGCAATATTTGCTGATGACATCGCCATTCTATCATCCAACACAGATTCTGAAATAGCATCCTTAAACCTGCAAAGGCACCTCTCCCAGATCGAACATTGGTGTGGTGATTGGCATATCAAAGTAAATGGATCTAAATGCAAATACGTCACGTTTATACTCCGACGCAGATCCTGTCCGCCAGTTCATTTTAATTCCATACCGCTTCCTTTCTCAGACACAGTACGGGATCTTCCTAAAGCGAGAAATTTGATATCAACCTGGGGAGAATTGTTCTCTTTCAGTTAATTATCAAATGTTTCCATATTTTATATTTATCCATTTATTTATTACTAATAAACATGAGAAACGATTAACTATTTCAAATAAACAAAATTAAATGTTGGTGCTTCAGATGAAGCCTTTTTGAAAATTCGGCAATAAATCTTGTAGAACTATTTTAACGAGGAAAAGACCTAGCTGATATTAAAAGATAAATGATTGTACATTCATATAACGATTTCGATCAAAATCATTTGAACCTTTTTCGATAAGATTGTAAAATACAATTCTTCGATTGAAGCGGCTCTTAGACAGGATTTAGTATACGGCCTTCAATCGGTGAAACATCGACGAGGATATCGCAGTTTTCCAAACTTTCTATAGCAAATAAGTAACTATGGGATTACGAGGTATTATAATTAGGATGACGACATGCCTAGAAGATAATCAAAGCAAAAGTGATGTTAATAAATTAAATTAATAAATATATTTACAATTAAATGATGGCTCTGACATTGTAATACCAATTATTTTGATTGCACTGACAGAACGATAACGCAAAACATATCATAGTGTTAAAAGATGCCTCGCCTCGGAATAGATTTATCATCGTCCCTGGTCATTTTTCACGTAGCTCGGGGCAAACAAATGAAAAACAGGTTGTTAGCCTCAGATAGCCCCAGTTCCGTCCTTATCTTGGCCACTTCTTATTCTTATCCACCTCTTGTTTACTTCTACCTTCGCTTCTTTAGGCCTCTATCTTCAGGCTTTTTACATCTTTTACTTGTTACTTTGCCTACTTACTGGCCATTAAGTGAAATTTTATTGAAAAAATATGTTGTGTTATGGATTAAAAACGCTTTTAAACTGTGTGAACAACCGTAAAAACGCCCCTAAAACTACATCAGTTTTCGAAAGTTAAAATATAATAATATGGAAGTATTATAATGTGGATTGAATCTGAGAAACAATGGTTGTAGGGGAAGGTAAAAAATAAATAATAACATTTAGAAATGATTAATGTTAAATGATGGACGATGTTCTGAGCTAACTTACAGCCCTTCTTCTGAGCTAGAAAAAGAAGATATGAGTAGGAAGAAGAGAGCAATAACAGGATAATGTAATTCTTGTAGTGGCGCCCACACGCATGGCAGATAATGCCGGCCCCTACAGCCGCTCCTATTCCCAAGCTTTTCTAGATCTACGTCTCTCTCCTTCCTTCCATTCGACACTCTCCCCTAATTGAGCTGTTTGTTGTACTAGCAAATTCGTTTCAATATAAAAATATAATTTCACTCTACTATTGCCGCTCCCCAAACATGCAGGCAATTGCCTGGTCTGTCTGCCTGGAGATAAATCTGCCACTTATGGTAATAATATAAAAGTAATATAAGTGGCTATTAGATGACACAACAAAATAGAATGAATAAATTAATTTTATGAAAGCCATATTCATTAGTTATGATAATAATTAAGTGCCATGTGATATAGTTAATAAATAATTATTTATTACTAGGAAAATAATTATGATAACATGATTAAATTATTTTGTTTAAACCTCTTTATGTATGTTTTTAAAATCTTTTTATTTCGTTTAGTTGTTTCTTAATTTTTTTCAGTCACAATTACCCCACGGGTTTTTATTTGATTCATTTAAATATTTACAAAAAAAATTACAATTTTGAAATAATATTTCCGTAAATATGTAATAAAAATAAAGAAAATATGACATTTCATATTACTTTAAATGTTTACACTAGGTGATTCTGGCCACTATGAATGATTTTATATGAAAATTCAGGAAAACATGTTTCTTCAGAACTCACTTAAACAAAAACAAAAAGTGGAAAATAGCTGTTTTTACTTTCACTTACCTCGAAAGTAATAGATTGATAGTTATTTAGAAGGTGCAATGAGTTATATAATGGAGGAATTTCGTCTAGAAGATTTGAATGTTCTGTAAGTGTGATTTTTTATATGAGCACCTGAGTCAATAAGGGTTTTAGTAGCGTGTTGTGTATGATAATTTTGTTGGGAAGTGATAGTTTGTTTTTATTGTGTAGCGGTCGATGAAGTAGTGAGAATCGATGATTCAATCTTTTTTTAAAAGTAGTCACGCGTGGTTCCCATGTGAGTCGTCTGTCTATTGTGAGTCTCAAGTATTTGGTCTCTGTTTGTTTTGGTAATGGAATATTGTATAGTCCGAACGTCCAAGTCTGAATACTACATGATTAGACTTTTGTTTGTTAATTTTTGTACTCCATTTGGTAATTATTGGGACCGGTCACTCCCTTATCTAAAGGGACGTGGCCTCACATTGTTGACATTGAGGTTACGTCCCCACCACATTCCCTTAAACGTTCATTCCCATATGCGTTCACTTCTTTCTTGTAAATAATTACCGAAATATACATAATTTTTACGTAATTTCAATTATTACTGCTTTAAATAGATCACAGCTGACGATTACCGCTCGCTACGCTCGCTCAAGAGATAAACAAACCCCAAAAGTTCCTTTTCAGTTGAGGTCGGGTGCATACCGTAATTTAAATTATCTCTACTTTAAATTATTACTTAAACTTCCCCAGACCGCCGGAAGTCGACAGCACTAACAATTTTAAATATGTAATTAAGGCAGTAATAATTTTAATGATTGCAATGAATACGCGGTTTTCAAAAACCAGGACAAAGGGGAAGAATGGTGGCGGCAACTGGTGACGGGTGGTGCTATATAACCCTTACTGAGGCCACGCCCCTATTGATAAGGGAGTGACAGGGCCCAATAACTACCCTCCATTTATCAAGCCAATTTTGTAGTAAATTTAAATGATTCTCTAGCTCTTGTGTGTATATATGTGTCCATCAGACGTAAAAAAATGTTATAAAAAGCTTACCACTCAGAAAAGCTGCTGGCTTTGATCTGATCATACCTAAAATTATACGACTTCTTCCTAAGAAAGCCTAAATCTTCCTGATAGTTATTTACAATTCTATCCTCCGACTTACTTTCGTCTGATATGAACACCGGACGCACTACTTGCAACGTATGCGGACAATACCGTTATCCTTTCGCCGAATACTAACACGACCACAGCTTCCAACTTTTACAAATTATGGTAAAAGCTTAAGTTCTTAATTTCCTCAACTAGAACTATTTAAAAAAAAGATATAAAATAGAATATAAATAAATAAATCAAAATCACGTAACTCTCTGGCATGTCGGACATGGGAAGCCCAGAAAGCATTTTGATACTCAATAATTTGACTTAATATTTACATAATTATTTTTCATAGTTATATAATGCATGCTGGTCAATATAAAAAAAAAAAGCAGATACCAATAAAGTAAGATGGTTGATGATCAGGCTTACAGCACGTAAACGGTTTACAGAACGAAAACGGCCGAAATCTTCGGCAAATGCCGAGACATTGGCAACACTGGTTCCTGGCATTTTTTCTCTTAATTCTTTTGAGTTAATTAGATGTTTTAACTACTGCAAAATTAAGTTTAGTCTAAAGCGATCCTATTTTCATTTATATTTCTTAATGAGAACGTTTAAGAGTTCTCTGAGTAAATTAATCGAAACATTTAAACCGAAAATATAACGGTTGTTTGTATATTGTTTATTTTGTATGAGGCCAGCCTTTAGATTTTGTTCTTTGTTAAAACCTAGCATAGAGGTCATGTGAAATGGATTTGTCGCTGCTGCAATAATTTTAACCAACAATATTCTTCAGTCCTTAAAATAATGATTTTAAATAATTGGTTTTCAAATAAATACTGAGAAGAAATAAAAATGTTCATAAAAATGATCGCAAAAGTGACAAGTCCAATTCAGATGACCTGTCTTATTCAGTCTGACAAACATTTAAACCAAAAATATAATGGTTATTGTATATTACTTATTTTTTATGAGGCCAGCCTTTAATTTTGTTTTTTGTTAAAACATATAATAGAGGCCATGTGAAATGGATTTGTCGCTGCTGCAATAATTTTCACCAATAATATTCTTTACTCCTCAAATTAATGATTTTAAATAATTGGTTTTCAAATATATTCTAACAAGATATAAAAATATTCATAAAAATAATTGCAGAAATGACAGATCCATTTCAGATGACCTGTCTGCTCACGTCAGCGGATTGATCATAATCTCACACAAAACGGCAAACCCTCTATATCAATAAATAATTATATTTATGTTTGAGAGTTCTCTTAATAGAGAATAAAATCATTATTATTCCAAACATGGCAAACATTTGTAATTGTGTTACATCTCAAACACTGTTTTTTTCGAATTAAATTGCTCTCTTATGTCATCAAACACGTAACTGATATAAATGGAAACTGAAGTCCCTAATCACGTAGTAAAGCTTCAAAAGCTGATTGACGTTATTTCAAAACCGCGCGACGATGACACGAAAATGATACTTAAACAAATATATTCCTTTATTTTCCATATTTTTTTTTAAAATTATTTTTCTACACCTGAGGCGGTGTGTACAAAAATCCGATAAATTACAAGCCTGTTTTTATTTATTTTCGATATAGGTGCTCCCTTTTCATCACCGTCCCCACAGAGTGGGTGCCGCGCCGTTCCTGGTAATTACTCACCCGACAAAAAATTGATTGATGAATCTTAGATGTTTCTTTCGGGCCATTGTCAATTTTTAAATTAATGGATTGCCGTTTGGCGGGTTATATTTTAATACCGATTTAATATGGCCAAGGTTAAAAGAGAGATTTTTCACTTTGGAGAGCGATGGGTAATTAGTTTCTCACTTATCTTTCCTCTGACATTTGTTGTTTTTTTTTTGTCAGCATACAGAGTTAAATTATAAAACCGTTGAGTGTTTTTTATTCATTTTTTCTACAATCACCAGAAATGATCGGAAATCATAACAAAATCATTTTTATCTTTGCTGACCAATTGGCACAGGACCAAACTAATCACACCTGTAAATATATCAATCATGACCATACATCGAAATTTAATTCAATTGCCTATTTAGATTGTAGGAGTTTTTTCTTTTTCTTACTATTTTTAAAAATATTTTTCAGAATTCGAGGATTTCTATGAACTTGAGATTCATTTTATTTTATTCACCCCTGCATATTTTTGGATTGTAACATATTTTTAAATATGATGACTTTAAATATTTTTTTTTACTTTTATTTTTAATTTAAAAAAAAAATTAATTAAGCAGTAAATATAATAGGAATTAATACACACATATTTACAGAAACCGGACCAAGACGAAAAAAATCAATATATAAAATTAAACAAAAAGACTTTCCTTTCCATATTTAAACCTACTTTTGTTTATTTTGATATATTTTGAATTAATTCAGACGCTGGAATATTTCGTCATCGACAGTTTTTTTTAATTTATTTAATCATTTTTAATTACAATTTTTTTTATTTTTATTTTTATAAAGAAATTAAAAGAAACTACCTGGAGAGGAATGAAAACAAGTATTAAACAAAAAACATGATCCTAGATAGAAAAAAAAAGTAATAATTTGGTATTATCTTAAGTTGGTTCCTCGTTCACTCTCTTACCTTCTTTAGTTTAACTTATAACTTCCTTGGGAATATTTCTCTCTTATTATGTTGGTCTTCTTTTTAGAGTGAGAAAAGATTCAAATTCCGATTAATTAAATACAGAATTGAATATCAATATTGAGTCAAATATGACCTGAATAATGAATGAAATAAAATAAATTGAATGAATTGTAGAAAGTTTTTTGGTGATTAATTTTACTGTAGAAAGTTTTATTGATAGTGATTTAGT
Source organism: Rhaphigaster nebulosa (assembly GCA_948150685.1). Lineage (NCBI taxonomy): Eukaryota > Metazoa > Arthropoda > Insecta > Hemiptera > Pentatomidae > Rhaphigaster > Rhaphigaster nebulosa. The sequence continues at coordinate 80,469,767 of OX411308.1, forward strand.
ATTCCATTATTTTTTTTTCTTCTAAATTTCATACTGATTTGAAATATCAAAGTTTTTTTTTTTCTTAAATATTCCTGATAGTTTTCTCACGCACGATTCCATGTGTGAAAGAATATATTTTAAAATGATTTTTCAGAAATTATTAGGAATGAATTTTTACTAACCCATACCTTATAGGTATGAATATTGATCCTCCAAAGTAGCATTCATTTATTTGCTCCAATAATGTTATTTAGCTAATTCTATAATTCCTGTTGATAAAGGACTAAGGTAAGGGTGCAAAGGACTGAGAATGTTAAAAATATGTTATCAAATTTCTATAAAAATTCTTTATTTAAACACCAGAATTAAAACATAATTAATCTCCCATTAAACTCCCATTTGAACTATCAGAAAATTTATTGCCACTAAAATGTACGAACAAATTCTCAAAAATAGCCTCCCAAAAAACATTTGTATTTCCAAAATTAAAGTGGTTCTGAACACATTGAAATAATTATAATCTGTGCAGAAATTGTTTGACCTTTTGAAATTTCAAAATTTTGAAATTCTTGTAATGATTTCCTAGCGGACATTGTGTGATAATAAAGCTATGTAGAATTTTATATGAAAAGTACAGTTTAAAACCCCCACTCCTCCTCAAAAAATAAATAAATAAAATAAGGCTTAAATAGGAGACTCTCAGTTTTACTGTTACTGAAGTTATTGGAGCAAAGGACTGAGGCAAAAAGGACTGAGAACAAAACACATTTTTAGAAAATAGTACATCACCGTCAATATAAAATAAACAACTTTTTCTATGCGAGAACATGGAGATTTCTATGAAGAAACATTCAGCAACGAACTACGTTTAAAAAACTAAGTGTACTTACCTTCTTCTAGGACTCCTGTACAGGAAAAGGACTGAGAAAATTAAGTGATGTTTTCACGTATGCACAAATACGTTGTACCTTGCACGATACTGGGAAGCTTTACGAGAAACATTGACGGTTATGTATCCTTAGGCTGGAACTGACAGTGATACCAACACGTACATAACCCAAGAATTAATACAAGTACCTTCTTGTCGCCAAATTTAAGTTTCGATAAATGATTGAGGCCTACACTTGAAGACATACACAAAATGCACTGTCTAAACCGTATTTTTATATATTTAGGTTCAGAACTCTTACTCAATAATTTAGAAGTATTTGCACTAAAAATAACCAAACAATCAGCGTTTTCAGGTCGGAGGTTAGGTTGCAGATAATCATAAAGGGGAGCACCCGAGAGTGGGGACATAACAAAAGACAGAAAAAATGCAAAGACAACTTTTTTTTAATTCACTTCTGATGACTTATAAATGACAAAAGATAATTGAATATGTAGCATAAAATAGGCAGAATTTATTATAATTTTAATGTTTTTAATAATCCGTCATCTTAGGGTGAAAATTTCGCAAAGAAATGAATTGACCCAAGTTAGTAGTGAAAGGACTCATAAGTTACGCCCTTATTTCTTCAAACTCATCTTAAATATACGTAGCGTAAGAACCAAAACTTGTTGGAGTTTTGTTGGAATCCGTAATCCACTTTTAGGATATGAGACCTAACTTACTAGTAGTGTTTCGTTTGTCGCTAACGTAATTACGGAAGTTCCCAACGATCCCTTTGTTTCGTAAGTCCATATCGTTCCAAAACTTTCTCACTCCCAGGTTACACCTTTGATTAGACTGATCAACGTCACACTACACTTTATGCGATAATGAAGTGTAAAATTGCTATTGTATAAATTTATTATATTAAATTTCGACTTTTCTTTACGAAAAAATCGTTAACTTTGATACTGATAAAAATAAAAATTATGATTATTATCAATGTACATTTGTATTTAATATTCTATTCGACAACATTGGATATAGACTAGAATAAGTATTAACTGGAGACGGATAATAAGACAAATATTTAGATAGATTTAAAATCACAAATTTAAAATTGAACTAGTAGCCCAGCTATAAACACGGCCAGGTCCATTTTTATCACCCAATTATTTAGGATTATTTCGGTTGGGTGGTTTCATTATATTTGCAATACTAAAGCTCTTTCGTTTCCAAAACCACCAAAAACGTGTTAAAAATTCATTCAAATACGTCACTTCTTTACAAAAAAAGGCCAACCCTACAAGCGTCGGTCTTTCGACCAAAGTTGCAGGCTTACATGAAGTCTAAGAAAAACAAGGTATGAGAGCTATAGAAACTATGAATACATATTGTAGGATTACATGGGGGAATGTAAAAAATAGTATAAATAAAAATAACTTCTATATTTTCTCATACTTCCCCATGCAATCCTTCAACATATTTATTCTCCTCATTTCTTCAATTCAAGTTGTTTTTCTTATCCCTGATGAAGGCCTAACACATAGGCCGGATTGTTGGCACATATTACTGTGTGTATCATCGTTTCCTTGGTTAAAATAGACTAACTAAGAAAAAAAAAGAAAAACGTTGGAACTGCTTTATTTTATGTCTCAAGTTTGAATAAAATGATATCGACATGCTTTTCCAGCAAAACATTTGTTTTTCAGAGTATGCTAAAGCAAAAATAAAAAAATAATTGATTTTCGGTCAAATCTATTTAAAAAGGTGTTTAATATACTATGTAAAATATGATAAGACTCCAGGGATCGATAACATCGAGGCAGAAGTATTAAAAACATGGTCTGAGGATGTTGCTGAGAGAATCATACCGCAGTTCTGGAAGATATGGATGGAAGCCGGGTTGCCAAAGGACTGGCTCAAAGGAATAATGGTGAAAGTTCCAAAAAAGGGAGACGGAATATAGAAACTGAAGAGGGATCACTTGAACTTCACTCCTTAGGTAGGAAAGTCCTGCCCAGGATTATCCTAAGAAAAATTCAGCCCGAGTTTGAAAAATATCTTAGAAGGGGACCGGACGGTTTTAGGCCGAATAGTTCCTGCATCGAGCCAACAAATACTGTGAGGATAATTTTGGAGCAGTCTGGAGAGTACCGGAGTCCCCTCTGCTTGGTGTTTGTAGATTTCTTGAAGGCCTTAGACAGCGTGGATAGAGGCAAAATTCGAGCTACTTTGGAATGATGACAGATCCTAGAAAGGATACTGAAACTCATTCAAGCTATGTATTGGGAGTTTCAATGCTGCGTGACGCACAAAGATAATCTCACTGAGTATTCCAGAATCACAAAGGGAGTTAGATAGGGCTACTTGCTGTCACCTCTATTGTTTTACTGGTGCTGGATGAGGTCAAGAGGGAGGTTGCAGCAGGAAGGCGGCGAGGAATTCAGAAGGGTCTCCAAAAAACACTGAAAGGGATTGAATATGCGACAACACATGGGAAATGGCCCATAGATTCTCGGGCATCCAGGGAAAGATGAAATACCTCAATCAGACGGCACGAGGGTACGAACTTACAATTAATGTTTCCAAAACAAAAAACATAAGGGAAAATTCCAGAAATGAGTAGCCAATTACAATCCAAGACCAAATATTAGAAGAAGTGGAGGCTTTCACGTACCTGGGAAATGTAGTGCCAACAGATGGAGGAGCTGACGACAATGTGGAAAGCCGGATTAGAAAGGCTCAGCAGAGAAATAAATCTGGGCTGCAGGCTCCTCATATTCAACTCCAACGTAAAATCCGTGCTCCTCTATGGCTCAGAGACTTGGAGGTCTCTCTCGGAGAGGTCTCTCTGATCCGTCTCAGCGCGTCTCCAAATTTTCTGCAATAGATTCTTGAAATCTATTTTCGGAAATTGGTGGCCAAGAACTATTTCCAATGAAGAGCTGGAAAGGACTGATAAGGACCAAGCAGTAAAAAATATAAGACGAAATTTGGATAAGGAGAGTGAGGTAGATCGGGCACAACTTAAGAAAGAAGGAAGGCATCGTCCGGGAAGCTCTCGAGTTGAATTTTCAGGGACAACGTTCAGTTAGCAAGCTAAGGAGGACGTGAAGGAATTCTGTCATGGAGGAGGCAAAATCACGATTGGACCATCCTCAAATCCATGGGTCCAGACAGTGCGGCGCTCTTACGGTCAAAGTGGACAAAAGTCGTTCTTGACGGGTTTTTAAAGAAAACTTCGAGCTGATCAATAAAACACCATATATTAAGGATCTTTGAATAAAAATTAAGTTTTTTTTAGAATTATCAAAATAATAATTAATATCACAAAGAATTTTTTTTAAAATACATGAATTGATTAAATTACATCAGAAAATTATAATGAATCGCTGCTCATTGAAGTACTCTCTTCGGATGATGTAGATGGGGATAAGTTCTCCAGTTCAATTTGAAGTGAATTCACAGAAGAGTCGTCATCGTCCAAAAGATATTTTTTATGCCCTCTAAATAAAGCTTCGAATTTGAGTGGCTTGCTTTCCGTTCATTCAATCTATTTTTTCTGATGGCTTTATGGGTAGCCTCTAAAACCTCCTTAGAGAGCATCCCAATTGGAATTAGAAGAAAGAAATTTATTACTTTCCAACTATGAAATAAAACATTATGTACACTAGACGGCATATAATACCAATCATAGTTTTCTGAAACAAACCAACACAGAACCATCCAGAGCAGTTTAAAGCAGGAAAGATTTGTATATTTATGATGTATAATTGTCACTAAATCAAAATATTTCAGAAACTAAGAATGTTTTGGATCGAAATTGAAAAATGTTTATTTGAAGTTTTTTTTTTAAAAATGTTATTTAAAGATATTAATCAAAAAATGTAATTCAAAAGTATCATAAAAAAAAAATGGATATTACTTACCTTCTTCGATGCCTTCCATATTAAAAATTCATTGTGTGTTGATTTTAGAAATTTGATATTTTTCAACCGCCATTTCCCATTGCGTAATTCTTCAATCTGGAAGATTTATATCATCTATACTATTTATATATTTATATAAATCAGCAGAATGCCTACTTTTAAATTCAAACTAAATATACTAAAGAGTTAAACTTCAAATGTTTTAGAATGTAATGGTATGAACGGAATATGCAGCTCTTAAAATAGGCTGGCAGCTTGGCTGTTTAGTGTTTTATCATTATTCATCTGATATTTTCTTCAGCTAAAATTCTTATTTGGTGAATTTGTAGCCTTTAGCTGCAATCAGGAGTCTTTTCAATTTTTTTTTTCAATTGCAATTTCAAAATGTCACAAAATGATATGAGACATTGAATTGCAAAACCAGCTTAATGCATTTTCCACTATTTTGATCTTATTTTTTTCTTTGACAGTAATCACGTGTGATTTATCTGCTTTTGGAAGAAACCCTTTAACCTCATGATAATCTAGTCCAAAAACTGATAAAGAAAAAAAAATTGGAAAATGGACTTGAAGGTTTTGAAATTCAACGCCCCATATTAAAGTTCCACTTTCCTCGTTTTATTTGTATTTCTAATAAAATTTATATTTAAAATTTTGTTGAATGTACATAACTATTAACGGAAATTCTAATATATATATATATATATATATATATATATATATATATATATATATATATATATATATATATATATTGAACTATAATAAAAACGAATAACTTTATATTTATAAGCACTTGTAGTAATAGTTGTTGCTTGAAATTAACAGATTCGCTTATATTTAAGAACTATATGTTAGAGCCTGAAATTCAGTAAAAATTTGCGATTGGTTATCAACATTCATTATGCTTATACACAGCATAGGGAGATGATGGGAATGTTGTACGTAATCATCTGGAAATGGCCCGAGCCCACACGTGGGACAGAAACTCAATCGAACATCTATAGGGCGAGGTGTCAAGGGTAATAAAAGAGGGGGTGCTTTTGAGAGAGGACGAGGAATTCTGGCATGATTCCAGATAAACTCGAAAAATTGTCACAGAAATATTTCAAACATTCTCATTCTCTCTACAATGCTTTGAAAAATTGTTTTATCAACATTGTTATGAAGTATCTTTGAATTTCTGTAATAATTTCGCTGACATTCCCTTTTTGTGCTTTTCTTTTAGCTATAACTTTTGTCCCGCATTATCTCCTGTATTATTTAATACATACTTGAAAAGTTAAAGCCCTTAAGGAGAAGATTTTTCGTAAGTTTCGTCAAAATCATTTGAACCATTCGTTAGTTTGAAGAAAACTTATTGCCGTTAGCAGTTAGTCAATTTTGAAGAAAAAGTTACTGAAGCATCGCAGGCATATACATATCTTAAATACGTAATTTCTGCTGAATATAATTTGATAGAAGACCTTTGCTATGAACATGAAGAATGGACAGTGAAAGAAAAGCTTTGATTGCAGCGTTTTGGAGATGTACCATGTATTAAGTTTTGGTCCTGATGATGGGGAAGAATCCCAAAAATCTTCCCGATCGCCAAACTTCTCTTTACTATATATTTCAAATATATAAAGAAAAGTAAAAACACGGGATTTTCAATGGCCCAAAATTATACAGTAAATCCTTTGTGATTACTTACCTCGAAAATTGTTTAATATCATTTAAGGTCACAGTGCTCTATTCAGTCTTCACCTTATTTCTTCGTTTCACATCCTCGACAGCTTAAGATTCTCAAAATTTGATTTTTTCCGTGTCCTCTGTTTATGGAAAGAAAATACTAGTAGTTTTAGGGTGAAAACCAATGGTTTGTCATTAACGACTCAGTTGTTTAAGGAGAGATAATCATAAATTAATCCTATTGATTTTATATATATATATATATATATATATATATATATATATATATACACTTGGACGTAAAACATTGTAACTGACAAAATGAAAACTTTTACAATGTTACAATGTTTTTTAATTACAATGGTACACCTTCAACCACTTAATAACGGCATTATTCTTTAAAGAAAACAAATTTCTTATAGATTCTTTCCAGAACCTATGGAAACAGCCGTATCATTCCTCGCCAAATAGTTTAATTCAGAAAAAAATGTAGATATATGGAAATATATCGATTTAATTTTCCATTTTTCAAAATTATTTTCTTCGGTCGTCCAGTCCAAGTTCGATCACCTGCTTCTGAGCCCCGATGACTAGCGCAGTGCTCACAGATCATCTGTTTGGCGAGAAGGCGCATTGCGCAAACCGAACCGACAAGATATGATTGGAGAAGGCATTAGCCAATTAATTATCTGAGGAGAAGGATAATGCCGGGACTTGCTTCAACTGTTGGAGCCAAGGAGCTCTGACAGTTATCTCCTAATTACTGTTCCTAACCAGTTCAACATATCTGTCATTTCCCAGCCGGCAACTTCTCCCTATAGATATCTTTCCTTGGTTTCTGCCAGACCTGAGGCATAATCATCATTAGAACAGTGATGGATTCAAACGAAACATCTCGACTAAGATTCATCTCTGAAGTTTAGACTAAGGAACTTCATTTAATTTATATATATTTTTTTGAAAAACAGGTTAGTTGTAACGTAAACACATACGCGAGGACTTCACGGTGAGTCTTCATTAAAAAAAATTCGACACGTGTCCAACGTTTCTTCGCATGGGCCCTAGGAGCTTAAAAAAACAAATAAATGCTTTGTTTTATATCTAGAGTTTAAGAATGATATCTATGTAGATATGTGGTTTTTACAGCGAAACATTGGTTTTTCAGAGCAGGTAATATACCTATATATCTAATATATTAAAGGAAAAATATAAAGATTAAATGATAATTGATTTTTGGTAAAATAAATTTTAAAAAACTGTTCAAATTATTAAGTACACAGGCCTTATAGATTTTTTGTTCACACCAATAATTATGGCAGATTTTGATTCAGTACACCAAAAAACCTTAATGTTGAAAATATCATCAAAACAAAAATAATTCTTTTTCAATTTCGAGGATGTTCAAAAATTTTAACAGTGTATCCGATGTCGATGTTCTTGTACTCGTTAGAAAGAGGGGAGTGTCTTCTTTCCATACATTTAACGAACTATTGTATTAACATAGAAGGTCTGTGTAAAAAAAATGTGATTAATAAAAAATGAACTGAGGTTTTTTGTGGTTAACTTTAGTTTTAAAACACTTAGGAACCCCACGGTTACAGCAAATAGTTAAATTTGGATTAAAAGATAACGGGCGATTTTTCGGTTAAAAAAAAAAAAATTGAAATGTCCAAAATAACTTGTATTTTTAGATTCGCATGAAATTTTGTATATAGGGTTTTTAAAATAATAAAGCCGAATCTAATGCCAGTTTTGAATAAATAAAAATCTGTTAATAGTTTAGAACCTTCAGAACGCTCTAAATTAATCCATTTACAAAAATTGGATCAGACTAAAATTTTCTATTTCTGGATCAAAAATATTGTTTTTATATTACTTGTTGCACTTTGAACTCCTGAAATATTCAAATAAAATTTCAATTTACTATGGTATACCGTGCAAGGCTGGATTCTTAACCATGCAATGTATTATAATATACAAGCGTTATCAGCGAAAAAGAACAAGTAAATATTACACTTTACATTATCTTAGTAAAAAAAAAATAATAATAATATTAAATATTAGAGAGACCATTTTTTTTCGAAATGAAATGATTTAATTATGGAGCGTCTTAATAGGTCTATTGAATTATTACAACTGTATTACTATAGGATGTAAATACTTTTTTTTTTAATATAATTTTCAATTTTTTTATCACAAATAATTTTTACTTTCCCTTACCTATATACGAAGTATTAATAGTATATAAGAAGGGTAAGTATTGCGATCGTGAAAATTGTCGAATTGTCGAATTCGAGTTTTCGACGGAAATACACGTTTTAAGGTCCCCTGAGTCCAAATGACCAAGTCTCGCAAAATTGTCTGTGTGTCTGTATGCCCCTATGTCTGTGTGTCTGTGAATATGTGAACAGTCTAGCTCAAAAATGAAAATTTGTACAATACTGAAATTACGTATTTAAGGTTTGCACATGCATGTGATATTACAGCAACATTTTCGTCAAAATCGACTTACCGGAAGTGCCACTTTATATAATCGATTTCACACTTTTTTACAATTTTCTCGAAAACGGCTCTAACGATTTTGATGAAACTTGCCTAAATTATTCTTCGTAAAGGTCTTTAACTTTTAATTTAAGTAGTAAATCACCGAGGAATTGCAGAGAAAAAAGGCGTAACGAAAAGAATATTTTATTTGCGCATAGTTTAAAAAGTATGCATTTTATGGTAGATTATGTATAGAATTGTATGAAAGGTAATTAAATCATCTAAAAAACAAAAAAAAGAATCATGAAAATCGGACGAATAATAATAGCAAAGATACAGCGCATCGGATTAACAGGAAGTGGCAATTACATCTTGGATTTTACAATTTTCTCGTAAACGGCTCAAACGATTTTGATTAAACTTGCCTAATGTCTTCTCTTTACAGCCCTTTAACTTTTCATTTATGTAGTACATCACCGAGGAAAAAAAGTTATGATGAAAAAAATATTTTATTTGCGCATAGCTTAAAAAGTATGCATTTTATGCTAAATTATTTAAATTATGAATTGTTTGAAAGATAATTAAATTATCTAAAAAAAAATTAAAAGAATCATCAAAATCGGACCAGTATTAGCAAAGATACTTTGCAAAGATACAGAATATTTTATGAGGAGCACAAGGCCCTAGATGGATAATCGAGCGCATCTGAAAGGAGACGGATGCGACCGAACCTTCTCCCACCAATCTGTTATAAAGAATATACATACTCTGTAATAAAGTAATTAAAGAATACAAAAGCGGAAATTAACTTAATAATTTCTACTTTCATATTATTTAATGGAAAGAAAATATTTTCATGAAAACTAAACCGAAACTTTTAAAATATATTTGCAACTTGACGAAGTTAAAATATATAGGTAGTGCACAGAATTGTTGTACTAAAATTGTTTAATAAACTGTTTTATTGTACTGAAGTGGGAGAAGATGTGAAGAAGTGAATGCTGCTGAGTTTATTGCAAGCATTGTTTAAGTGAACTTTTTAAAATTATATTAAAAAGATAATTATTATTGGACGGTAAGAGAAAGTTGTGTGATGCGCGCACCACACCAGATTTTTTATATTAAAATATGTGCATGGTTTAGAACATAGACTTACCCGAGATGTCACAATTTTGTCTTTATTTAGTAATGACATTTTTTTTTTTCACACAGACTTTCTAAGATAACTCAATAGCTGTTTATAGCTGTTTATTCCAAAAACGTAGATATTGGATTCACTGAAGACGAAGTACAGAGCTTTAAATCGAATAGTAATCTCGTGTCTTAAAAATGTTAAGCATCCTCGGAACTTTATTTTTTTCGTTTTCGATAATTCAACTCTAAGGTTTATTGGTGTGACGAATCTAAAGCTGCCATCATTTTTGGTGTACGCCATCTTTCTCGTTAGGCATTGTACTTCTCAGAATCCCACCCACCTTATTCTTGAACGGCTTCTTTATTTGTTCTGATGCTCTAACATAAACTCCTTCTTATTTTCATCCTTCAGCTTCCACAAATCGAGTCTCTTACGTCGGGCACTGCCTTGTCTTCCCTAATGGTGTGCTGCTAATTTTAATCTTATATCGGCCTATAAGACGTGGTGATAACTACTAACATCGGCTCCTCTTTTATTCCTAATATCGAGGAGAGATATCCGCTACTAATCGCGATTTGATCGATTTGGGAGACTGTTTGGTTGTTTGGGATACCCATGAATAGATTTTCCCCATTCCTGTCATCGGCTATATTTGTTCAGCTATAGAGGTTATGCATTATTTCCTTGATATGGGTTAAAATATTGATATGAATGTGGCACAATGGATTGCGCCACAAAGAATTTTATGCAACAAAGAAACCACGGAAGTCAAAAACACTTTGACCACAAAACCACCAGTATTTTATTTTAGCATTGATTACATTGCTAATCTATTTCGAGACTACTAACAATGGTAAATGTTTAATTCAAGATCCTGAAGATAGGCAATGAAAATTAATAGAATTATTTTTAAGAGTTTTTTATTAAGAAATCCTTTTTTTTTAATAATACTTATTTATTTTGTGTTTATACATATTTTTTTTACGATTTCTCTGTTATATTTCTGTATAGCGGATGAACCTATAGGAGATGGTATGGATAAAATAATCTGTATAACACAGTTTCCCTCACGGGAATCAGTATTCAATTCCGAGGAGACAAGCCCGTGCTACCTGGAGTGGAAGACCAATTTGTCGGAGTCGAAAACGCCAGGGTCTCGATTTCCGGGTCGGGAAGGCAAAATTGTTTGTGCGGTTGCCCGACGGAAATAGTCTTGGGACTGCGGATCGAAATTGTTGACTTGCAGATTGCCGGCCTCATGATTAAGTACGGTTGAGAGTTAGACCTGTAGTAAGGAAGACCCTAATCAAATGGAAACGTGGTAATTTAAGGCCTTGGTAATAATTTTAACTTGATGTTTATCAGACCTAGTTCATTCAAAGGAGGAAAGGGCTTAAACCAGCCTAGAAATTTCTGGCAGACTTTGTATATAACAGAAATACTTGTATCAAGTAATACAATACAAACAACTACATACTACTTGCCAATTACTTAAAGTATCACTGAAACAATCCTCCAAAGTTGCCAACTCTTAAAAATCCAACCGGAACTTTATAATCCAGATTATTTAGACTAACATGACATAGTATAAATAACATAGCAATTAGAAACTTAAATTATGCTCAGATGGCATATGACTGAATCAGAAGGATACTGAGCCAGAAAAAATAGTAACAATTTCGTCATAGAACTATAAAAATTAAAATAATAAAACAAAATAAATTATTTAATTGCCGACAATACTAACCGTACGTATAATAACGCATGGTATGCATACATATAATTAACTGCCGAAGCTTCTTCCTCCAAAATACATCAAAAGTAGTCCCCATTACCGCATTTAAGAAAGCACCAATAGCACAAAATGCTTTTTCCACACAAGGGGTACTAAAGTTTAACTAGCAATCGAGCTAGAAAAGGATAGTAAAACCAGACTATTTACTGTTTCTTATTCTGAAAAGTCCATGGAGCTATCTAATGCCATGGAAAGAAAAACGTTCGAATCCATGATTAAACACGGAATAACATAGAGAATCGAGACAAGTGCTAAATAAAAACGTTTCTTCAAAACAGTGACGAGCTTTAGCCACGCTGGTCGATTTCGTTTTGCTTTCCTTAACCTAACCATCAAATTTAGTTTCTTTTATAAATTGTTTCATTATTATCACTACATATTCCATTCTTCACAATTTTTTTTTAATCAATGATTCATTAGTATTCCGAAACTATTTCAAAACAATGTATTGTTTGTTTTTGTCTTATTTACTAGAAATGATATTTCAGCCATTTGTAGTGCATTTTTAAATATAAAATATTTGATACAACACATGACTTTCTTGTACGCCTATTAAACTACAAATCGGTGGCTCAAAAAGTGATCACAAATTTGGTTACTAGTTTCCGAAGATTGCAGTAAAATCGGCACTCTTCTATCCATTGGCACACACAAGCTCATGTTTCTGGAGGTCTCATTCCGTTATTATATGCCGTATTCTTTCAGTAGGTAACTAGTTTCCAAGAGATTTCTTCGTGTTCCGTGGCAACATTAAAACTGTCAATATCTCTAGATAAAGCATTGAAAATGGACTGTTTCGACATTTTAAGCGGAGAAACCCACTTAGCTTGTATCTTATTCTTCTGCTGCAGACTTGTTGATCTCACAAATGGAGTGGAAAACCACTATTTTACACTCAATTTTAACACTTAAAACAACTAATAAAAATGTTTAATTGGATTGAAAACCAAATTGCGTTTAACCTTTATCACCGAAACATATGATTTCTGAATTTAATTTTAATATAATTTTTGATGAAAGTCTAATATGTCCTTCAAGTAAAGTACCGCTTCCGGTTTTCCAATTTAGACCAAAATCTAGTATATTATTTAAATCAATATATAAGTTATAAATACTAAATTTGAGAAGTTTTGCATTATATTTAAATATAATTTTTGATGAAAATCCGTAATGACCTTCAAGTGAAGTACCACTTCCGGTAATCATACAATGACCTAAAAGAGAGGTGCACAACTAGATTATACAGTAATCGTAGATACAAAAATTTAACTTTCTACGGCTAACCTTTTTTGGGTTATGCGAGATACGTACGAACATACGTACTGACGTCACGACGAAACTAGTCAAAATAGATTCAGGGATGATCAAAATGGATATTTCCGTTGAAAACTGAAAACCGAAAATTTTCGCGATTACAATACTTCCTTTACTGCGTACAAGGAAGTAAAAAAAGCCAGAGGTGACCGACCGAATAGACATAAGATATTACTCTAGAACAATTTATCATCTACTGACGTAAAAGGGACAAAGTAACATTAAATATATTGTTAATGAAATTGTCTGTTTCCATGTTTTACCGAGTAAATATATTGTTTTGTTATTTTGATCTCATTTATTAATAAATTCGATTAATTAAAATTAGAAAGTAATTCTAAAAATAATAATTCTCTAATAAAAACAACACTAATTTTTTTATTTAAAATGGCTTAAATATCCATTTCAAGAAAAAAAACATTCATTGTTTTAAGATATTTTCGGAATACATGTTTTGTTTAATAATGTGACGAATGAATTAGGCAGTGATAATAATGAAATAAAGAAATGCTTTATAAAAGGAACTCAAATTCTCAAGGTACGAGAGTGTTTAGGTAGCGATGTCGAAAGCGAAAGCCCTTGGAAAATCGACCAGTGTGGACATATTCATCAAGAGACAGAGGTCAGAAGAAGCTGCTTCATCATTATCCCTCGATATTTTGTAAATATCCACTCCTGCTCAGCTTACAAATCCGTAATAAAAAGCCAATCTTTGTATCTGTAGCCAGAGGTGGCCGTCCGGACGTCGATTAAAGAGCGGCATCAAAATGCCAATAAATAATATCTTAAAAAATTTACCTTCTTTTGCAGGCTCCGTTAAGAATATTAATTTTATTGTATTTAAGTCGGACATAGGTTTTGATTAGTACTCATGAAAAAATGTATCTAATAAGCTGATAGAGAGTATGATGTCAATCGATACACGTAAAGTACCGATATTTTCCTATCGATACAATGTAGTTTTGGTATCGATACCACTGATTAAAGATTCCTTTCGATACCTCAGTGGTGTCAATATTTGATCCAAGGGCTTGAATGAGTGCCGGTATCGATGAGTAGTCGTTTTCGCATTTCCATAGAAGCAGATGAATTATGGCATAAAATGATGAATTATGAATTAAGATGAATTATGGCCTAGAATTTTTGCCATAGCAGGCAAGACCAATTTCGCTGACCCTTCTTTATAATCCTACCTCAAATAAAAATCAACAGTTCTATAGCAGTACGTAAACATTTTAGGTAACATAGTTCAAAGTAAATACCATGATCTCATAGCATTAACTCATTTTGTTGACTGATTTAAGATCAAAGCTATCAAAAAGTAGAAACAAATATTTTGCTGGACCTAAAAATAAACTTTTACTCGAAATTTTCCATTCCTAAATTTTGCCGTCCGGGAAAGTGTCCTCTTTGTTCCTCCTCTCCCCTCAGTTCTTGTCCAGAGAGACGGCAATCTAGAAATTTTCCCCGGGCGCCAGTTTACCTACGCCACTGCTTTTAGCTGCTTTTCTGATACCGAAGGATGACAAGATCTATTTTAATATCGTATAAAAACTGTAGAAAATCATAAATGTATAAATATCTTGCCATAATATCTTACCATACTTCTGTTTTCAAATCACTGATATCTTAGGCAATGCAACAGTTGTTTTGTTGAAAAATTATCAATTCAATTAAAATGTTTTAGGGATGAGGGCCGGTTGGGTTGTCAAATCATAACGTGTTTGACAATTAATATATGTCTTGCTTTGGAGCTTCGATGCAGGGCTTCATCAGGACTGTAAGCAATATACAAAACAGAAAGTAAAAAAATAAATATACATGTTTAGGCTGTGTCAATATTAAGGGAAATTTAAGAATTTAAAGAGGAATAAATATAATGTGAAATCAACAAATTAACTTTTCTAGCCTTGGTTGGTGACAGGATTTCATAAATTATTTAATTTATGTTTGTATTACGAATTTGATAGTGTTTTATATCAAATAGCTGACGAGCTATTCCATGTAAATCACTGCGTAATATCAAATGTTAAATTGATATGGTACGGAAAACTGCTTACAGAACCACTGGATCATTTAAAGAATAATGAATCATTATCATTATTATTGGTTCAGTAAGTGATGAATCATTCAAAATCGTGATATCTCCTCTTGTAGAGAAAGAATCTTCTTTCACTTTAAAATAAATTTTCGTTCAATTAAATAATGAAATTTATCTCGAAAGTCTGGGGATTTCATTCCATTGTTCACAATCACTGAATGTAGCCGATTCCCAGTCCTCCTAAACAGGGTATTTACACCAATGAATCCTCCGCCTTGAGTAACAGGCAAATATTGACTACAATAATGGACTAAGCATTTTACTTGTACAAACACCCAAAGATATGGATGATAGGATTACATCTCGAGCTACCTCCAAAGCTCTTTGGGATTTACAAATGTAGTGCTCTTGAAACGTAATGCTTTCTTAACAGAGGGATTTTACTCACGTCTGTCGTCATCGGATTGGAAAACCTTACTGTTTGTCGCATTCGAGTTTATCAATTAAATATATTTGATTCCCTACAAAATCCTTTATATTTAATATGAAGTAAATAAAATGAGATTGAATTTTGGTTACCCTCATAAATTATAACGACTGTCCACATTTATTAGTGAATAAAAAATAGAAATATTTAAGTTATTTTATTGTATATGTTTGAAGAAACATTAAATCATCCGGCTACCAAATTTGAACAAAAATATATTATATTATTTATATTTTTATATAAGTCTAACATACCAAATTTGAAAAGTTTTGCATTATATTTTATTATAATTTTTTTATGAAAATCTATTATGACCTTCAATTAAAGTGCCACTTCCGATTTGCCAATTTTAACCAAAATCTATAATATAATTTACTATAATATGTAACTTTTATATACTAAATTTGAAAAGTTATGCTTTATGTTTTAATATAGTTTTTGATGGAAATCTATTTTGACCTTCAAGTATAGTACCACTTCTGGTAATCAAGTAGTAACCATAATAAAAGGTTCAAAACTAAATGTTAAGAAAATCCTAAATATAAAATTTTAACTTTCTACGACTAACCGTTTTTAGTTAGAGGAAACATGAACAACAGGCGTCACACCGAAACTAGTCAAAATGGATTCAGGAAAAGTCAAAAAGGTTTACTACGTACAGGAAGTAAAAAGATCTCAAATTTGGTATGTAAGACTTTGGAACCAATATAAATAACATACTAAATTTTGGTTAAAATTGGTTAGCCGGAAGTGGTAATTTATCTGATACTATTCTGTTTTTTTTACCTCCGGCTATCTCTCTCGCCCCTGTGCTCTGAGCTACCTGCCGAATCGAGCTGCAGTCTGCAACAGCGCTCTAGTTCTCCTGTCAGACCATCATTAGAGAGACTAAGTTTTCTCTCATGTTCTGCTATCAATGCTCAGTGGGAATCCAAATCTTCTCGTCTTCGACGGAATATTCAGTTCCGTTCCTCTGCCAGAAGTTCAAGCTTTGGCATATTTGTGATAACACACACTGCGTCTTAGAACACAGTGCAAAACGCTCGAGCCGGTCGTAGGACCCTTTTTTCGAGAATTATAATAATTATAGAAAAATAAGTACCTTCATCAATTAAAAAATAATATTTATCCAAAAACATTCTATGTCATTTTCCCCACTTTTCCGAAATTTTCTCGCAAACATGAGCAACACGGTCTTTTAGATCCCATATCTTCATTTTGTTTGAAATTTTGGGAATAGATTACAATCGTATTTTACTAATCTATGGTTTAGATTTTGTTTGGGTAATTTCACCCAGGGCCGCTCTAAAGACCTGAATGTCCGATAACTATCGGCAGTCGGGGGCTCCGACCCTTAGCTGGAGCTGGGTGCCCGTGATAGGGTTCAACAAAATTATTTAAGCATGTATTCATTTTATTGAATATTTTAAGTAATAATTTGTTTAAAATATCGATAGTTACAACTTTTGAAATAACCGCTCGGCTGGGTGCTTGTAGGCCGTGTTAAAACCTGTTGGTGGAGATACCGTTTCCATTGGCGGCACTCATTTCAGCCCTCTTCAAAAATAGTCTTAATTTAACTGGAACTACCAATTCTGCAAAAACCCGTTTTATCAGCCAAACCGCAATCATGTTGCAACAATCGGTATCCGAATAATTATTATTCTGATGTAATTACCAAAGAAAATCAAAACTTGTCTTAGATTCACATTTTACAACCTTGATTGAGTTGATGTGGACTATAATTATTGAAATTGAAAATTGAAATTGTTGAAGTGGACTATAATTGAAAATAAGTGTTGAAATAAAAAAATATTCTTTAGACCGTAGTTCTCTCGACAAAACATGTTACTAAGAGTATGAGGCCGTGGTGGCCCAAGAGTGTTAAGCTGTCATCTTAGCAACCTCGAGTCTGGATTCATGGCCTGGGCGGGTTAAAATTTATTTCGTTGCGGAATCACGGAATGAATCTCGATCTTTCCAGTTTGTTTGGAATAGATAGGTAACCTGTAGGAATAGTAAAGGACGTTAAATACCATTAAAAATAAAATTAAAAAATAAATATATATATATATATATATATATATATATATATATATATATATATATATACCCTTCGTATATATATATATATATATATATATATATATATATATATATATATATATATATACGAAGGGTATATACTTATATTTATATATACTTATTTGGGTATAAACTAAGTGTACATCACGCACATTTGTAGCACGACATAGATCGGCACATTTCCCAAATGTCATGTTTTCCTGGATGACTGCGGACATGCCCTTAAAAAATAGAAAACTGTCAAGAAGAAATTTAAATCATTAAGTATTTTGAAGTACAGCTTCTGTAGTTTCTGCTTACGGTAAAAAAAAAAGAAAAGCCTACTGCTTTTTAACAACAAACAATACAGCAAACAATAAACAACAAACAATACAGCTGTACAGCAAAAGTTGAAAGACGCAACTGTATCAACAGTTTGGAACTAATATCTTTACGTCTCATTATACTTCACCTTTGCGAAATTTTGTGGCTTATTTCCATCAGCGCTTAGATGCTCTGTAAAGGGCAGCTCTTACCAGCTGAGGGTTTGAATTTAAAGAGACAATTACGTATTTTCACAACATTATTTTACATAAAAAAATTATAAACGAAAAACAAAATTCATTTGTAACAAATTATAAATAAAAGCTTTATTGCAAATTACATTTATTCAATGAGAAACATGAAATTGGTTATATTGAGACGACAGATCATCATAATTTGGTTCCGCGGTTGTTAATTTTTATCTGAGATGCGGTTCCACATTTAAAAGTCTGTTCCTTTTTATTTCCACTCAATGTCCACAAATGCTGAAAAAGCATCAACACAATAGTATCGTAACACAATATCAGTAACACAATAGTACACTCCTGGTGATGACTAGTTCGCAAAACGTTGACATATTAACGTTGACTATTAATTGCTATTTGAGAGATTGTAGGCTTCGTTTTAAATTTTTGCAATAATAACCGTTATGTATCATGCATGGAATTAACAAATTGTACATTATGATAAAATTGTAATTTTTTTTTATCATTGAAAGCATTGAAGCATTAGACTTTAGTGGTAAAATTGTCTAATAATTGTTATTAAAAATAATTAGCAGGTTTGCATTGATTTGGCATTATTAACTTTCTAAATGACATTCTAGAAACAGTATAAGCGGTTTCTGAAAATTTGTTGTTTCAATATCCTTCCAGGAATAACCTCATCTTATCCTTCCCCACAACTGCTTTTGTATCGCCTGTGATTTATGATTTCATTGTGCAGTTGTTTCCAGTAGTTGACTGTGTTCAGGGCCATATAAAATCCACCCTATACATGTAGCTTGTTGCACTACTTTTACTGTCTGAAATTTATGCCATTTGTTTATTAGTTCAACAATAGATACTTAGATATCTGACTTTTCATTTTAATTTTAGAAAATTTTATTTTTTACACAATATTAAGAAATCTTGGCATTTCATCAGCAGTTGAAATTTTCAATATATCGTTTGAATTATTCATACTATTTAATTATATTGCTTATTATTTTTATTTTAAAAACTTTAGTTAAGTAGGGGAAGCCTAGAGATCGGTTAAAAATTAATTTTCTAAATAAATTTTTCTTTTACACAATCGAGATTAAGCTTCTTATAAGGACACTCAACTGCTTGGGTCATTTAGTTTATTCAATTTACTGAATCGATAAGTTTTAGTTTCAAAAACAGTGTTGATATTTCTTATCAGACGTGCCAACATGTCAATATCATTCATTGGCCATGTCTCATCAATACAGTAACACTAATAGACTCATCTAACCACTGGGATATTAGACGCTGAAGAGGGGGGAAAACCCGAAACGTCTAGAGAAATATCTAGATTAAAGCTATTGAGTTTTACTTGTGACCTTGTTGCAAAATAGTGAAGAAAATACTTCTTAATTTATAATTTAAGCTTATAAATATATTTGTTTTTTATCCAGATTACAGCCTTCCGTTTCAATCTGACAATGTCTGCTAATTTTCAAAATATATAATCAATGTATCAACGTACCATTCTCTTCTTTGTTTCAATTTTCTAGACAGTTTTCATCAATGTAATTAACTACTATCCTGTTATAGTTGGTAATGTGGATCGCTTCTATTAATTTTCTGTTATTGGTTTTGTTTGCATTATCTAAAATTTTCGAATGATAATGCGGTGGCAAGAATATTCTTCACATATTTACAATTTGTTTGATGTTGTGGCACTCCGGTTTTTAATTTTTTTGATGATTCACAAATGTATATCCCTTGGCAATCCTGGTATATATATATATATATATATATATATATATATATATATATATATATATATATATATATATATATATATATATATATATATATATAAGTTAAGCGTCGACAACTCCAAACATCAAAAAAAAAAGGAAAAGCTTCAAGTAATGACACGTATATTATCCGAAATAAGACTAACTTTATTCAGCTTTCAATTCGCCTTTTATACATTCTGGCTGTTGTTTACATACGTATATGGTATTAAGGCTAATACTGCTGCACTCCGGACCTTAATTTATATATATATATATATTTTTTTTTTTATCTAATGGTTTTATTTTGCCATGTTACTCATATATGTATATAACTTATTTTTACTATACAATCCCAATCCTATTTTTATATGGTCATACGTTTAAAATTATTTTTTATTGTTATCTGTTAATCCTGGTATGTATTTCATTTTATATAAAGTTTTTATACTATTTTGGATATTGTTTGTTCTATTTTTGATTAATTTATTTTTATTTTTTAATTTGTGTGATAATTTTTTTTTCTTTTCTTTTATTATTTAATTAAGTCTTTAATGTTATCATCTTTCTTATTTTGTATTCCATTATCAACCTGACTGAACTATGTTTTATTAACTAAACATTTTCTACTAACATTTTATATATTTCAGTTTTAGTTTATTTCAAATATTTTTGATCTGTTAATTCGATAGGTCTACTGATTTAATTCATAGCTTTATTTTTTTATCTGAGATTTTGGATGATTTGAGAAATAGTTAAAAATTCTGTTATTGCATTGTTTGTTCCCTTGTTTGGTCCATATTGTCAAAATGTTATCTCCTCTCATGATCAATTCTATTTCCAAAAATCTAAGCTTATTATGAATGGCTATTTCAATTGTGAATTTGATTCTATTAATATATTTATTAAATATTTCAAAAATTTCATTACCTTGATATTTTTTACTATTTTTTACGGCGATATATTTTTTAATTAATATTGGTCCATTTGTATTTTTTTTAATTTGTGTTATTGAATATTAAAATTATGTAATACCAAGCTAAACAATGTTTAGGAGCTTCATCGTACCACATCTGTGAAGCACTCTGAGAATATACTAAAGCTCTCCGTTCCAAAGTTGTATAAATTCTGAATTTAACATAACTAATCACTATATTTTAAATTATAATTGTACAATCACAAACCTTAAATCGTCTGTAGAAATTCTTTTGATGAAATAAAGTCTGTATAATTCCGTGCTTTGATATTAGTGGTCACATAATTAATACCAGAATAATTGTTGGCAACTTCCAGAAAATTGAATTCTTGAATTATGATAAACCAGGATGTCCGGGGCTTTGACGATGACGTCACAGTGTATTATTTCCTTGGCCATACTGGTATAAATATCTGTACGTAAGAGTAGAGCTATCGTAAGGTGATTTTTTTTATACTACGTTATTTGCATTATTCTGACCATACCAAATAGATGCATCGTAAATAAGCTAAACGTGTAATAAAAGATATAATATATATATAAATATCCACTACAAGCAATACATTAAAATGTTTCTTACGATAGTTTAGCTCTGACGTACAGATATTTAATATTTCCTTCCTAAATCTCTGATTTTTCAAACAGTTCCAGATCTCAAGCGAAAGAATTTATGAGATCTCTCTGCTTTAAGATGCTGAATGAGAAATACCCTGTACCTTTTGAACTCGTATGTAGATCATTGGATCAGCCCCAGGTAGCACCACATCGCTAACAGGAGAGCAGGAATATACTTAGGATTCCTGTGTGGAAACACCTTGCACACAGCCATCCCAATTGGTTCCATATGCATGAATTTGAAAGCCGAACAGGAGGCAATATTAGAGAGCACCAGAATAATTAAGCGACTGAACAGGAATCCAAACGGATCTTTTGTCGGATGAACATGATACGATGCGATGATTTGCAGTGCTGTCCTTCAAAGCCAAATGGAAATCAGGACTTCATACTCCAAGTTAGCGGAGTACTATTCTAGTTCCCGGGCACTTCGGACTGGATGGGAACGATATAGCCCACCGATTTGCGAGGAAAGGAGCGTTGTCCTCTCGAGGTAATTCTGCTCAGACTCTACAGAAGAAGATTCCTATAAATAAAGCAGCTACAGGCCAAAGATGGAATGATGTCCAGCCACATTATGGTCCGTCCAGATGATGCTTACTATAAAATGGGCAGGCAGGAGCATGATTTATCAGAAATTCTGCATTGGAGAAATCTCTCTAAAAGTTGATGTTGACCAATGGACCGTACTAATTAGAACATCCTTCCAGCTATGAGGAACCCCACCGACATAGCGACCTGGAGGGTCTCACTAAGACCTTCAAATTTACAATACTAATCTCGGACCTGATCCTCTGAGGGAAGAACGAAGAATATATTTAAGAGAAGGAGCAGTATTCTCTTAAGTTAATTCTACTCAGACTCTACAGGAGAAGATTTCTATAAATAAACCAGCTACAGGACAAAACGATTTAGATTTATATTAATTTCAACCGGCTTCTGGATTATTAGAGTTCTTGGGATGTTCCTCGTTTGCATTCTTAGCAACCAATACTTCTGTCATGTTAGTCAAGAGACATGCCGTTGTTGAATTTTTGCAAAATTGTTTTGTTATCCATAATGCACGGAGTTTTAGCTATGCTTCCAAAAACAAACCAGTTTGTGAGTATCTATTGAAGTATAAAAACAATACTAGGCTTGTTAAATTGGGAGAATACGCCTTAACAAATACAGTTGATCACATGAATTAATTCCATATCAAGTTGACAGTCTTATAGTTAATTTACATTTTAACTACAAGTGACAATTATCGGGTTGGTAGATATGATATGTCAGTACCCAGGTTATGTAGCAAAGGAAAGAAAAACAAGCTTTAAGATATATTTTTTATTCAAAATGAATTCTGATAGCTTCAATGCATTTCTAAACCCCTAAAAAGGGGTTTTATTCTTGTTAGAAGAACCTTTTTGGCTTTGAATCAATCAATCATAAAATTAAAATTTTAACCTCGTTTTCATTTTAATTTTTTTTTTTAAATCGAGCTATTCACCTCTAATCCTAGTCGCTTTGCTGGTCCAACCAAGGTTTGAAACGCTTCCATTACTGCTGTTAATGATCTGGCGACAATATCTATGTCATCAGCACAGGCCATAAGCTGGTAGAGGTGATTGTATATCGTTCCTGTTGTCTGAAGATCAGCCTCCCGTATAGCTTTTTGTAATGGTAAGTTAAAAAGTAAACAGGCCAGGATATCTCCTTGTCTTATGCCTTTCCCTGTGCTAAATTCTTCGGTTCTGTCGCTATTGATCCGTACCGAGCATTGCACGTTCTTCATAGTGAGCTTGGTGAGCCTACCAAGTTTGGCGGGTATTTCTAAGCTAAATAGTCTCACCAATTTTTGTAAAAGTTTCTGGGCTTTCACGAGACGTGTATTGCCGGATTGAAAACTGGAGAACCACCGGAAAAGTTCTTTCATTCACTGTGCCATTATCAAAAGCCATTTTGATGTTTTGAAATGCTTCGGAATCTCCAAGTTTAATTTCATATAAGAATATACAGGGTGTCCTTTTTAGATGGTCCGGCTGAATTTCTGTTGAACCGATTACGTTATAAAAAAAAAAATATGTATTTAATATTTTTCAGTTTAGTTTAAAATTTAGGCCTGTTTTTGAAAAAAAAAATAAACGGGGTCTCTCAGATCCAGTACAACTTTAAAATTT
This sequence comes from Rhaphigaster nebulosa, assembly GCA_948150685.1. NCBI lineage: Eukaryota > Metazoa > Arthropoda > Insecta > Hemiptera > Pentatomidae > Rhaphigaster > Rhaphigaster nebulosa. The sequence continues at coordinate 80,493,583 of OX411308.1, forward strand.
CAAATAGAAACCTATGCTTTCCGATACATCATTTTAACGGATTTTTAAAACTGAATTCAATGGTGAAACCAGATTTAAAATTGGTCAATAAATTACAAAGTTGTGGTACAAATACATTTTGTTTGTTTCGGTATAAATTCTTTTAAATTGCCTTTACATTTTTTGTTTGTTACACAGGAATTAATTGGTTCACCTCGTGTTTGTTATCTTTTTAGCTGTTATTCATAATAAAGGTTTGTTTTAAAGATGTAGTAAAAAAAAAAGAAAAAATATGATTGGCAGCGTTTATGCCAATCACTACCCTGCAACATCAGTTGAAGAACTGTAGTAAAGAGTGAAAAATGCTTGTTGATCCATCGAATCAGTACATCGCACTGAGCACCAGCGAAGAGTGGCTAAGAAGAGCAAACCTTTGCAGAGGATAGGCAACAAAGAGGGTAGGCAGTTCGATCATGAAATGCAGGTTCACCAACCTCTGGTTGTATGTAGTATGGATTTTTTTTATTATTAAAAACAGCTAACAAAATGCATTATTTTTTTAAAACTTTGTACCATGACTTTGTAATTTATTGACCAATTTAAAATCTAGTTTCACTATTGATTTCAGTTTCAAAAATCCATTAAAACGATGTATCGGAAGCCATAGGTTCCTATTTGAAATTTTAAAGTTGTACTAGGTCTGAGAGACCCCGTATATATTTTTTTCAAAAACAGGTCGAAATTTTAAACTAGGCGGAAAAATATTAAATACGTATTTTTTATTTTTTTTATAACGTTATCGGTTCAAGAGAAATTCAGCTGGGCCATCTAAAAAGGACACCCTGTATAGCTTGATTTCTGAGATTCCATCAATGACAGCATTTCTAATTTAAATTTAATCAAAATATAAAAACCTGACATTTCATCTGTTCAAAACCAATAATAGATATGGAGTTCAGAAATCATAAAAAGTTCAGGAATCTCACCAAATTAAAATCATAATTTTAATTAACGGAATTAGTTTTGAAAAAAAATCTTCCTGAGTAGACATACATATTCAAATTACGACCCAATGTTTAACAATAATAGAAACAAATAAAAAACTAATTTGAGGCACTCGTTTTGCTTGTTTTAGATATGCCTTTAGACACAAGAGCTTCACAATGTACACTGCTTAGTTTTTTCGTTGGTGAAACTGTCAAAATCTATTTTAATTGATTAATTTTTAATATTATTTTATTTACTAACAATTAAATCAACTTCAAATAAAATTTCTAGATATCTTTTTTTAATAATATCGAAACCATAAAAGTAGAAATGCCTATTAATTTAATTTTAATATTTTTAATTTTAAAATATTTACTGAATATTTATAAAGATGTTTATTTTGTAAAACGTTTGGGCAGGAATCGTTGGTGTTTATGAAAATTTAAATTCATTGCCCAACAAACGAAAAAAAATATATGTACATCATTTGGTCGATTTTATTTTATTTGTTAATTTTTACTCTTTATTAACTTTATTTATTTTTTTGCTAAATATTTTAATGTATTATTATTGACATGTTATTAACTTTTTTTATTCTATTTTTTATGGAATAAATTATTGATACTTTAACTAAGATCAGTTTTACTTCCGAATATATTGAGTCCAAAACATATATGTCTCTGTAATGATTTATATTGTCCCATTATGTTCTTGATGATTTAATTAATAGTAAGACAATGAACATAATACCACCTCCAAATTAATACAATCTTGAGTGTGATGAATACAAATTTTAGAATCGGATCACTGACCAATCCCAGGAAGGAGGGGACGGGAATAAATAAATGTACACACAGTAAATAAACATTACATTACAATATATTGCTATTTTATTGCCAATTATTACTAGCCACCTCCTCGACATATTTCCAGTTCACCTTTTTTTTATCACACCCATAAAATATTATCGTTCATAGTTCAAGAAATGATGATCCATGGCCTTCGTTGTTTATTACTATTATATAAAACTTTTTATTGTTTATTCATTTTATTAAATAAAATCCTACCGATCATCTATTCTGCATGCAAATATTATCATTTTTATAAATGGACAGTATATAATTCCTTGTAAAATATATCATGCTTCCTTTTTTTTTTTTTGTATTTATTTAATAATAAATTTTATAAATACTTATATGTATATAATCCTATATAATCGCGTTACATTATTAATTACATTATTTCACAGCATATTAAATGGAGAGAATACATATGCCATCTAAGTCTTATTAGCGAAATGACAAGCGTGGAACCGCTATAAATTATAGGAAAATTTATATTTATAAAAGCTTTCTGTTAGTTTTATATTACTTTTTTTTTTTTTAAATTAAGCGCGTGAACAATGGGTTAATGGACGTGGCCTCAAAAAACACGTGCATTTTGAAGAATGGGCTCTCACAGTTAATATAGACCTAGAAATGTAGACTATAAAAACTAAAAAAGATTACTTTTCTCAATTCAAGATATTATGAACAAAACTGCGTAGTTGAGTTAGTTTTTCTTCATGAACAACGAAAATAATAATAATATATATTTATTATAATAATAATAAAATACCGTCGGTCTATAAACCGTTTTGATTTAGGATTATATTATTACTTTATTTTTTACTAAATTTTACGCACAACAATAAATTATTAATTTTTTCTAATAGATATTACTTACTTGGTAATTACTATTTTTTCTTTAAAAAAAAAAAACTATCTGATTATGATGAAAATTTGATTTTTAAAACTTTTTGTCTTGTTTCTGCTGAAAAATTAGGATTTTACAGTCATGCGGTTTCACATTGTGACCGACGATTTGCTGTATAATGTATTACAATAAATTATTTTCGTTCCTTATGTTGTCGGATTATATATTCCAACTGAAAATTATTCAACTGTATGTTGATAACTGAAGTCCAATGAAAAATGTGAGCCCATCCCTTTATTTTTTTTTCAATTTATTAGATCATTTTCCCCAAAGAAATAATGTATACATTTACAATTCAACTCGTTTCCCCTAACAATTTTCTTAGTTAGTTATAAAATATTAATAATTTTTAAATCTTCCGAATCATGTCCAACTTTCCGATCGGCCTCAGTTTACCCAAATGGTTGTAAAAACTTGGTCCGTGTAAAGCTTTTTCTACCAGTCTACCAAAAATGCCATGGATCATAAAGTTTAAGCGATTTTTTTTTCATTATTTGTTTTTTTTTTCAAGGAGAAGGGTCATCCTTAAAATATCAGAAATAATTTTTCTTTTTCTTTGGTAATTTTAATATTTATATGACTAGCATTACAAAACAATAAAAATTTTCATTTTTATACATTTTTTTTTTCCATTGCACTCTAAGAAGCTCATACTTTGACGACTATTTCCTTTAATAATATTAAGCGTAAACCTTCTTGAAATTCAATACATATAAATTATATGCCACCGTACATTTTATGCATATATATGTATAGATATTCATCTAATACAATGTTTCATCAACAGCAGCACCTTCCTCATCAAACAACACTAAGCATTCAAAGTATGAGCTAACGACTAGAAATTGTTTCACAACTGTTCATAGGCTTTTTGACAAAAAAAAAAATAATAATAAATATATATTACAACAAAAAAATAACTAAGTTAAGGCCTACTATACATTCACCAGCAAAATAATTGTAACACTATTTTTAAGGCCCGCCTCCCAACGGGCACTAGGACTTAACGTGTTCACAATTGAACTAAGTATAAACATTAATTAACATTTGTCAAAAACACTCTAATTGGTCGTTTTTCTTAAAACATTTGATAACATGTACTTTACAGATTTATGTCTCACAAAATTATCACTATAAATATAAACATCTAAACAGAAGTTTGGGACGTGTGGCTCTTTAGGCTTATAGATAGAATTATTGGGAGTAGTTCATTAGCTATTTACAGTACTTAAATTACATTCAATCACACTTCTTCAAGCTGAAAATTGTTACACATGGAAAGAACAAAAATATATTTATCAATTTTTTTTAAAATCCTATTTACAAGTACTCAGGTATATTTAGGCTTGTAACGACTATTATAATCAAATGATATTAAAATACAATCAATCTTTAACATACTCTCGCACATCCCTAGATTACATTTCCTTAGCAATCATATAGTGACCATTTTGAATAGCCTATTACTCTTATACTTCTTAAAAATCATAAATCACTTTTTTTTTTTTTTTTTTTCAATACTTGAAAAGGAATGCTGACCCGTTATAAAAGACCTAGGCAAGATGAGTTTTCATCTATAAATAAAATGGTGTTTTGGGAAAGTTAAGCCACTAAACAATAATATGCTGTAAACTTATTTGAAAATTATTGTTGCATTATTACACGTGCTATATTTTAATGCCTAGATACACAGTATTGTAGGAATATATACTCACATATCATATCCAAAAATACCTATAGCTATATAAACTTTATTTCTCAGTTATTAACCCCAGTCTATAAAATATTATACCGACATATCCATATTCTTTAAATAATCTCTTTTAATTAGATAAATATGAGTATTTCTGCTTATTACAACAAACAAATTTTTTGAGCAGGTCAATAGGCTAAACGATTACGTTATGTATTGACAAATATCAAAACTGGTATTTAATATATATCCATTTAAATATATATCATTTATAAAAATTAATTGGATAATTCTATGAATATTATCAAGTACTATTTATAATCTAATTCTATCGTTGCTCGGATAAAGACGAAAATACATAATAATGGTTGTTCAACTGGATGTTTGAAATTTCTCATGTTTTTCCGTCTAGTATTAATGAATCAATATTGTTAAAACAGATATTTATATTCTTATATATATATAATTATTATATATAATACAGTACATATTATATATTATTTGTAGTTGTATGTGTATATCACTGTCCAACTTGGTGTGTGAATCGTCCATATGGCATATAATATCACGAATGTCTTCCTTCATTGGTGTGTACCTCTCTTTGCGAATTGTATCACAGAGAAGTCCCTTTGCTGCTACTGAACCTGCAAACTCGACCGGACATTTTCGAACACTACAGTGACATCGACTCCTTCTTGTTCCTCTTTGATGCAGGCCGATTCGAGGTGTTTGTTGAGGTAGGATTTGAGAGCGAAGGTTTTGTGGCACCTGTTGCACTGGTAGTTCTTGTCGGCCGAGTGGGTCTGCATGTGTGCCCTCAGGTTGGACCGGTCTGCGAAGGCCTTCCCGCAATGAGCGCACCCGTACGGCTTCTCTCCGGTGTGCGAGCGTAGGTGTCCCTGGAGCAGCCATGGTCTAGAGAACAGCTTCCCGCAGACTCCACAAGCGTGTGACAGCTTGTGCGTTAGAAGGTGCATTGCGAGGGCCGGCATACTAACGTAAGCTTTGCCGCAGGTAACACATTTCTTGGCCGACTGAGAATCCAGACTCCTGTGGGTCTGTTTGTGCCTTGACAGGTTAGAGGAGGTCGCGTATTTCTTACCACACTCGGAGCAGACGTACCGTCCACCTTTGTCGCAAGGATTTTCTTCTGCTTCGGTCGTCACGCCGTCGTCTGAGGAGATGGGGCTGAGTGGAGCCACTTTGCCCGTTGTCTTCCGCTCTTTTCGGTTTTTGGATCTGCCGTCGGTGACTAGAAGAGCGTCGTAGGTGTAGACAGCAGGCTGGAGGTTGGCTCCTGAACTGGGTGCTTGGTTTGGGTTGTTGTTCTCGGCGTCGGAGGAATACTCGGAGTTGGGTGGAGTGAGTGGTGGCTGGTTGGTCGGGTGCTGGACCTCCTCGCAGCAGTGGTAGACCGGCTGAGCACTGTGAGTGTAGAGGGGCTCTTGGGGCAGCGAGTAGTGCGGGGTGACTCCTGGCGCGGGCAGCGGCGGCAGCGAGCGGCTCAGCTCCAGGAGGTCATGCGCCGCCTCCGTCTCCTCGACGCTCCGCAGCCTGAAGATTGGAATACCCCCGTCGTGGCAGCTGACCTCGTTCGAACCTCTGTCACCCCTCATATAGTCCTCTTCTATATAACCTAGAGCAGAATAAGTCAAAATTAAAACAAAATAATAACTAATACTAAAAATACTATTCTATATTATCCTGTAAAGTGTTCATGCAATGCTATGCATAACAGCTAAGAAGGGTATATATATTCTTCATTTCATTGTTTCAATATGTACTGCGAATAACTTATAATACAAGAAAAAAATAAAGGAAAAAACATTTAAATTAATTCCTTCTACGTATTGTTGACACCAATATAAACCAGGGAGCAAATATTAGAAACATTAATAAATTCAAAGATGAAAAACTGGGAATAAAAAATAATAATGAATTTATCAAATCCTTCGATGTCTTATATCATCAATACTTATTTTACATGGTATTAAAACAGTTTATTTATAATAATAATATAATTTGCTTATTGCACCCCTAGGTATAAAAATCACAGCTTGATATATTATTTTGAAGTTAACATCGAATCTGTTGGTTTCAAAATTATAAAAAAAGCAAAGATATGAAAAACTTCATCATATTTAAATTTAATGAGGTAATAAGTTATGTCAGGAACATATGCTACAAGTTATGTGTACTACCAACAGGTAGGAGTGAATCAGACCATACTTTCTAAAAAACATCCCTTTGATAGGGATCAGTGATTCTATGCTATCTCTCTACAGTTTGAATCCCCCCTTCCCTCTGATTCAGTATGCTTCCATTTTTGAGTAAAAAGTAGACAAATATTTATTTCGAAAATTTGGTATTTTCAATTCAATTTCAATGATATGTAATTTTTTTCTAAAATAAATAATTTATTTATCTCCAACTCAAAAAGTTTACATATAATACATTATTATATAGGTAAATTATATAGTACATCATTTGAAATGTAATTAAATTCTCTACAAAAAAAAAATATTTATAACAGTGTTGGCAGATATAGTATTTCCACGGCAATTGTAACCTTTTTTCAAATCAATTGTCACCTTTCCCATTTCAATTATAACTTTTTCCATTTCAAATGTAACCTTTTCCAAATCAATTGTCACCTTTTCCAATTCAATTGTAACCTTTTCCATTTTAATTGTATCTTTATCCATTTAGTTTAAAACCCAACCGGATTATTTCAAGGAATTAATTCAATATTGTTTATTTTATTATTGAAAAATTATTATCTTTATTATAATCATGACTTTTGAAATAATTTTGGCATGTTCTTCCGACTTTTTTTTCGTTTATTATATAATTGATATTATGTGCTAATTTCAAGTAGTCTAATTTTTTTTAAATAAAATTGTTGTTTATTTATTTTTAAACATTTATTGTTTTTTATTTATTTAGTGGAGGGGATTTCATCGATTTGGTGATCGTTAATTAGGTTTTCGAAATTGCTAATGTCATATTTACCACCGAAATTTTGTTCGGCCACGAGTAGTACTAATTGATTATTAGTTTTCAAAATTCTTCGGTATAGGTTTCGTTAACTAAGTTTTAAAGGGAGCTATTTTCAAATTTACTATCGGATTTCCGATAGGCCATGCGCAATTCGATTTTCCGTTGTTATTGAAGCTTCATTTCATAAAGGGGTCGTTTATTAGGTTTTCGAGGATTCCGATTCCATATTTTTAATATAATTTTTAATCGCGCATGCGCATTTGCATTTCCATCATTGTTGGAGTTTTCTGTGATACTGAGATCGTTTATTGTGTTTTCAAGAATCTCATTCCATTTCTTGAATTGGATTTAGGATCGCGCATGCGCATTTCGCTTTTCCGTTACTGCTTACATTTCTTTGTTGCTGGTATCGTTCATTAGGTTTTCGAGGGTTCTGATTCGATTTTTTTAAATTGGACCAGCGCTTTTCGATTTTCCTATACTGTTGAAGTCTTCTTTGTTACACCAATTATTCATTATTTTTTCACGGATTCTGATTCCTTTTTTCAAATTTTATTTTTCATAGAGCATGTGCATTTCGAATTACAATTATTTTTGACATTTTTTTGAGTACACCGTCCTATAAAACCTAATAAACAATAACTTCACCGAAAAAAAGGTCAATGCTTATGGCTACCCGAAATGAACATGTTCTATAAAATATCCAATTCCAAAAACTAAATCAGAACCATTGAAAATCTAATAAACGGATCTTATAAACGAAGAAAAGTTTAATCAGAACAGTAAATCGAAATGCGCATGCGGAATAAAAAATCCGATAGTAAATTCGAAAATCTAAAGATTGAAAATTTCATAAACGATACCTGTCCCAAAAAAATTTCAACTGTAATAGTAATTCGAAATGCTCATGCGCTATCCAAAATCCAATTCAAAAATGGAATAAAAATTCTTGAAAACCTAGTAAACGATCCCATATCACCTAATTATCATGGAAATCTTCAATAACAACGGAAAATCGAAATACGCATGCGCGATCGGAAACTCGATAGCGAATTCGAAAACTAATAAATAAACCCTTGAAAACCTAATAAATCGTACCTATACCGAACAATTTTGAAACTAAAAATTAAGTTGAAATACTAGTGGCCGAACAAAATTTCGGTAGTAAATTTGCCATTAACAATCTCGAAAACCTAATAATTGAAAAACAATAAATATTTAAAAATAAATAAACAATTTTATTTCAAAAATTTAAAACACTTGAAATTAGCACATAATATCAATTAGCTAATAAACGATTAAAATGTCGGAAGAATATGCATTTCAAAAGTTATTTCAAAAGTCATTATTGTAATTAAAATAATTATTTTTCAATAATAAAATAAATAATATTGAATTAATTCATGTCCGGTTGGGTTACAATTGAAATGGAAAAGGCTACAATTGTAGTCAATTACAATAAATTATTCTGCACTAGGGTTGGAACATCGAAAGGAAAATATCGATATTCGATATTTTGATATATCGCAAACCCAAATATCGATATCCACCGATAATCGCTAGAAAAATATCGAGATATCGAAAGGAAATGGATGAAAAAGCAAAGAAAGTGCATCAAATGAGTATTATTAAATACTATTAATATCATTAAACTGTGAAGAAGGTAATGAAATAATATAATGAATATTGCTTATAAAACAATATTTTTATTAGCCGTGAATCATTATAAAAAAAATATAGAAAAGATTTATACTTCAAAGAAAAAAAAAATTATAACATATTTTTATTTTGAAGACTTTTAGCCATATTTGATATATTATAGTCTTATAGAAGTTTTCAATAATAAAACCTTCAAACTTCTCAAATTTTTATTTATCTTATAACTCTTCCGACTATATTCTGCATTCTCAAAACATTCATCTAAAAGAATGTAATTTATTTGATATACATCTTAGTACCATCATCATTTATATAAATCATTAATTTTTCTTTATACAGGATTAATCAACATTATTTGTATGTAAATCTTATCTACTAATTATTTTTTGGTAATTAAATATTGTTTATTGTTATATTTTCTGGTAAAACTCCAGAATGGTAACCTCAACATGGAGGACCCCTAGATTTTTAGGACCTCGCTGATCTTAAAATTCTAGACCTTCGCCATTCTGGCGCTACGATTCTGGAGTTTTACGGAATAAAGGAAATTGTTAAAATAAAATACAGTAGAATCTCGATAAATCATATGGTCAAGTGTTCGAAAGAAAAATTCGGTTATTTTCTTATGGTGCAATCCTTGAAGACGGATCTCATCCGATGGCTTCGTTAAGTATGTTCAAAGCAGAAAATACGTTTAAACAACAATCCGATTTTGCTAAGAAATGACACGTTGTAGACGCATTATTTCGCCATTTTAGAACTAATCGTCGGCACATCAATTTCTTCTTCATCTCCTTTTTTTACGGAGTCGAAATTTCCTCGTCAGCCAGGATCCAAGCTACTGCTAAACCTTCGTAAAAATAAGCGAAATCTCGAAAAGTCATGGGAGTTCTTAATTTTGAGGTAGGTGATTCCCATCCTTGATGCTTTCTAAGAGTTGCATCACTACTTCCTTGCGTTAAATGTCTAAAATCGTTTAATTATGGCCAAGTTTAGAGATTGCAGCATAGAGGTTGTGCTGGGAGGCAAAAACAGAAGATAAGATAAACATCGCTGAGTGATGTGGTACTGTTGTGGACCGTACAATTATCAATAAACAGTTGAAAATTTTAGCTGTTTTTTATTCCATATCTGTACCCATTCGTTGAAAATTTCACTTATGATACAGTCTTTTATATTTGCACGATAGGCGTACAGTAATGTTTTTCTTTATAAAGCACCTCGCATTCACGGATTTGCCAGTCATGAGCGAACTTAATTTTTCAGATCAATCTATGATGTCGGCTAACAGTATGGTTACAGGTTTTTTTACAATTTTATTTAAACAAAACTGATCAGAAAAAAAAGGGTAAATCGACCGAAATTCAAGGGAACGATTCCTCTCTCACTCACTCACCTCTCCTCTTAAAAAGATTAAAAGTTAACCAGATTTTTTATTTGGAAATTCGAATTATAAGGAGTTTATATTACTTGGAAGATGAAAATAAATACGAATTATCGGGGGAACCGGATTTCAGTGTTTTTTTACGAAATAAAGGGAGACTTTCAAGAGACCAGAAAATCTTTACGAATTACTGTGATATGAACTGTTGAGATTCTACTGTAATATAGTTAAGCATATGGTGTGATCGATATATCAGTGTAGAATATCGATATCATCGATATATCGGATGTAAAGATAACGATATAATATATCGATTTTTCAACTCCGATATATCGATATATCGCGTGTCGATATTCCAACCCTATTCTGCACATGTTTTCATAGATACCGGTTCATCTTGGTTTAGTTTTTTGATAACTCGAAAAATATTAACATTTCCCTGAACAATCTATATGCGCATTTGAATGATAATTTGATTGTCTACAAGAACTGAACATAAAAAAAAAGAACTTAATCGGACTCATATTAGCGAAGATATAGCCTTTTGTATTGAGGTTTATCCCAAAGCGAAAGACGAATGTGTGGGCATACAATATAATTATTTGTTTACATTGATATTACGAATAAAAATGAAGTTGTAAATAAATACAAAATGAGTTTACTTATTTGAAAATTCTATATTTAGAATTTTATGCCATGACGCGCGCGAGCACGCACGCACACACACACACACACACACACACAAACATAAATACATACATTTTTTGGATTATATCTTCCAAAATGATTGCTAGATATGTTCAACCCTCCGAGTGATGGATTGGTTCATTACCGTTATGAAAATTTGATGTTTTTCCTCTCCATCTCCCCGACCCCTGCTGCGCTGAAGGGAATCCATAAAGCAAAGAGAAAATTAAAAAGATTTTGTATTTAAAGAGGGCGGATCTCCTCGGGCCTTTTGAAAACTTTCAACTGAGATTAATTGATCGCAGGTCTCTTAGCGATGGGCTATTAATTGGATCCAATTTCGAGGAGCTCCGAGCGGGGGATTTAATTATTTTTTTCCGAGTCTGAATCTTGCTAAGTTATTCCGTCCCTAGGATCCCCTGTAATATTAATGTTTAAATAATATTACTGAAGTAAAAAATACAATAAACGCAATTGGATAGGCTGAATCTAAACTATAATTTTATAATTAGTGCTATTTTTACCACGTTTTTGTGTATACGTATTTCAACCGAAAGTTCCTTTAACAACTTTAGTTAAAAGTCAAGTGACAGTAAAAAAAAAAAAAAAAAAAAAAAAAAAAAAAATGGGGATAGCAGTTGAATATAAATACACATAAGGACAATTAAAGGTGTTTTATCCAAACAGAAACAATGATTACAAAAATATTAACTTTTATCTTTTCTTTCATATTGCAACACTTTTTTAACTTTCAGAATATTCTTCACATTATTTATATTATTTCTAACCTGTAGACATCCTCGCATCTCGAAATTCCTCTAAAAAGTTTTTAAGGAGAATAATGGCTGAAATTCGTGTCGGATTGGATTTTGAAAAAAAAAACAACAACTTTAAAATCAAATTTCATTTCTTCAAGAGGGGAATTGCCAAAAATATGAAGATAAAGAAGATGTAGGAAGTTATAAAAGAAATGTAAATATTCACTTGCTTCTCTGATAATTATGTTAATGATAAAATACAAAAAAATTATAACAGCTTTAAACAAGGTAGGTATAAAAATGATTTTCAGGATTATATGTAAGTCAACTGAATCATGTTTGAGGTGAAAATAATAGCATATGTTTTGATAACATTATCAATTTATATTGCAAACATTTAATTTCGACATGAAAATGCTAAACATTTATTGCAACGTAAACATTAGAAGAAACTTCAGGAGATAACGATTTTGAATTCTTAAAATATACGTAGTTGAAAACTTTTGAACTACTTCTCGAGGAAACGTTTAAAGATAACTCAAGTTCTCTCGAGATATCGTGACTTAATTATTGCCATTCAGATGGAAAAACATAACTTAAAGAAGTACTGGCACAAATTATAAATTAGATTTAACTAACAGGTTGCTATTAAAGATGATGTTATTACAGATAATTATGACTATTTTCAACCAGTTTTAATGATTGAACGAACTACATATTAAAAGTTAGAAGAAATGTGTCAAAAAAAAAAAATCCGTGAGCAATGGAACTCCGTCACTAAAGTCGTATTTTAACTTTAGAAAATATATTATAAAACAGGGGAATAAGAAAACAATTCGAGACCCTCAAAAGACATTTTCCTAACAAACCGAAATTGACCCGTACTTTTATTATAAAGCTCTACATCTCCGCTAACCTTCGATAAAAAAAAAGTATATATATATATATATATATATATATATATATATATATATATATATATATATATATATATATATATATATATATATTTTAAAAAATCTAAAACCCCGGAGGGTTGGGGAAACCAAGTCGAGATCCCCAAAAGATAGTTCCCCAATACCAACTCAATTCACATACAAATTTTCAGCCCTATAAACTAATATGATGGAGCTGTAGAGATGCGCAAAACTTAAAAAATACCGAAATTTCAGGTAAACATACCGAAATTTTGACTGGAATTTATCCATTCTTTAATAGTATCGTTCTGTCTGGAAGGAAGCTCTACATACCGAATTTCAGCTCATTTGACTTAAAGAGTACCGCTGGAGGTGCTCAAATGTAGCTGGGAAAAAAAAATATATATATATATATATATATGGCAAATCTTCCATAATCGTCCTCTAGGGGTTATGAAACGGGTAGAAAACGCAGTCCCGCCGCTCACCGCCGACCTTCAACCCACTCTAACGGTTTATTTTTTCGGGGAAAATACGACTAAAAAGAATGATATCCATAAACCAATATAGAATATTATATTTAAATTTGTGCGACAATTTAGGATTCGTTACAAAAGCTTTTGTAAATAAAACGATATCACTAAAATAAAATAAAAACATATTTTCTCAATTGTGAAACGAGAAGCAAAGGACTTCAGCCTCACTAAGATTCTCAGAATCCTCTTTTCATGCTCAGTACTAAGAATTTGAAAATGTTTTTTAAGATCAGATTTCATTGTATTACATTTCGAGGAGTAAGTTTTATTAAATCCTACAAGTACAGTGACGTCAAGTTTCAAAGAGCCTTTTTTTTTTTTTTAAATTACTAATAAGAGATTTTGATTATTTTTATTTAGGAACCAAATATTTCGATTAAACTCTTGGGTGGCAGTAAGGTCAGTTATTTGATCCAAATTCCTGATTCATCTATTGGCTAATGCATTCGCTTTATTGTTGAATTTTATCAGTTAATGTTTAATTTAATTTTTTTTTGTCTTCTTGATATTTATCCGTACCTTTATAGGATGCGAGTAATCATTGTGATAAGAAATCATTGGGAAGGAGAGATTATAGACGGCAGCAATTCTATACATGTTTAATTTAGTAACCCAAGGCCACGATAGATCTCACAGATAGCCCCCTCCTTTATTTACCTCCTCGTATTTTTGGAAAGGCCCATTGTATCGTATATTTTATTAGTCTGTTTGTACATCCTGTGAGTTTACTGTGGATGCTGACAAAAGTAAATACGTCTTGGTCGGTTGTTGGTTAGTGTAAAACAGTATGCAAAGTGTTGTTACTTAGGTATCTATCCAGCACTATTTGCAATATTAGTCTTAATATTTTAACTTTAAAGTATTTCAATTGGTATTTTTCGAGTGAACCTGAAGTATGTCCGAAGATGTATTTAGGTTCTGTCAAAGTTTCAGTTTGTAAAAAAATATAAATTTGGAAAAACTAGAATGATTTAATCCCCATTAGTGCCAGAATCCATTTCATGATTCAGTTCCCTTTGGCCACCAGCAAAATTTCTTTATTTATTTATTCAACTGGAAATACCAAGTTTTAACTACTTATTCATTAATGCTAAGTTGAAAGTGGAAAAAAATAGTTTGGTTGGGATCCCAAACTTGTGGTACACTGAGAGTTAAACAAATCCATAAGTCCCTCAAATACCAATATATAATTAACTAGTCATCTTTTTCAGATAAATAAAAAATAAGCTCGATAAATACAGAAAAAAGTTATTTCATCTTATGTCAATAGTCTAAAAAAAAAAAAATTACGTAGAGGTAGAAAATCACTTCAATGCATACTGCATATTCTGAAAGGTATGTTTTGAAATATTTTTATAATACCTAACAGTAATTTATATATATATATATATATATATATATATATATATATATATATATATATTTCTTATTAATTTTCCTTTTAATTATTAATTATATATATATATATATAAAATTGGTTATAATTAATTTTATATTAATTATATATAAAATCAAAGATTACGCTAGGCACTATCTTGTTTACTATTCGGAAGGAAAGGACTGACAATGCAGTGATGTTTCGTATACCAGCTGCCTCAGAACCTTGGCCGGACTCCAGGCTGTCAACCGCAGGCCCCTCAACAAATCTCCCAAGCTCCATCGTAATAACGTTTTACGGCCCTTTTATACAGACTATTTCCTCCAGGACCGTTTTAGTCCTTTTTAAATCATCTTCTCCAAACCAAGTAGATTATAAGGTATGCCATCGCGTTGAGCAGAGGTTATGACTCCAGTTTTATTCCTGTCTTCGGCCCGTGGGAATGGGTAATAAAGTACTTATCGTTGTGGAGTTATTATCCCAGAATTGATCAAACTTGTCAAACGTATTTTTATCAAGGAATGGACCGACCGATCGCTTACATCAGTAGAGTAAATTAAAAAAAAAAAGAAGTAATTTCTTCAAAATGCCGTTCACCAGTTTATTTGAATATGTATAAATTAAAGATCTTTATTTATTTGACCGTTCGACGTTTTTGCCGTTTTCGATAATTATTTTAAATAATGAATCTTTGGAATTGGCCAAGAAAACAAAGATTTTAACTACCCCTCAAAATTTGGGGTTTTACATTTCAAGATATATTTATTCAGTCCACCGTCCACGGTTTTTCTATGAGACTAGTAGCCCGATTTTTTTGAGATTTGGCATTCCAGAATGATACTCGGAACTCTATATTACCGTTCGCAATTGCTTCCGGTTAAAGGTTTCATACACCCATATCTCGGTCATTAATGGAGAATGATGAAAAGTCATTATAAAGTCATTATAAAATAAATCATCCCTTAAAATAAAAAATCCAAATAAATTTGTAAATAGTAAACCTTAGTAGTAGTTAATTATTTGCGGGATTTTTTTTTCCTGTCACAATCAAAACTGATTATTTGTTTTTTCACTAGCTAGGCTGAGGTTATGTACCACTATTATATTAATTTTTCCTTTTGATTCGCTATTCGAAAGTCGTGCAGCATGTTACGGTTTGTAAAAATAAAATTATGTTCCTAAATTTTATTTTTTCGGCGAATTATCTTATTTCAATTGGTGATTTGTTTTTAGGAAAACTGCAACCCATCACAATTCAATATCAACTTGATAATATTATCAAAACAGTTCATAATAAGTGAAGTACCGGCAGACTTCTATATAAAGGATTGATATAAGTAGTAAATTAAAAACAAAAAGGCCAATAATACTTGAGGCAAATAAATATTAGTTTAATTAGGGATCGATAAATTATTTGCCACTTCTATAAATTTGGTTTATTGAAAACTAGTTTCGAATGTTATATATTCATCCTCAGTTCTAAAAACACACAAAAAATTCAAAAATAAGCAATTCAAAATATAGTTGGTATTATTATACATATTAAATTATATAAATCAGTATTATAAAAGATTTATGAATTATGAATTTAATTAAGACAAGAAATCATTAAGAATAAACGAAATTCATCCCTCAATTAAATTCACAGTAGAACTAGAAAAAAAAACCCCATAAACTTTTTAGATTTAGAAATCTCAGCAAAGAACAAACATCAAGAATTTGGAATTTACCGGAAACCCACCCACACGGATATCGTTATAAACAATGGTGTTAGGAGACCGTTAGCACACGAACTCGCAGCCTTAAGTAGCATGATTTACCGTCTTTTGAACGTATCATTAAATGAAAAGAACCATACATACAAAAAGAACTATAATAAATAAATTGATATAATATATTCCATAGCAAAAAATAACGGGTATAATAAAACCACTATCAATCATATTTTAAAAAAAGAATTTATGATATCTATTCAACAATCCCCGAAGATAGGCCCATTCCGAAACATTATGTTTTGATTCCATATTACGGTCCTATATCCACCAAAGTCGGAAATGAATTGAAAAAATTAGGATTAAACCCTGCATTTAAAATAGGGGTTCTCATATTTCTTATTCTTATTCTCATATTTCTTTTCTGCTAAAGACAAAATAGACCCTTTCCAAAAAAGCGGAGTATACGAACTAAATTGTAATGATTGTGCAGTCAAATATACGGGAAAAACTGGAAGATCGCTAAATCAGAGATTAAAGGAACATATACGTGCATATGATAATAAGACAGATAATTCCAACTTTACAATTCATTTAAATGAAAATAATCATAAATTCATCAATGACTCAGGAGTTAAATTAATACATCACGTTAAAAACAGTCTCAAATTAAATATTTATGAAGCACTTGAAATAATAAAATCCAGACTTTTGCTTAAATGACCAAATAAATATCTCCAATAGTCCAATCCTAAATATATTCCCATCTATAACAGAAAAAAAAATTACTCACCGGCCTTACTGGGAAAACCTTGACCCTTGAACCGTTTACCTAAAAACATCCTGCCTATTTCTCGTTCATTGCCAGTACAATGCGAGAAGAAACCAGTACAAACTTTTCTGTTTGATATAATCCATTTAAACCTTGGTGAGTACCAACATGTACTTGATTTCTTGTCTTAATTAAATTCATAATTCATAAATCTTTTATAATACTGATTTATATAATTTAATATGTATAATAATACCAACTATATTTTGAATTGCTTATTTTTGAATTTTTTGTGTGTTTTTAGAACTGAGGATGAATGCATAACATTCGAAACTAGTTTTCAATAAAACAAATTTATAGAAGTGGCAAATAATTTATCAATCCCTAATTAGATTGATCCTTCTATACCATTATGCGGATATCAACTAAATATTAGTTTGGCTAAATGAAAAAAATGACAAAAACAAAGAAACATTTGGACAAAAATTGGAAAAAATGGTTTATAGGACACTTGAAAATTTACCAGTTCGAAACGTAGTTTTGAAGAAATAGACAAAATAACAGATATTGAAGTATGATTGGCTGCAATTTTTCGAAAATCAAATACCTAACGAAATAATAATAAAATTATTTATTTTGTGAAAAATTATATATCACATATAGGTAGATAAATATAATTTCTAAAAAATCTTTAAAAACATTGATAGGATTTTTAGAAAAGCTATTTCCTTGTAATGAAATAATAATTTTAGCCTGTGTTTATGTGATATTTTGTTGGGTAAATATTTTTTTTTTAAATATTGTAGTTTTACAAATTGAGTCATACTGTTCATTTATCGGAATGAAATTTGGAGATAAAACATAAGAAAATATATGACTTTCTGTAAGGATAAATAGTAGGAAAGGTTATTTGTTTTAATCATTACTAAAAAAAAAAAACGGTCGGGACGTCAAATAATGAAGTTGTGTAATTTCTAAATAAGATTATGTGATTTTAATTTAAAACTTGGATACCTTTGTTTATTTTGAAAAAAAAATTATCTTTATCTATAGTAATTTCTTATCGTAGTTGAGGAAATTCTGAAACTTAAATAATCTACCAGTAATTTAAGTTTAATTCTTGTAATTAATAACCAATGTAAATTAATCAACTTATATAATGGGACCATATAAGAAAAAAATGGCTATTTTTTATTGGAGGATTGCCATGTTACAAAACACTATACAATAAGTTTCGTTTTATTTAATATGACAGTGGATGATTCGGCCTAATCTTGTGGTTTCTTTAGTGCTAGTATCCAATGTGTTCCGTCAAAGGACATCAGCTCAATTAAAAAATATCTTTAATTAGTCATCACTAGTTTTCAAAGAAAATAACAAACGCTTATAATAATCTTATGTTTTAAAGAAATAATCTTTATATTTTTAACATCTTCTATCTTCTTATATCGGCAACTTTTCGGACCACACCGTCCATTTTCATGCCTTTAACTTTACATTTATAATTAAATTTGAACATTGGTCATATTTCTTATCAAAAAATTGTTGACTTTTATTTTATTTTATTACTTTTGTTGATTTTTATTAGATCAAAAGTCTGTTATATTACCAATTTTTCTTCTTTTAAAACATCAAAAAATTATACAAATTATAAATTAAAAATTATATATATATAAATATTATATATATATATATATATATATATATATATATATATATATATATATATATATATATTATATATAAAAATTATACAAATGAGAAATTGCCAATAAAATAATGAATATATTCTTAATCGTTTCTAATATTTCGATTTATCTCGTAGTTAATATACACTACTTGTCTTTTTTCTTTCAAAATTATACTTATACTTATACTTCGTCATTAACAAAAAAAAAAGAGAAAAAAAAATCTTCAAATTTGATATCCATAGAACATTATTAATTTATTCAAGTTCTGAAAGTTATTTTATTTGTTCTCTTGTTTCGATTTTATCCTTCATATGGTTTATTCCTGGAATGTATTATAATTTATGGAATCAATCTGTTTTTATCAGCATTTTATTTCTCTTTCCTATTATCTTTGCCTTCATCATTATTTTCTATATTATTAATAATTTTAAAATAATTTGCGATTTAGTCTTTATTATATTATTTTGCCTTTGCTTTTTCTTTATATACTGATATTTTTATTTGTGCTTTTAGTTTTGTCTTGATTATCAATTTCATCTATACCTTTAAGCCATAAATTATTTATTAACTTTTGAGGATAAAAATTATTTGATGATTATTTATTTTAATACATTAACTTTTAATTTAATTATATTAATATTCAGGGCACCCTTATAGCGTACTCGCGGAGTCCTAAGGAGAAGCGTTAAGGTAGACTTCCACTGGTACTGCCCGCGGTTGCAGCTGGTGTCATACCTGGACTGTTGCGTCTCTGACCGCTCCAGGAGGAGTCATACTGCCACGACCATGGAATGTTCTAGCTTGTTTTCGTTCAACAAAATATCGATGAAGGGATTTAATAAGAATGACGATGAAAATCAGGTTCTTTATATGATAATACAACAAAAGAGTAAAAAAAAAAATAAACTTCTTTGTTTGTTGAGAAAAACAATTAAGAAAAATAAACTTTTGTTTATTTCTTTTTAAACAAAAAAAATTCTTTGTTTCTTGAAATTGTTTGATAACGATTCAACAAGCATTAAGAAAAATAAACTTAATTACCATTTTTAATTACACATTTGTTACTTATGAGGTAAATAATTCCTATCAGCGCATTCCTTATAAATAAATATTACCACATTGTTCTTTATAAAAATTTGTTTAAAAAAAAATAATCAATTGTATAAGTACAGAATCGTTTATCAAGCACTTTTCTTCTCAGGATTTTATCTTATTTTCTAGAAATTCTAACGAGCATTGATAAATATATCGTGGTCACCTCGTATAATTAACGTAGACGAAAAATCGAATTTTCTGAATACCTTATAAAATTCGATTATATAAATCGAAACAATACAAAAAATAATAATATATCATATTGCTTAAGACGCGATGATTATATATAATATTTTTCATTGGAAAATTTTTAGTTTTCATAAGTGGGTACTTTTGGCAAAATCGCACATCTGTGAGGAACATTTCCTTATGAGTCTTAGTAGGTATTCAATTTCTTTTTAAGTTAAAAAAAAATGTTTAGTTTTTATCTGACCAATAAATAACTTAAGGTTGCTAAAATTCCACTCAACCGTTAATATCCACCTCACAAATTTGAATGGTAATTTATACATTTTCAATTTTAAAACTCCCACTTTTCAGCTAATCAGGGCTCACGATTAAACCTTTCATTGGCCCTTTGCTGTTAAATCCCTTTATACCGAGTCGGAGTTTCCTTCAATAATGGAAAATAGTTCTACTATGGGACGATCAGACTTGTGAAAGACGTTTAACTGAAAATTTAAATAAGACTCTCCTTATTTTCTATAGCGCTCCCTTTTCAATCCCGTTAAAAGTTGTTTCTTCAAGCGAAGAAATGAAAAAATATAGCCAAACTATCAGATCTACAAATTAAAAAACAATAATCAAGAACTCATCTTTCAGCATCTCCATAATTATATTTTGTAATTATTGCTAGTTTCTTAAATAGGAATCCATGAATTTTATTTTATTTTTTTAAATAACTCATGGTATAGTCTGCGTTTGTAGGATTTCATTGAAGTGATTTTTAATAGCGGTACATTAAATTCTTCCTTTAATCGCATTGAGTATTGTGTCTGTGTATGTATTTATAGTAATTTAAAATGATTTGAAAATTATAAACCATAAATTTTCCATAATTCTTCTTATCACTTGTTTATGGCGTTTTAATTTGTTGTATTGTATTGCGTTGTATTTGTTGTGTTATGATTATAGAGCGCTGTATGCTATGGACACCTCAAGAAACCAAATGGGTCTATTATATATAAAATGTGTTTATTGCTAATGTAATTATTAAATAGTAAATTATTTGTATTTATACATCTCTATCTGAACATAATGGCGATCTTAGAGAAAATTAAATGCTATTAACAAATATAAAATTGATCTAATGAATGAATTTAAAAGTATATAACATAATCATTTATCTCTTTTAACATAACGTTTTTAACTGAAGATACAAAATAGCCTGGAAAAGTTTTTAATGAATTCCAATGGCTTTTGTGTTAAATGGATTTTAATTACTTGAATAATTGAAACCGTATATTGTATAAAAAAAATAAAATAAATGTTTCCTTTATATTTTAGCTATAAGAGAATATCAACTATTTAAGGAACTGATTTGTTAATCTAACACACGCGATTATAACATCCTTATTGATCTCCATATATAGTTCCTGCACTGATTGTCATGACATCCTGAGTAGTATTGGGGCATGGGTTTGCATGAATAGTTGGGGAACTGATTGAAGTTACTTGTGGAGGGTTGGAGGGTACTTTGCCGGTAGGGATAATAGGCAAGGTCACTGCCGTGAGGGAAGGGCACTCCACTGAGGAGGGTCGGAGAAAGAATCGCCCTGATTCAATCAAAACTTTTTCCTATCGTACACAGAAGGAAACATCGCTAACAATGAACCCTGTCTACAACAGAATTAGATGTGGCAATATTGATTTATAAGAAATGCGCTCATAGGAATTCTTTGCCTCATAGGTAACAAAAGTAGAATTATAAATGGTAATTAAATTTACTCGTAATTGTAGTTACTCATACAGTAGTCAATAAAATTTGACATATTAATAAACATTTATTATACTATGATTTGGATTTTTCATTTCCTTTAACATTAATTATTGTAAGACAACTAAAACATATTATTTTCATTATAACGGAGTCCGACGGCAGCTTTCGTGGAGAACTGTTATTTGAATTTCAATTGGTTTAAGTGAAATTTTCTTTTTAAAATGTGACATCTATATAGTGATTATAATTATAACTGTGAAAAAAGGTTAAAAAAATTCAGTGTACACAGTGCAAATAATTAATAAAGCCATGTGAAGCTCGTTAAGAGAATTAGAAGTTTACCTCAACCCGTTTCCACACCTTCCCTCCACTCTCACTTCAATTACAGTCCAAATTCCTTTTATATAAGCACAACAGAACTGTACTACAGCTTATACTTACTAAGCAAGGTAATGTGAGATAAGTGAGCACTAAATTTTACAAAATTCGACTTTACAGGACTGTAATATCTTTATTTTTGAAGCTTGTTTTTTCTATGTTTGTAAAAATGTTCCTTAGACGATTATATTTAGATACTGCATTGAATCCTTCGTTTTAACCACGTCCATTTTGATGAGATTGATAATTTGATTTAGAAGTACTTAGTACCCAAAATCCCCCTACTTTAAGGAGAAAGTGCGTTCAAGGTATCAGTAATTCAGTCAAGCAGTAGCAGTTGTGGGGCAAGTGCAAAATAGTTCGTTTACGGAGGGTAATTATACTGATGTAATAATCGATAAAAGTTAAAACTTGTCTGAGGTTCTCATTTGAAACATTTCGAGACGATAACGAAACTGGAATGTGGAAAATTATTGAACAAATGTATTAAAAAAAAAAGAAGTTTTATATCAATGCGCTAGTCTGGAGTTGCCCCAGCAAAGCATGATAGCAGGGGTACGCTTACATCACATCCGACAACAGAGATCTGTACTTACCCCTACTTTTGCTGAGGCAAATGTTGCAAAAACTCTGGTTTTGCTGAGGCAAATGTGGTCTAGCAATTTAAAAATAGAAAACTGTCAAGGAGAAATGTAAATCACAAAATATTTTGAAGAGCAACTACTGAAGGTTCCACTTAGTAAAAAAATTTTAAAAAAATAATGGTTGATAAACACCGACACAGCTAAACAGTAGAAGTCGAAAAATCCAACATAATCAACAGGTTGGAATTGATATCTTTACAACTCGTTAAATTTATCCTTTGAGAACTCTCGTATCTTATTTGTAGTCCATCAATGTTTAAACTCAATGCTTCTAAAAAGGCATAAAGCTTCTAACACATTCAGGAATTGAATATAACGCGCTTACCAGTTTTAACGCAACAATTAATAAATCCATTAGTCTCTTAGAATCTGCTTTAAAACAATGTGATGGCCTGGCAACTAAATATAAACTTTTTGTTTGCGCAGCTGAGGGTAAGTTCCCGAAAATTCCACTAGATTGCTAGAGAATGCAATTGGGAATGAGGCTTGAATCAGGACTTAAAATCAAGCGCAAGTTGACTCACGTCTGTGGAGCCAAGAACTGGTCACCTCGATGCGTCCTTTGTAGCAGGCCTGCTTGTTAATTCGCTTGTGAAGTGTTGTGGAAGTTGGGCTATTAGAGCTACAATTAGTAGTGGCTCTTGTGAGTGGAAAATCCAGACAAAAACTGTGAGTAATTATCTATTTGGTTTACATGGTAGAGGGATTTTGTATTCCAATATGTTTTGTAATTAGAAATTGTACCACAGAACTTAATGTTTTGGAGAATTGTTCCCAGGCTATTAATTTGCCCACTAAAGCTTAAATGTATTCAAAATTTCATTTGAATTTATCAGCGGTGGCGTTAACACTTTTAGAGGCAAAAATTTACAGTTTAAATATTGAATTTAATTTATTGGAAAAACAGATCTGAAAAAAATAATATTGCACTCTTCAATATTTCTGCTACGAAAAATGAGAACCTCCAAAACAAATAAATAATCACCAGGATTTATGGATAGATAAAGAAGCAACATCATCTCAACTGTTAGGAACATTTTACTGTTTTCATTTTGTATTAAATACGGGATAAGAGAAAAAAATGCAGAAGTCTTTAATCTAATAAAATTAATCTCAAATTAACCCCAGAAAGAAATAAAGAATTTACCTCTTATTTTTTTTACAGGGATTTTATTTAATGAAGGCTCCTAAAGCATATTTTAGGATAAGAAGGGCCCTTGATCTGAGGAAGTATCCCTTCAGGCTGAGACAAAGGGTACCCATCGTAAGGGCCACCGGATGTCTAGGGCTTAAAATATAAGAAAAATCTAGAGCATGCATTTTAAAAAAAAAACAAAAAAAAAACACGAAAGAAAGACAAGACCCTACTTGTTTAAAGATATATTCCACGAAATGGAATTCATAAATTATTGGTTATGGTTTAGCAAAACTGATAAAAATAAATATAAGAAAATTAAAAATAATAATTTTCGATTGTTTGGGTCAGGGTCATATCGTCATATCGAAGGAGAGACAAAGAGGACACTTGCCCCGGGCGGCGGAATTTAGGGGGCGGCATTTCGAGCGAAATTTTATTGATATTTTTTTAAATATATGTTTATGCACAATTTTAATTAATACAAAAGAATAAAGCTTAAACTTACAGTCGCACGGCTTTGTGTTCGGAATCTTCCAATTGTATCCTTTCAATTCTAATAATAATTATTATTCTAGATCTAAATACACGTAAGACAAGTGCATTCAAAAAGCGTTACTATCCAATGTTTGAAATGGAAGACGCGAGATAATGAGAAAATTATTAGACAATGTGTTGGGCTTTGTTTTGAAGTATGGCCATCTCAGACGGCGAGGTTTCCAGTTATTCTCTGAGCTTCCCCCACCTAATTTTTTTTTTTATTATTATTATTATTATGACGTGAGCTACAGAGAAAGTGTAATTTTATTGAAGATTTTCACATTGCACCTTTTTTTGTGGGAAGTGACTAATCTCAAATATTAAATATATCATATTATATATGTACAAATATTAAAAATATATAAATATCGGGTCATATGAGTCATATCGTCGTTATATTGCTGAAGGAAACTATTATGACCGAATTAGATATATGTATAAGATATGTGAAATTCCAGTCTTCAATAGTCGTCTCATCAAATTCATCAAAAATATTTTTGCAGACAACCTTACTAGTTTTATTAGATATTTTGCCTATATTTTGCAATTATTATTATTTGATTTGCTATTAATTTCCTTTCTTTTGTTTTCATATTTTATTCCTTTTACGTTTATGTTAACTATTCAATTATCTGTGAATATTAAAGTAATATGCTTACATTTTTCATTGCTGACATTGAAATTTTTGTGCAACGTTTCTATATAAATGTTTTCCTTTTTTAAATTATTTAGTTTTTTTTTTTCACATGTCGAACATATTAAAATAATGTTATAATTAAAAAATAAAAAGTACATATTATATATATACATTTATTATAACTTATAATAGTATAACTTATAATTATTTAATTACAGTACCAATTAATGTATTTATTCACTACAGAAACGGAAAGATATAACTAGATTGGGTGTCAATTTTTGATTACACATTGCACATGATTTAAATTTCCTCACACATTTAGTGTAATAATACATGCCCCAAAAATAGATAACCGCAACATTGTATAGCTTTCATTTTTCATGACCGTGGGTTATCAGAAAGACAAATTGGACACAACACTCTTGATGCATTATGCAGGAAATCTTGGTAGTCGCAATGTCAAATCAACGGATATAGCGAATTCCTGCTGTTCTGGTTTGAGGCTATGAGAAAAAAAATGGCCTTACCCACATAATCATAAAAACTCCAATATTGATTTTTTTGGTTCATACAATGCGCTCTATAGATGTAGGTGGGTGGTGGTTTGAAGTAAACCTATTTTTCAAATATACCGGTAGATATAAGCATTTGGCTTATCCAAATAATTATGTTTATAGTCGAAAGGAAATGAAAAAGTGGCCTAATATAAATGTGACTTAGGTCACTTTTGCTCTCTTATCCTTATTTGTTCTTGAACTTACCATCTTTAATTCTTTATTTGCTGATGCTGACATCAAAGGCAACTACCAAAATTTTCTGCAGATCAAGAGTGAAGTTCCCAAATTGTCTTTCTGCTATCTCTCCAGCATGGAGAACAAAAACTTTCCAGAGTTGTACTAATGTATTTTGTGGAACTGTTATTACTAAATGTGCTACGAAATTTTAAGTATGTCGAATGTATAAAGTTAAGTACTATCATTGTATTTCTGTACAGAATATATACATTAATTTGTACTATAATTAACAAATTATATATTCGACATAATATTTTTATATCTGATGTTTTATGTAGCTATTTTATATAACAATTAACATAATTGTACAGTGTTTGACGAAAATAGCAGTAACAACCCTACAGTAACACAATTGATTATTGTTACATTCCGATCCTAAATTATTGAATCAAATTCCAAGAATAATTCATACTGATTTATGGGATAATAAATAGATTTATGGACAGGTCGATTTGAAAAATTTATTTCACACGGCACATTTTTATTGCACAAATTGCACAAAATGTTTCTTCCAGGAGATGACGCTCCTGCTTTGTACATTTTGGTTTATGTGAGAACATTAAAACGCAGTTAATTTAACATAATAAGCACAACGGAAGCAACACACTTACTGACCAGAATAGAATTTGATATAAAAATTACGAAGTATATACATTTTATATAAAAATTAATAACTATACATATTTGATTTTTTAAATTTTGTTTGTTTTGAAATGCAATTAGATACTTAAAATTATTTTTCACTACATAAACTCGTCCTGTGCGGTTGTGATCACCACACCAACTTGAACTAGTTGTCTATGAGCTTAATTTTTACTACGATTACTATATTTATAGTAATCTAGATTAATTTTATAGGACACTATTTTTATTAATCGTAGATGGCGTTTATCAAATTATAATTGATGCATTAGTTAAGAACGTGTTTCAGAAAATAGATTCATTATGTATTTTTTATTTTAATTGTCAGAAAAATTATTTATATAAAATTTTGGCTAAATATTCAATAACCCATCAAATATACAAAAATATGCACAATAAAATTTAATATATCTGCGCCAAAGGTAT
The DNA here is from genome assembly GCA_948150685.1 of Rhaphigaster nebulosa. Taxonomy (NCBI): domain Eukaryota; kingdom Metazoa; phylum Arthropoda; class Insecta; order Hemiptera; family Pentatomidae; genus Rhaphigaster; species Rhaphigaster nebulosa. The sequence continues at coordinate 80,520,724 of OX411308.1, forward strand.
TGACTTATAAAGATATTCAATAATTTTCGCTTGAAAAACGTATCAGAAAAAATATGCATTTGCATACAAATCCGATATTTAATTAAAACATAATTGTAAAATGTTTGACGAAAATAACGATTAAAGAAATAAAAACATTCAATAATTTAAAAAAATAAAACTTATCAATAATTGATTAATTATTAAGATGAGCTAAAAAGAAATTTAAATGTTAACCAATGAAAAATGTTTATATGTTACTTAAATATTTGTTATAAATATATGTTGCAAGAAGCGTTATTAAAAGGCAATGTTATTTATGATTGTTGTTCTATAGATAAATTTTATTGTTGTAACATACTAATCGTTAGTATTAGTCTTTGCGATTATCATTATTTTTGGAAACTTTATATATGTTTTTTTTTGTTCTGATATTTTTTAAAATTATTTTTATATTAACCATTTCAATTCATTAATTTATATCAGTACTTTGGCCTTACATGACATTTTACATTCCATAAACATATAAAATATATGTTCGGATATCTGTACAACAGAAATTGAATTTCAGCATTTTTTTTTTTTTTGCTCATTCTTCAAGAAGTGCCGAACGATCGGGAATCGGGACCTTTCCATTGAAGTCACTTGCTGCGCTAGCAGTATTTTAAATTTTTTATCGGAGCTGGCCGAAGCGGAAGAGGCAGCGATGGGGAAGATTTATACGGCAGTTGAGAAAAAAGGAAGTGCTGTACAAGGGGAACAGGGGGGCCAATCTGGCGGAGTAAGCGCCGCCAATTGAAGCGAACAATTCTCACAGCCGCTCTACATACGTTGGCATAACTGTACGCCTCTTTTATCAGCCATTTTCTTTATTTCCGCTGTAATTAGGGAAATGGCCGTTCTTTTGTCTTATTCGCGACGCCTTGGTTAAATGAATGGCCCGCTGTTAATTGTCTAATGGTTAAATAATACGGTTGGTAATTAGGAGATGGCATTGTTCAGGTCGTGGTATTTCTTTTTTTTTTTTTTTTACTTTATCTTTGTACCACCTTTTGAAGAATTCCGCATTTATTGTAATTAGGAAAAAAAAAATCTCAGGTTTGAACAGCCCTAGTGACGTGATAAGAATACATAGGCTCCTAAACATGAATCCAAGAATTTCTGAGAATTTCTTACGAATGGATCGAGATCAGTTGAACTAGAAACTAGATTCATTACGTTATCCGAATCCGATACTAGCGAAATTAAGTTGGTAAGGAATCTCATATCATTGGCGAAATGCCACAATGGCGTATCGGAAAATTTGTCTTTACACTAAGAACTTTGGGTTTGTATTATGGGTGCAGCAGTAAGGCAGCTAATTTCTTAATTAAATTGGCTGTATTTTGATTCCTTAACTAGTGACGTCACATCTTCAATTAGTTGTTTTTTTCGCATTACGAAGAGAACAGAAATCCACACGTTAAAATATGTAACATAACCAGCAAAATTTGCAGATACGTCAATTTGATATTGCACCGACCATAATACATAATTTCATACATCATGTTTTTATAGTTATTTAAGCATTGGAACTTTTAATATAAAATATTTACCTTCTTAATAATATTCAAAACGTCTTAGTCATATTCAAAAACTTATACTTATAATTTAAAATCTGACTCAAGAGAATTTATATGTTTGGATCATTCGCTCACGAATATACAAGAGTGCTAATGCGACAGACAAAGCTGCAAATTTTTCAATCTATTTTCCTACTAATGCAAAGTCACTCAGGTACCTTGGCTTATACATACTTACACATTCCGACAGTGAGCGTACAAATATTGAACTATTACAGATAACACTCCTGAGCTATAAGGACTCACTGCTGACCCTATACAAGACAAGGGTACGAGCCATGCGGAAAGATGAAAAGGATTTGGGTGATGGATCTTCTTAACGATAATTAAATTTTGAGGCAGGAACAGTTAGGGATTTACTTATTTTCTCTAGATCTACAAATTAGTAGTAATGAGCCGTTAGGATAATTTAATATTTGCAATATAGCAAATAGTGGATGTTCTACAAATAAATCAAAGCTTCAAGTTTTCGAAAAAATAGATATATAAGTGTGAATTGTGCATAATCAATCAAATAACCGCTTTAACTAAAATTAATATTTTGTCTTCATGTTCCATTTTAATTACAATGTTTTTTTACAAAATTTTCAATGTTAGTTTATTTGTTGTATTTGTTTGTTTGTTGTACTTTTTTCCAAATTTATTTATCTTCCTTTTTTTTCTAAAACCAAGCACATTTACATAAACGCACATTTTCTTGTAGATATTTTTAATCTTCTTCTTTTTGAGTTTCTTGAAGAACATAAGCTATACATAAATATTTTTGGTTAGTAATATTTTACTATAAAATGAAATGTTTTTTTTTTTTTTTTTTGTCCATATTATAATCTTAGTATCGCTTTATGAAATCTCAGCAGAATTTAATATGAACTCGCAGTATATTGATTTTTGAAGCATTTGTTTTGACCCGTATAGTAAATAAACTATTAATACGTCAATATGTATATTTTATTATGATCTTTAAAATTTAATAATTGAGACGTTGATTTCCAAAAGGTAATAAAGCAAAATTTTTTTTCGAAATCGATATTTTGACAAATATTTATTTTAATGTTTTAGTTTTATCGAGATCCGTTGTCCGATTTCATCTAAAAATCGCAGAAATCCTTTAAAATCACGTTAGAAAATTTCAATTCTTTCCAAAAGGTACAAAGTACATATTTCATTTCATTCCAAATCATACAGGATTCATTTCGTACCAAAATGATAGTTGGATGTGACCTATGTCAAACGATATTCTTTCTTTATGTTTCTTCGAAAGGGTACTATATTTTGCTACCTAGCACAAAACCACAATTTCCGTAATATTTTATTGTTTTTCACTATTTTTGTGACTTTCCATTGGTCCAGTTAGTATTTCTTGAATTACTACGTACGAATATTTTTTTTTCGGGCAACACAGGGTATATTGAATTTAAAAGCTTAATAATATTATTTTCAGAACGATATTTCATTTATTTATGGAATCAAAATTGGGAGTTGTGTAATTGATTATTTTATAATTAGGTAAACAGTCTTAAACGTTATTTATTAGTCTCTATTACTAAATATGGTTCGCACTCAGTTTATAAATTAATATTATAAATATAAATAGTTTATAATCTATTATAAATATATTTGGTTAATAAATAAAACTAAATTTATAATAGTAAAAAAAAATGCATTTTATTTAAAACGAACGATTTAATCAGAAAACATCACGGCCAAAGTTTATAAAACTGTATATGATTTAGCTAACGTTACCAGCCAAAATATTTAAAATAAACATTTTAAGTATTCATTTAATGAAAGAGATTATATTATTTCAAAAAGTACTATATCCCATTTAGTTCTTGCCAAAAAGTACTGTATCAACATTTCTTTCCAAAAAGTACTACATTCATATTATATTGTCAAAAATTCACGAGAAAAGTGCAATAAACTTATGCAACAAAAGCGACAATAATTGTCAAAAAACAACAAAAAACAAGCAAGGAGAGATTTTTCGTTTCATATAAAATTTCATAAAATGGATTTAGTACCTTAAGACATCGTCTCAGTTGCTGTCATAAATCTTCGATGTTAGGATCTTATAACTAAAATCATACGAAAATCTATAACATACTCCGACTCTAATGATTTATGAAATTTCAGATTTCGAGTGAACCGAAAGTACAATGATTTAGATTAATTAACTTATTATGTATTTTTAAAAATTGATCTCTGTGTTTTTAAGCTCATGCAGATACTTATGTTTTTCATTATGCCAAGTAATTAATTAAACAGTATGTTAAAGTCTAGCTATGTAAAAGAGAACTGCGCAAAGCAGCGATAGCGATTTGAAAAAAAAAAAAATCAGCTTTGTAATTTGAATTTTCCTTTATTCCTCAAAGCCGTTATACTCATTTAATTAAATCCAAATACCTTCAGCTTTCTCATATTAAATTTGGAGTATTTTCATTTGAAAACCCCTTGACCTGGACTCCGATACCTAAACGGATATTAGAGATTCAAGTGGACAAAAAACAAGACGTATTTTATACATTCATTACAACAACATGCAAAAATTACATATGATGAGCTTTGCAAAAATTCATCTGCCAAAAACAACAGTTGATGTGACCGAATAAGCATTAAAATGCAATTAATAAATACACATGCATTATATATTACATAGGTGTATTTTGTAAGTTTTTGTAATATGTTTTTGTAAGTTAATAAGTTAACGAGAATTTTTATTTTTGTGTAAAGTTTCAATAAAATAAATATCATATTTTATGGCTTCTTTATTGTGTTACATACTCAATAAATAAATGTTAAAACTTAATCAATACTAACTAGAATCTCAGTCTGCCAATTTACTTATAGACCTTCTAATTTAGAAAATAAAGTTACATTTTTATATTTATTATAACAACATTTTCAACTCTTTTATGTATTTCAATTTATTATATTTTTATTTTTCAACCCAAATAACAGCTATTACTTGCTAAGAGAATACCACAAAAAAGAAAATTAATTAGGAAAGAATCTTTGCTATTTTTATATCCAATTAGTTTTTGGTTATTCAATAAGTTTTAAAAAACATTTTCTACAATACATTTCTATGATAATATTATATTTATATGATAATTTTTATTTTTTTTAGCCTAGCAACTTTTATTTTTTCTCTGAAAATTTCAGCTTGACATTCTTATCTTCCTGCAACACTGCATTTTAACTATATACATTTGTGTTCATCTATAACCAATGTATAATTATTTATTAGATTAATTATCTCACAATTTACTTATTTTCTATTTCCACACTAATATGAACCCTAAAGCAAAAGATTGATTTATAAACAATCGTTGCCTTTGCTAAGGTTGAACCAATATGTTGATGTTGCAACAACAAGCCAACTGTTTTGTTTGTTTGTATTATGCTATTCCTTACATTGGCTACATCTTTTTCTCACTATCAGGGACTAAAGAGTCTGGGAGACCATATAATTTAAAAATAGATATAAAGCAATTTTTCGTTCGAATATTATGTATTTTACTGTCGGTTAAACATTTTTTATTTCTTGATTTTTTTTAATTCATAACATTCAATTATATATATATATATATATATATATATATATATATATATATATATATATATATATATATATATATATATATGCGTATATACTCACATTTTGGTGGGTGTATAAATCACTGAAAATGGTTGATAACTAAATTAAAATGAAAATTAAATAGCACTACTTAATTTTCTTTTTATTTGACAAAACTATTATAAAATAATTGTAGAAACAGTTTTGTAAAATGGCGGAAGTATATCACAGCCAGAAGTACCATATTATATCCCATTATTCTCATGTAGGCAAGAGGTCTAAATGGTCGATTACCAGTTATTTTTAAAATATGAACAAATTAAATGGATACTTCGATGTAAAATAATCATGTTTTTATTTTTATTTACTATCAGATTATATTTGTATTAAGTAAGTTAAACTTACTTAAAATCAGATTCTGAAGCAAAAAAAAAGTATTGAGACAGTTAAAAAATATTTAGGCTATATTTTCCTTGTCGCATTGTTTTTATTCATTTATAAAGTAACCAGAAAAACTAAAATCAAATTCAAAACGATTCCCGGGGAAACTATGGACAGTTTTAGAATTGATTAGATGGTTTCCAGGCTTAATTTTTTTTTTGTTAATAGTTTTTTTTAAATTATTTGTGATTGAAAGATATTGATTAAAGCAAGTTTTAGGGTTATTTAGAGGTGCGAATCAAGAAACTAAAATTTGTATAAAATGTTTTGTTGTTGTATAAATTCGCAAATAATTTAAAAAAAAAAATCGCTCTTTCCTTGCTAGGTGTGATAGCTAAGATGTCATGGCTGAACAAAAGTAACAAGAAACAAAGTTCTGCTTCGATCCCCACCCTCCTGGGGATACTAAACCAATTACTGGCCAACTAAATGGGATGCTAGCCTGTCTCCTTTAAATGTAGCGCTTCTTCCGCTCTCTGGGGTCAGCTTCTGGAACTACATAGCTTCTGGGGCGCTCGATTACCTTCCAGAATGAGAAAACGGGGGCAATTATTTAATATTATTTATTGCAGGAGTTGAATAAACAAGCTATCTAAACTGCAATTTTATGTATGAATTTTTTGTTAGCGTCATTTCATTATATATTACTCACTATATTACTCATGTATTTATATTATTATACGGAATTTTATACGGAGTAGGGAGAATTCATATTAGTTTCTGAACGAAATACGCTCGAGCTCTGCACGTTACGACTCTTAATAAGGCAATGTGGGGTAAGTGCGTACTATATTTTACAATTTCGGATTTAAATGACTGTAAAATATATATTATTGAAGCTAGATTTTCCTCCTTTTTTTTAAAAATATGTCTTAGAAAATTATGTTGATATTTTGTTCAAGCCCACGTTTTAATGAAGTCCGTTTTTATATTGATTATTCAATTTAGTAGAATCAAGTAAGCACCTGGCCTCACCTACGAGGTAATTTTGAAGAATCCATATTTAATCAATAGTGGTAGTGGGGGCAAGTGCGAAATTCTTCGTTTACAGAGAATTATTATACTGAAGTGATCATTGAAAAAAAGCTAGAACTTGTATAATTTTAATGTACTTAATTAATTAATGTATAACTAATTAATGTATTAACATAAATAATATACTAACAAATATAACCTTTATTTCAATGCGCTAATCCGCATCTAGTTGCCTCGGGAAAACATGATAAAAGGGATAAGTGTCCTACAACAGAGATCTGCAATTATCCCAAATATGATTTTTCGCCGACGCAATGGCGAACTAGTGCTTATAAATTATAAAACTGATAAGGAGAAATGTAAATTACAAAGTATTTTGAAGAACGGCTTCTGAAGGCTTCATTTACCGCAAAAATTAAAAAAAAAATTAAATTAAACAGAAATAGTTGTGGATAAACACCGATACAGCTGTACACAAGAAGTTTAAGACCCAACTTATTCAACAGGTTGGAACTGATAACTTTAAAACTCGTTGTACTCCACCTTAACGAACTCTCTTGGATGATTTATGATACATCAGTGTTTAGAATTCATGTTCCGTAAGGGGAAGCTCCTACCAGTTCACGATCTGAATTTAACGAGACGATTATACACTTACCCCGAAAACACATTTAACCCGCATTACCCTAGCACGTTCTAAAAATTATAATGATAGTTTAGTAAACCTATCCATATATTATATCTACAATAAAATTTCAAGTATTCTAAACAAATTCTGAATATTTCTAGAAAATTTCAATTTCGAATTTTAAACGACAAAAAAATTAATTTGATGAAATTAAAAGAATTTTCGCCTAATATTAATAAATAATGTAAGTCCTAATTTAATTTTCAGATTGTCTCAGAAATCTGTGAGAATAAAAAAGTTTTTCTTTATCAGACTTGCGCTTAAGGTCATGAAAATCAGTTGCAACTGATTGCATTATTATTTTTGATTTTGGAATTTTTATTATTTTGATTTTGAAAAAATTTACTGTCGTAAAATTCCCATTAAAAACGTTTTAGTGTACATAATTTTTTCTGAATAATTTAACAGATGCATTGTTATATGTAACATAGTTTCTAGGTAATAATATTTTTGCGGGACATGAAGCTGCTGTGATACTTCTTTTATCGTTAAAAAATAAAATTTTAATGAGGTGAGGCAAATGTTTGTTATTTAACATAGTATAGAGAGCAATTTTGTATATTTTATCTGACAGATTATCCGCAACAGACGATGTTATAATTTGGATTGTGACCGAAGAAGAGTTAAATTAATATTATCCTAATTACTAAGCATTGCTATATAATGCTAGGAATAAAACCTCAATATTATTTTTTTTAATAATAAACTTGTCTGTTAGTTAAAGATTTTTTTTATACGGTACTTCAATCATGGCAACAGCTTTAAAATTTAAATAATTTTTAGTCTTGCCTTATTTTACTCGATGAGCTCGATTTGACGAGCTGCGATACACGTGTGGTAGATTCCCTGATGCGGCAATATCTTCGCCAACGGTTTGGGATTTATCAAAGGAAGGCTTAGATAAGAGAAAGAATGTACAGAGGAAAACAATATTTATCTCAAACAAGGGAGAAGGATTTATTACAGGTTCTCAGTCTCCCAGCTTTATAATTCTCCTTGGTAAGATACCAGGCTTGTGCTGGTACAATCTCCTGGCCCCACCACATTTTATAGCGTTTTATTATCCCTTTATGTTCCTTGCCATTTTTATCTCTTTGCCGGCCTTACGTACTGCGTTTATCCTCGTCCCGAACGGTTCCCTTCCGGAAAATATGTTATGGGATTCTGAGGAGGTTTTTTCCCTTGGTGGGCTGGAAAATTTCTTGAGCCGTTGCATTAGTGAGTTGAGCTATTTGGACTGGATTGCCTCAGTTTCGGAGTTTTTATCTTCGCGAACTCCCGTAGGCCTTTCTTTTTTATTGCACAGACATCAAAAGAAAATAAAGATCAGAATCGGGAAACTCATGGCTCATGAAAGTTAACTTGGTAGAATACAATAAATTAGAAATCAAAAGACGAAAGGAAAAAATATATAAATGAAATACTTACTTCAAAAGTACTGTATTTGCGACAGGGCGTCAATAACCTTTCTATTAGTAATCTTGATATTTATGTTGATTATAGCCAATACTATAAATCATCAACTTATCAGTAGATAAGAAGTCAATGTCTTTTTATTCTACGTTCGATATTTTATCTAACAAAGAAGATAAAAGAGATTGTACAAGACTGATGATTCAGACTTAAAATTTAATGAGTGCTTTATTACGTTGCCTATGTAACAGCTTTATAGCCTGGATCATGTATGATTTGAAAAAAAGTAAAGAGCGTTTAAAAAAAAATTTAGTACTGCAGCACGTAGATTTGCAGGTAATGAAAGTATTGATGTTGCTGCTGGTGATAATTGGCATATTAGGATGAACGCATAACATAATTCCTGATGTTTTTGGTAAAAAATGCTGTATTATCAAGTGTCGGTATATACCGCTGATCCGTAAGTTTGTTCGGATGAAGCTCATGTGAGTTTTAATGAATATAAACATTCTATCGCGTAATTTTTAATATTATTTTTATAGTCAATTGGTATACGATAATATTTTAATCTTTCAAGAAATTCTTCAGTAGAGTGGGAGCCTAAGTTATGAACAGTTATAATAAATTTGCTAGAGATATTGTTTGTATAAACTGGACGACTGTTGTTTCGGATAAACTTGCTCTATCATAACCCATAAGTAATTTATCCTCGTGTTATGGTTAGTACTTGATGTGCAAGGGTTGTTTCCTGACGACCTGTATAAGATAGTTATGTGATCAGTATTCCAATCCAACCACCAGCTTCAATAATCAGCATATCAAGGGATAGAACTCCAATTTATTCCTGGCAAGAGTACTAAGTAGTAGCCGACCTCAAACCTGGGTCCTATTTAGTTCTGAAACCATTTCATTGAATATTATAAAAGCGGACCCTTCACCAAGTGTGATAGGATCGAAGAGGTTCTGCAACCATAGGTTTAAGTAGAGCATCTCTATGAACAAGGAGGGTAAAAGATACATCAATTGCTCTTGTATGTTTTTCATCCAGAAGAGATGTCTTAGGATATAAGAGGAATGGAAGGGGCGACTGTAAATTTATGTTAAAGAAATCCTTGGAAGAAGTATTCTGTGCTGCATTTTTGCAACACCGAGGAGGGAAGATTGAATGGTTAGAACAGTAAAAATGGAGGGTGATTGATGAGCCGTCAACTAATAAAGGGGTTCAAACTCCGGAGGGTCCCTTGAGAATCCTGCCGAATGACGTATAGTCCAATTAATAAAAGAGTTCCTCTCCATCGACAGCTCGTTTTATTTAGAAGCAGGATAAAAACTTAAACAGATCGTAGGCTTACCCAGACAGCGAAGATGCTCAAAGAAACATATCAGGAGTGATCAATAATGCAAACGTCCTAAGAATTTCGAGTTATACTAGGAAAAAAACAATTTGATGAATGCCCAGCTAGTGAATTGGCATTAATATTTTAAGAAATGTTAAATTTGTACAATTGTATGCAAGATGATGATATAACTCCGTGAAGTCCAACATTGAATGGAGTTTATTTTTAATGAAATTAGCTAAATTCTAATTCGGCGTAGTTTGCTGAAGCGCTTGTTAGTAGTAAGATAAATCTTACATTTAACTTGACACTTTCTTATCCTTGGTGTAGTATTAAACATACGTCATCGTGCGTTTACATTGGAGATCTGAAATTCCTAGTATCTGCCACCTATAATCCCATCCAGGACTAGATATTGCCAATTTTCGCCTCACAGCCGTCAGTCATGTAGGACTTGTTTTTTTTCTAAGAAATCACCAGTTGCGATACAGTTGTACCCACGCGCCTACGTTACATTTTTTAGTTTAATTGAATCTGTCTATCTAAGCTGGTTTGTACACTGATTATGTTTATGGATATTTTGGAAATGCTCTCTTTTTACCCACAGGCGGCCGTGTCCGTGTATAGAGTGCAACATTTTAGCAATTTTGAATGGTGTTTTATTTCCTGTCAGGGTAAAATGCTGAAAGCAGTTTCTATTTACCACACAGCTAAATCCTTCCCGAAGTTGGTATCATTTTTTGACTCTTTTATTCTTTATCGGATGGTGTCAATTGTGATTTGAACAGCGATAACTCTATTTGTTGCACACCGCACGCCAGAGTAAATATTCTTTATTTTATTTTTGCTAATTTCGCTAAAATAATCATAATCATTTACAAAGTTGCCTTTCTATGACTATAAACTTAAAAAAGCTAATCAAATAAATGTTGTCACGCGTGATTGTGTGTTTCTTTTTTAGTGCAATAGAACAAGAAGAGTAATTTTCGTAGTTACAATTTATAATTTTATATAGCTCTCTATCCGTCTATATAGCTTTCTATCTAACTAATCATTTTTTTACAAATTTAAAAATCACTTAATTGATTGATTATTAATATATCGATTGTTTTATTATATATTTATTTAATTATACATATCTACATTTTTTAGCTCATTTTATATATTTATAGTAGGGAATGGTATGTTTCCTATTTTGTTTAATCGTGTATTCTAAATATTCAATACTTGGCATAACAAATCAATTGTTTTAAAAAAAATATTTTAATTTATGAAGAAAAGTTCGACTTATTAATATGTTTGCCTTTATTTATAAATAAATCTCAATATTATAAACATTCTACATCTTGCTATGAAATTGAGAATTATTAATCTTCATTTGAAAGAAATAGAGTTATTACAAAAAGAACAAAAAAGGCCGAAAGAATTGTTGCACTTCTTAAATGATATGAAATATGCTACAATGTTAGGATAAACGAATAAGGAAGATAATCTAAAATTTGTGGTGATAAGTGATCTCTATTAACAGACTCGAAATTGAATCTATAATGCTTATTCTATTTCAACAAAATTCAATTGTATTTTATACAGATCTATTATATATTTGTTATATATAGCTATTGAATATACATTTATTGGCGAATATTATTTTATACAGCGATAATAAAATTTACCATTTTCAACTTAGATATTTGATAGGATTTATGTTGATAATGTATGTGCATCTTCAACGGAAGGTGGTACAGTACGACTCCTGGAAGATGGCTATCATTAGAGCTACCATCCACGCAAGGCGTTTCAGTCATGCGGGTAAGATGTCTTGCCATTGAAGGGGCACTCACCACTAGGTTCTCATTAATTAGTTACTTTTTGTTTTTGTTTTTCACCACTTTGAGATTTTATTTAAACATAACTTTTTTAAATTTATTTTTAATTAATTTTTTCTTGTGTATTAAGTTCAGATCAGAAAAAAAATGGAGGAAATAAATTCTAATGAAATTTACAGTGACAAGATGAATCCCCTCTAAATAAATATTTCGTAATCTCATAAGCAAACGGTTTTTAAGTTTTTTAATTATCTTATAACATGTTTCATGAGCCTGTATAACTTCTTACAACCAAGATTTTTGTTTTCATTTTAACGTTAGATTTTTTTTTTTTAAGCGTAGAATTAATAATAATAGGTGTTAAGGAAGGAAAAATGTGGAAGGAAAGGATTTATATATATATATATATATATATATATATATATATATATATATATATATATATGTGATTTTCCTTCAAGAACTCTATCGATTTCTTATATAAAAATAATAATCGTATAAATTTCTTCTGGATGCCAGAAATAGTGATAAGAGAAGGTGAGAGAAATTTCCCGAAGAGTGATATAAATCTTCCTGAGGAAGATATTTTGAGTATTCGTTGAGGTTATTTCTTCGACTGTTCTGGCTCAGGTGTTGTCTGTACGCCGAAGAAGATTTTAAAATGCAATAATATTATTATTTTAATGTACAAGAAGATATGAGATACTTCTATTTCTGGTCCAGACTCCTCCATTTCTATTGTGCATAGAAATCACACAGTCTCCTGTAGCTGTTGTTTTTAAATGTTGATAATTCTTGATGGAATTTTCGGATTAATTTGTTGAGGAATGTTTTATATGATGGATTTCTGATTCTTTGCCGTATCACTCTGATTTTACGATTTTCTTTTATGAGATTACGGATCTATGGGCGGAGGAAGGTAACATTTATAAAACAGTGTATAAATCATACATAATAAGACTAGTTCGTTTCATCATATGATTATTTTATTGCTTTTATTGATCACATGCCAATATTAGTGATATTTAAAATTGGCAATCTCTAATAAAAACTATCTCCAACATAAAAGATATGATAAACATTGTTTTACTGTGTCTCACTGCTTATTTGCAAGAAACGATAAATTGGCAATTTAAAATTAATATTTTAAAACAAAAAAAAGTGAATTATTTATTAATTAGTAATTAAAGATAAACTTTAATTTTAATGCGTAAGCATGGAAAATTTGTCTGCATGTTCATTGATTAAAGATTTAAAAGTTCACCTTAGCATAAAATAGATCTTCATCCATAAATATGTTTTCTTTCGAATTCCGATCTCTTTTTATAATCTTAAATGAATAAGAAAAATACCTGTATTTATTCAGGCATTTATATATATGCAGGGAAGAATAAATAATATAAGTGACCTTAGAATACTGAAGAAATGTTGCCAACTTATGTTTTCGAAGGAAAAATAGACGGAAGAAGTAAACGAGATAAACGGAAGAAAACTTAGGGTAAAATAATTAATGAATACAGTAAAGCGCCGTTAGCGGATGATCCGCAAATACAGCGATTTTTTTTTAAAATACGAATCTCAAAAAAGCAATTTTAATTTTTAATCCAAGACAACAAGGAAAATACAATATGCCCTGCGAACGCAATATGGGGTTCGAACGGCATAGAGATAAAGAACAAAGCAATGGGTGTGAACGAGAACGAAGAACAAAATGAAAGTAAAGAAGACGAGAAGTAAAGAGCCTGCGCGGATGGCACACGAATTTTTTTTTGCAGCACGTAGACGGATTGCTTCAATATTTATAGCTATAAGACAACGATGCACATCTGGAAGAAAAACTCATGTTATGGAAAATACAATTTAGAATAAAGAAAAGGTGTTTCCAAAGCAAGAAACAAAAACGAGTGAATGATTTTTTTTAAAAGGTGAAACTGAACACTTTTTGTACACACAGTATGTACACATGTATTGTTTTTTGTTTTAGTCATTTAGAGGTAGAGCAAAGGTTTCTGCTGTACTGTGTATATGCATGCATTTTAGAAGTTTTATTATGTTTTTTGTACAATACATCATTGTTTTTATGTTGAATTTTTTTTTCATATTTTTTGGGGTTATCCGCGATTATTGCTATCCGCGGTGCCCTTGGCACGTGATTCCGCAGATAATGGGGGCTTTGTGATGAGATGAGGTCAATATCCATAATAGATGAAATAATAAAAACTATTTTTGTTAAGTTGGTGGTTCGTAAAAAAAATAAAAATTTTCTTTGTTATCAACTTTGCATCATAGCACATTGGCTAATAAGGAAATGAAAATGGGCTCAATAATAAAAAAAATAAGAAAGGTTGTTTACAAACAGTTTTGTAAACAATCCTGTAGCCGCGAAAATTAATACTGAAGAAAGTGTTTTGATAAAATATAACTCATTCCCTTCAGTATACCTTGTAGTAGTAGTCACCAAACAAAAAAAAAGGGGGGGTCGTACAAAAACAGGTAACAAATTGGATCCCATCTCGAAAAAGACTCGGTCTTAGACAATTCTTTGGAATAAGTCGCTAGGGTCACATGAATGTAAATATAGAGATATTCAAAAGGGCCTGAGAAAAATGTGTAAGTTCGATTGACTTTTTTGTACTGCAATGAAATTCAAAATATGTCTTACCGATCCTTTATATAAACTAATATTATATTTGCTGGTTGTTGGGAGTGCGAGAAAAATAAAGCGCACCTAAAATATTTACAAATTAATTTATACAGATATTACATTTAATTTTTTTTTAAAAACCATATGACCATGAAACTGCTAGGTAAAGATAAAATAAAAAAAAATCATCGATGTTGACAGTTATTTTATTTTATTGTATTTATTTCATTTATAGGGCGAAAAAAGGCGCATAGATTATCATCGCACATTTCTGTGATTGTATAAGCTTATACAATCCTATCCCTTTTGCGAAATTGATAATTTTATGTTTTTTATTCTGATGGTCACTTAGTGCCTCAGCAAAAGACACAGGAATTGCGAAATTGGCCATTTGTCTCCTGGACAGTACTCGATTACATGTTTAACTGTTAAATATTTATATATATATATATATATATATATATATATATATATATATATATATATATATCTGTCTGGCAATGCTGATATTTTGGTGCAGATTCTTGTGACAACACATACTGATAGAGACCGTAAGTAAGGCGGCAGCGCCTAAGTTGGAATCGAGCGATAACCACTTCCTCTCTTCTTGATTGTATGGAGCATCTAGCCCACTTCTTTGCAGTTGTGTTAACCAATCATAATTTATAGTACGTCTGTTCATCCCATAAACTTTTCAATTTAGTCCATATGATTTCGTCGGGAGGGCAACAAATGAACTTTCAACATTTTCTAAAGGATGCCCTTATGTTGCTTACTGTATCAGCCATCTCATTTCCTGTTTTGCCAATATGATCTGGTGTCCATATAAAGACAGCCATACTACATGAAGTTTCTACTGTCTCTGAATGGTGGTTTTTATGAACATGGGTTGTTGATACATTGGAGAGCGATTAGAGAATTCAATAGTATCATCACTGGTTGAAATTCCTAACTGGATGGATTTCAATTGAGCTGTAAATATGGAACATAGTCTATTGAATTTAAAGTTTTGTGAGGTTTCATTGTAAAATATTGCAATAGATGTTGAATATTTCTGTTGATGTTGATATTTGAACTTAATGTAAGCATATAAAATAAATTTATTATGCTAAAATTGTTATTATAAATAAATACATTTAAACTACTTATCTGTCATTTTCCAAATCTTTAAAACTGAATCTTCGGCATAATTAAGTCCGTATTGACACAATCCTCACAGATATATGGTATACCCGAAAAAAATACATATTTTCCATTAAAAAATCTTAAAAATTACAATGCGGTCAGGAATTTAAGTAGTGATATACACCTACCTCTCTTTATCAGGACATTTATTATCTATATAAACATCTGAACGGATTAAATCAGGAATTGGCAATGTTTGAAATTCCCTGTAGTACTAGGAGGAACTAATCTGCTGGATGAGAGATCTTCTGGGAATAAAGGTAACTGAATCAAGCCCGGGAAAAGATCTTGCCAGGTACTGCCCTTCCTTATGCCTGGCATATCATTATTTTTTATGCAGCCAGACAATCAGGTGATTGTCAATTATTAAGACAGATAAGATTAAATATTTGGAAGTAAAGAAATAAATAACAAATTTTGATTATTGATGAATTACTGATGTAATGAAGTGAAATTTGGTTTGGACTATTTTCAAAACAAAATAAATGGTGAATAATCATCACCTTTATATTAGAGTTATTATTTTAATTATTTGAAATAATATCATTTATGGAATTTTAGGTTGCATTAGAAATTTATGGTACGGATCACATGGAGTGTGACAATTTTCAAATTGACTATTTAGTGGTTTAATAGGAGTTAATAATACGTTTTAGCCTGGAAAAATTGATCGGATATGAATAAACATTAACTAGACTTAAAGAAGGTTGCTAGTTCAGGAGTAAGGATTGGTTCTATATCCTAGCCTACGAGTTGGCGATGGTATAAACTGGTCTTGGAATAGGGTTACGTTTCAAAGCAAGTATGTTTTTTTGCGGAACGGAGACCGGCAATAAATATCTAACGTCTCATAACGCAGTAGTAGGTTATTTAAATCCGGGAATGAATAACCCCTTGACTATGCTATAGACCGTAGATTATAGAAATTTAGAACCTAACGATAATAGACATAAAAAATAATAATTTTTAAGTTATACTCATATATGGATATAAAATTTGTATATTAAATATTTTAGTTGGCATATCATACCATGAAGATCTACTATGACATCAGAATTAGGCCTTTTTAATAAATTTATTAGGAGGCAGTGTCAAACCTGAAGTTGCTATAAACCGTAGTTTCCATGGTGCAGCGGCAGGCAAAATATAAACCTGGAAGTATTTATTTTAACAATGGAGAATTTGAGAAGAATAGGATACCTAGCAGAGAAATTCATTTGTCGCCTGGCATTCTGAGGGCGTACTCTAAGGTTCGGTAATCGTTTCCCTTCTTTGAAAAGCGCGCCCACACAGAATCGATTTGGTCTCTTATTCGCCATTGGGTTCGCAGGTAGAATGCCAACTATTTGGTCTATAATAAATTGACACCAGCGGAATGAGCTTATGGTAAGGAGTGCTCGCCATTGGTATTTCGGTCCGGGGGAAAATTCCATTACAAGTTATACACCGCCAATCTCACCCTGTAGAAATTCCTACTAAAGCCAGGTAGTGCAACCCTTCTGTCGCACTAATATTTCCTGCATAGTTTCCTCAGGTGTTAACATCTCAGACTTCTAATTAGAACCTAAGTATTGCTAAAAGGCTAAAGCCCTAACAATATTCCATATATTTAAGTATAGTAGTAAATTAAATGCCGTAAAACATATAGCCTTAGGAAACGATTATTGTGGTCGGGCTGATAAAGTAAAACTCTTTCTTACCAAGATAAATTTATTGAAGCGAATGCAAAGATCATATAATAAATGACAAAATATATCCCATTATTGATTTTTTTTTTTTTTTTAATGCGGCAGTTTTATTTTATGGATCGGGCACTAATGACCTTTATGTTTTGCGCCTTAAACATCAAAGAACCAACCAATAAATAAGTGATAATACTAAAGCTGAGGGAATCCGATGAGTAGGTCAAATTCAAAAAAGAATTTCCTCTGCCGAATCCTCTTTTATTTCAAATTTATAAGGACATAATTAATATGATATTCCTTTTACGTCGTAGTCTACTACTTACAATTTCACAAGACGGTTCACGTATGCTTATATTTTTATAAATAATATCATTGTTTGAAATATATGATTACAAATAAATAACCGAAAATTAAATCCTATAGAAATCTTCATCTGGTAATTTTATTAATCGTTTTGTGATTTTATAAGGTAAGAGAGATTTTATTTTGAGATCAAAAGAAAAAAAAAGTCATATTAATCATTATTTCTGAGCAAGATCTTTTCGATCAATAGTAATGATTATGTGAGAAAAATATTTTTTTAAATCTTATCACTATAATACATGATTGTGGAACCATGTTTGTTTCCCTGTTTGTTCACCCAAAATCAGACTAATCGAACAAGGTCTATTTTTTTTTTTAAACTTTCCTGTTACACTTTAGAAACATATAAGCCCTATTAGACATGGTTATTATAAAGCAAAAAATTGTTTCTGATAAAAGCATCAATCAAGTTATAAAGCATATTAATATTAACCCATATTAGTTGGAATTGAAAAAATTTAGCTTCAAAATCAGTACTTTTTCCATGTGCTCTGTTGTCAGCCAAGAGCCTAGTTGTTTTTATTTAGTGATGTTTAATATTCCATAATTTCTATTTATATAAACAACATCGTATAAAGAGAAAAAAAATACGAATTTTTATTCATTCTGATTTTTACTTTTTGAGTGGCATTGTTCTAAATCATTAAATTATCGCTCAGAGAGTGGTCATTATTTCTAAGGGAATCAATAAAACTCAAAGATTGACTTTTATGCAGAAATCATGAATTACACAGGCCAACGATGAAAAAACTTTTGTACCGAAAATACCTTATTCCTATACTTTTTAGGGTGCTGAATCCAAATATGATATTAAAAAAAGCTGTATCACCCACAATTTAAGAAATGTGATTATAAAGAAAACTATGAAAACCTAGAAACAGTGTTAAATCGAATAGGCTATTCTGCTCATGGTTGGATGATATGTGGTGATTTAATAATAACATGCATGCTCCTTGGTCAGCAAGGTGGTTTTACCAAATTTCCATGTTTCTTGTGTGAATGAGACGATAGGGCTGAAGATCAACATTGGTGCAGAAAGAACTGGCCTGTGAGGGAGTCTTTAAAACCTGGTGAGAAGAGCATTCTACGCTAAAACCTCGTAGATCCTGTAAATACAAACCAGGCTTATGATGTAACATAGTGTTTCATTAATTCCCCCGTATGCCGTATAGGGGTTTAGATAGGGTTTTATACTATATAATACAAAGCATATTGCTGGAAAACTATGGGTGATACAAAAACACTAAGGCCAGATTTAGATTCAGCACATAAAAATCTATAAAGATCAACTATTAAAGTTAAAAAAGTTTTCATAAATTTTTGCTTGTTGCTGTGCTATTTTTAAATTTATAGATATAAGATAAGGATTACTACACGATTTTCTGGAAAAAATAATTATCAATTTGAACTTCTGAAAAATGTAACTTCTTATATTCAAAGTTTCGTGTGAGTTGCACTAAATCAAGCCCAACAACTTTACAATATTTCGCTCCAATTATATAAGTAGTGCTTATCCTTCCGTTGTGCAACATGTAATATTTTTAATTCTTCAGTTATCTCATCTTTCTTCGGACCAAATATTGCAGCTAGAAACCAGAAAAATACAACTCATAACAGCCTCCACGAACTAAAAGATCCATAAAGTATATTATGGAAATTGTATTTATATAAGTATATTTAGCTCGAAGTGCACGAAGCTCAGGGGACAGCTGACTAATTGACTAATTTGTTAATTAATTCAAATTGTTATATTCAAATTTGTTATACTTGTTTGAGAAATGCTGATTTCCTTGAACTGGGATAATCTCACGCAGAATTCTCACTTACGTTAAATGATCAATATTCATTAATTCATTTATTTCTAAAATTATCACCTCTATTGGAAGTTGAAATTTCATCAATGCTCAATATATTAAAATTTAATTGGGTTTCGAGGCAATTTAATACGAGGATAACTAGTTTGACCTTTAATTTATTTTTTATTAATTTGTTCTGTAATATCTACCATAGGTTAGCTTTTAAGTCGGAAGACTACTGGGACAAAGCCAGCCTTTATGAAGTGGGAGCCTGGTCCTAATTTGGGTTGGGAGATAAATCTGGTGGTTGAGCTTGGATGCTGACCACATCATCTCCTTTGTATAGCCGTTGGCCCAGAAATTGTCCTTCCTTACGAAGTACAAAACCAAAGGCTCTTCATTGATTGATGGATGGATTTTTCAAAATAAATTCTATAAAAATTCCTTTCGATATTTTTTGTTATACTTCATCATTTTTATAAAGATTTTCTACTATCAAAATAAAGCTATTAAAGAATTAAAATATATACCATCCATTACTTAAAATGTAAAAAAAAAAGTTATTAATAAGAAAAAAAAATGGAAGAGAAACATTCCAACAGAGTTTGGGACACGAAACTCCACCACCTGTTGCTCGTTGAGATCCCGATAAACCCGGCAAATAAATTAATTTTACCCACCTCCCATTTTTTGTTTACTGACTTCGTCAAAACTTTTATCAGCAGGTAAACGAATAATAACTCTAGCCGACACTTATTCCGATTAGTAAGAATTAAACGGGCTAATTCCTTAACGCTTGTTTCTTGGATTGTGGATACAAATTAGAAAAGCCCTTATAGAAACATGCACTCAAGTTTGAAAAAACTACTAGAGGAATTAAAACTGCCGAAAGTTAAGGATTTTTTATGTGATACAATTAAACATTTTTTGATCCCTTGAAAACTATAACAAACCCTCGTTCAGACAACATATAGGAGTGCCATAGCGAACGAAAAAGTATGAAAATTAAATTTAATTCTTAGATTAATATAATAAATACTAAAACAAGGAGAACCCCATCATCTTACTATTAATAAAAAGTGATTATAAATGAACATAAATTATGATAATGGTATAATACTTTCTTCAAATTCTTTAGAAAAAGGGGACTTTTCAGATGCATTTAATTTTCACAAGAATAAAAAAATAAAAGGCTATCGAAAAAAATAAACCAATAAAATAAAAAAAATAAAAATAAAGCTTAGATTCTGAAAACTGTATTGTTTTGAGTTCAGTTCTATTCCCTTAACTAGTTACTTAAGGTGTGGAATTTAAAAATATTGTTTTGTTTTATTCAAAGCCTTATTTAATTGTCTGTAACATTCCTGACCGTTTCTGGTATGTCATTGTTTACATTATGTTATAGATAGGATTGAATTAAGTTGGAAGAAATTCGGAAGGCTATTATACATTTTTATACCATTATTACATTTCTATAATTATACTAGATTATTATACATTATAAGGAATAGAAGTCTAATTCAAACCGAAAGCCATCATATAGTTATATGATATATATGTTACATATATGTCGAGGACGGTGAAAAAGTAATATGTCCAAAATATCATTTTTAGAGGAAAGCCAATCAAATGTTTAGTAGTTTGCTATAAATCGGCATTCCTCCCAAATCCTTTACATGAAATTTAAAGATCTTCCATTAAATTATATTATATATTATTATTTTATATAATCATATATTACAAGTAATGGAAAGAAATGCTGATTGACAGTAAACTACTAAATATTCAGTTGGCCCTCCTCTAAAACCGGTATTTCGCACATTTGACCTTTTTAGGGCCCATAACAGGACCCCTTTATTGATACCGTTATCTTCCGTTAATATTTATATTTTATTCATTTATTTTTTGAATAAATTGCATCTATTAAAAATGAATTACCTTAGTATAATATAATATCCCTCAATACATTTTTTGTAGATTAATATATTAATCGTCACAGTCATCTTATTCATTTCATTTATCAAATATTATATATTTTTATAAATTGCATTATATAATTTTTTTTTAGCATAATGAGGACTAATACAGAGCTACATTTTGCCTGTTCCAATATCCAATTTACAATTCTGTTCTAGTTATCTTATCCTCCTCTCCACTGTTTATTTTGCTAATTTTTAAACATTTGTCTGTTTTAATTTTTTTTCTAATGCATAATGTGATTTGTTACAATTTATTAAAACTATATTTAAATTGTTACTGATGTCTGCATAATTACTACTTAAATTTTTGGTATCCGTTTTGAAGTTCATTGTATTTCTAATATTTTTATCTGTACAAATGGATTCTAGTATTCTTCTGATTTTAATGTTACTTTTCTTATTTAATATTTCCGGATTATCAATGCTGAACTTGTGTTCACAAGTTTACCAACTCATTAGTTGAAAGAAATAGTAAGAAATAACATGAAACATTAGACTAAAGATAAAAAAATGATTTATAAAAAAAAAGTCTAGAAATTAACAAAATAAACAGAGAAGAGGCGGATAAGATTACAGTAACACTTAGATTTGAGAGATAGACTAAAGTTGTAGGTGTATTCAAGCAGCTTGTGTTAAAAATTTCATTTGCTGTAATGCTATATAGGTAGTACGAATTAAGTGAGACCCATCTGTGCTTACGTGCTAAAGTGTGATTTGCTAAAGTAAGGTTATGCATGTTCTGCAAACAAGTTTTGTGAGTTCTTGTGCGCGATCTAAACCATTATTTTTTTTTTGTAAAATATCAAAATGAAACAAAAAGTCATAGTTGCTTAATTATGTGGTTAAAAATTCTTTACTAGAAAGCATACGTGAAGATGAAGGATAAAAGGAGGTTTTCGTCCTCTTTTGTTCAACGTTTTGTCGATTCCTTGCGCATTATTTTTTTACTTTCCATTTTGGTTACGAAGAAAAAAGGAAGTAAGCGAAACGAAAGTAGTAAAAAAAACGAAAGCAAACATTCGAGTTGAAAATCTCACAATAAACTTCTCTGTTCTTTTACGAAACTGTCAGAGGTTTACCAACCTGTTTGCTAACTTGCTAACGTCGAGTGTGCTAGCGGCCATATTTAGCACACAAATCCTAAGTCAGTTTCTCAACTTTCATGCACTTAACACATTAGCACAGGTTTCGTGAATAACACTCAGCATTAAACTAAAATTAAAAAAATATAAATGTTTAAAAATTATCAGAATAAACAGAGTAGAGGGGGCTAAGATAATTATAAGATAAGTAAGATAACAGTATTGGATATTGTACCAGGCTAAATATAGCTCTTAGTTCTCTTTATTAAAAAACACTTTTTCTCTAATTGCCTTAATATATATGAATGGAAAATATGACTGGTTATTAACATAATAAACAACAAATTATGTATTGTGGAATATAATAATAGAATAAGGTAATTAATTTTTAAAAGATGTACTTACTCCTTCATCAAACATCAAAATTCTTCTTATCTTCTTGTTCTTGTTATGTTTGTGATGCGTTTGTCTATATTACTACAGTTCGAAGCTCGGTAACGAAATAAAGGAGTAGGCAAGAAAATTACATATTTAAAATATATTTACAGGTTTGACCTTAAAGTTGGAAGTTTATCAATTTAGCCATCTAAAAACATTTCAATCTCCAGTTTTACAAAAGTAAACCAAACTAAAGAACTTTAATCAAATTATATGTGCTATATGTGCTGCCGATATGTAAATAACGTACAAAGATAAATCTATATATTAAATGCGTAAAAGGTATCCTTCAGAGGTACACTAGAGGTAATGATTAAGCTAGCGGTTTAAGCGGGAGTATGGTTTTATATGGGCTTTGGATAGAAGGGATTTGGAAGGCCTTGCATTTTCAGTGGAACAAAACAATCAGAGAGGTCCGGAAAGATTTAATTGCTTAAAATTCAAATGAAAAACCGACACAGTTGGTATCTTGCGGTAAGGGACGGCCAGCCCGCTTCCTCTAATCCTGCAGCTAAAGCAGGTCTGTGGCTTCATCAGTATATTGTTTTTCGTTGGAATCCTGATCTATTCTCACCATCACATATTTTCTCACCGATTATGGTGTAGTGAGTGGATTTAAATAATTATAAATAACACCGGTTACTGAACTGATCTCTGAATGTGTGTATATATATATTTATATATATATATAATAATAATAATAATAATAATAATAATAAAAGGCTTAGCGAACCCGGAGGCTCGATGCCGATACCACTAATCGCTGTCTACAAATCTCGGTCCACCGACCACCCTCCAAACCCAAATTCATTAGATCACTCTTAATACTATCCTCCCACCTACGTTTCGGTCTACCCCTCGGACGTTTACCAGTCAGCTCAGCGTTTATTAACTTTTTAGGAATTCGTTCGTTACTGAGCCCAACAACTTTGCAAGCCCATTTCAATCGTCGCGATGATATCACTTCGATTATATTAACAGAGTGCATGCTCCGCAATTCCGCGTTGTGTAATCTCCTAAACTCTCCGGTTGACTCATCCTTTTACGGACCAAATATTTTACGCAGTACCTTATTATCGAATACCTTAAGGCGTTGTTCGTCCTTCAAGGTTAGCGGCCACGTTTCACACCCATACAGAACTGATATATATATATATATATATATATATATATATATATATATATATATATATATATATATATATATATAAATTGTGTGTACGGAATGTTTAAAAAAAAATTAATAAATTAGGATTTAAAATATAGGAAAAACGAGTAAATGTGTGTATACAGACTATTTAGTTTATAACAATGGCTTTTGAAGAAATTATCCATTTCAAGCACTTCAATGACTATTTCACGTTTGGAGATTTCGTGACCATCTTTGTATCAGACAGATAGGAGGTTCATCGGTGATAGATAAGGATGAGAAGTTCATGTGGGTATGAAATTTGTAATGCAAGATCAACTCCGCACGTCCAAATGGGCCTGATAATGGTAAAGTATATACAAGAGCTTTGTGTAATACATTGAAAGTTTTGGGCTTTTGTCAAGTTATCCTTGAGCGGAATTTAAGAGCAGTATGTCGTTTCAATCTTGTAGTACGATGATTCCAAGTAAGACGCATTTCAAGATGGAGTCCTAGCGGATCTGTTGAACAGGAATAAGTGGAACGTTAATAAAAGATGCTGGACGACAGGATATTTAGGCTTTGCAAAGTAAGGATAAAGGTAATTTGTTGATATTTGTTTTAATTCTCCAGTTCTGATACCATTCTTCAATGGGTGGAGTTTGGGGTAGAACCGATGGGCCATTATTCGCAGATAATGCACATGCGTGTTCAGCCTGGTTAATGGGTTTCGATGTCAGCTATATAAACCAGGCAGAGAATGGGGCTTAGAATACTGTTTCGAGAGGTACCGGCAGACTGAGAAAAATGGAATGAATATGCAAAATTATGTTTTACTTTTAAGGTCCTTTCAGTTAGGTTGGAACGGATTAGCTGTAAATACGAATCGACGGAGTTTGCAAATCAGTTCCGGTTGTCATACAGGTTCAAAATACTCATTTATTCAATCTTAAAGTAATGAACTTTTACTTTGGAAACCAAAAAATAATCTGTTTTTTTGTTTCCATCTATAATACACACACACACACACACACACACACACACACACACACACACACACACACACACACAGATATATATATATATATATATATATATATATATATATATATATATATATATATATATATATATATATATATATATATATATATATATGGGGTCGGGGTGGCCGAGCGGGTTAGCGCGCTTGCAAAAGTGCACCTACTCACAAACCCAAAGGTTGTGAGTTCGAATCCCGGCACTGGCACTACTTTAATTTAATTAAAGTAATAATTCAAGAAATGTATCACCCCTCCCCCCCGGGTATGTGAGGCCCGTCAGCCTACTGGAGGATACTCACGCAGACCGGCCGTAGGAGTGATGACCCTACCCCGTGTACCTTAATTGTGAATCGCGTTGTGGTTTTCCAGGACCTAAAATAGCCGCCCGGAGGTTTGGTCCATGGACGGTCTGTCTCGGGGAAAGAAATATAGGTCCTTGTGCGCCTGCTGACTACGAACAGTCATAATCCGTGAATCTAGACCGATTCGTCACTGTTCTTGAACCCGACTGAGTCGGTGGGAAGGACACTGCCGAATTGGCCCCAAAGGGACCGGTTATGGAGCAGTGGGCAGCCTGCCGCTGCACCATGGAAACCATGGTTCGCAGCAACGTGAGGTTGGGTGACCCCCTCCAGGCTGTCTCTGCTCCCCCAAGCAAGAAATGTCTGTAAGAACACCACATCGCGCGGCCAAAGATCTACAAGAGCCAACCGAAAAAAAAAAAAATAAAAAAAAAAATATATATATATATATATATATATATATATATATATATATATATATATATATATATATATATATATACAGTTAATTACAAGATTTAACTGTTATTATATCTATGAAATCGGTGATATATGATATTTGTTTTTCTATTTTCTTGTGTAATCCTTTCTTGATCAACTTACATATACCAATTGCGCAAGATCAAATTCTGCCATATTACGAACTTGAGTTAATAGCCCCGTATAGTAGCAGTACTGTATTAGCACCAATTGATCTCATCTCGTGCCTCATTAGCCGATGTGAACCGCATTTAGATCAAGTCACAAACTAAGTGATAGGCGAGAATGTACGATAATCGCTTATTATTGATTGTATACACCACTCGAGCATGTTTATGCATGTTTCGAGGGTAATTAATGAAAAATATTTTTTATTCGATATGAATAAAATAAAGTCATAAAATATGTTATTTCACTTACTAATTACTCCTAATTTTCAATACCTTTAATAAGTATGCTAATGGCACCATAACTCTGTAAGTGATGAGTGAGAAATTTGATTATTTCTTCAGGACGTTACTCAAATGGTTATTGGGATTAAACCCCCAACAAAATAAAGATGGAAAGGTGAGGTGCACATTGGGACGTTGAGAGTTTTTCTGAAATACTTAGGAGAAAAAAATGATTTATTTACTTCGTAGAGCATAACTGTCCGAGAGAATTCCTATCTTGGATACAAACACGAGGGGGTAAAGTTGAAGGGCTACGTTATTTAGGCAGATTGTTTCATATTGCCAACTGACTAGAGTTATGTAAGCGTGCCACTACGTAACTAGAACACTACCATTGTTCAGGTTATGAACATAATATTAAATTCTTATTTCGAGTGAAAATACAAATCTGATTGTTAAAACAACTCAATTTCAGATATTTATTCAGATATGAATAAGAAAACGAAAAGTAACATATAAAAATAAAAGTGATATAGAAGGGGACATAAATTAAAAAGGTCTAGAGCAATATTTCAAGGCCTAACGGAAGATCTTAAAAAAATATATATTAAATTTGACTTCCGAGAAGTAAAATTAGGGTTATATAATAAGAATATACGATTTAAAATATCAACTATGAAAGGAAATATAATTTTAAAGAAAAACAAAATGTTATTTATAAAGTAAATTGCAAGAATTGCGAGAGTGTATATCTATACACTCTCGCAATTCTTGCAATTTACTCGATTTACTCGATATCGAGGATACCTCAAAAAATCTAGCCTCTATACTTAATCAATATTTATGTTCTAGAGTGCTAAACTCAGTGTATAGTTGGCAAAATAATTATGCATACATACAGTTTTCGGACAAAAATATGTTCAATAGCTTATTGAAAATAAATTAATAAGTGGATATAATAACAAACAACAGTCCGCATAAATTTTTACCAGTGAAGGGAATTAAAAATCCGTACAACCTAATTAAAAACAAATATCGGAAATTGGTCGGGTGAAATAATTAATCATGCTGTAACTATTGTAATAATTATATCTTATTCAAATATAAACCCAAAATGAGAAAAATTATCAGAAAAGAATGGTTCGTAAATCAAAAGAGTTAATTTCTACCGTCAAAGATGAAAGGTTAAACTTTTTCGACAAGGATTGACCTATCGATGTATTGGCAGAAATTTGGGATTGTCTCACTTGATTATGTGATACGTTATTAAAAAATTGATCAGTTGGCAATAAAAACCACTTGGGCAGAAAATGTGTTGCCATAGTGCGTGAATCATGTATGATCGTGCGAAGTAGCCAAAAATACCCTAATAACGTTTCACATTTTACATAACAATGCTCCAACCTACCTAATTTATTAAGGAAAATAGTAATTTATGAAAGAATACAAAATATGTAGATTTGTTTTTGTTTTTTAAGTATAAACGACGTAAATGACAGAATCTAATTTTTCGTTGCACATTTTTGCATTTGTAATGTACGTTTTACATTTTTTTACTTTACACAATCCGGACTCTAAATATAAATATTTATTCCACTTTTTTTTTTAAGTCTAATTGTGCATTTTCTAATTAAATGTTTATTTTTCGAAAGGTGTATAATAATTTCGTTAATATAAAAATTTATAAAATAATATCAGGTTTGCTTAAATAATTTTCACGATTAATTTTATAAATTCTTATTATGTTTCTTAATGACTTGATAATAAGTGATTTTATTTTGACAATACATGAATTATCATAATTCCGTTTATTCCCTTTGTTATAGCGATACAATTATTTCGAAGAGTATAATACCATGATAAATAACATGAAAATATGCTCATTTCAGTTATCGAAAACTTGTATATATTTTTTTTTCATGCATTTTAACAAATTGATAAATATAATTATGCTTTCATTTCAGAGCTTTTATATCTAAATTTATGTGAAAAGTTAATAGGTATTTGAATAAGTTTAAATTCATACACAAACCAAACTTACGGGATGATCAAAGTTATAAAGATGTAGTACGAATAAAAGGTTTAATAAATACCATATAAATGCCCGTGTTAGAGATCTGTCATTTGCATCGGTCGAACATTCATCTCACCTGAAACAATAAATAATTATCAGTTACATACAAACTTAAAATCATAAGTGAGTAAAAAATTTGTAATGTATTTATTTGAACATTAAAGATAATTTCTAACAAATCACTCTGTACACCACAAATAGAGGCATTGTCAGAAAATATTGTTGTTTTGTCTTTTAGGTAACTTTTGAATCCTTTATCGGACAGAACTACTTATAATAAATTTAAAAATAAAGTTAGTGAAACAGTTTCAGGGATTTATATTTAGTACGAAAAAAATTGCCATTCGCTCATAAAATATTTATGTTAGCATACATGAGGTGAGACTATATTTTTCCCAGTATTCGCTTAGTGAGAAATATTTTTATTCCATCCCTAGATTAATTATTGTTGTTACAGGTAATTTCGTGAACAGATTACGAACAATTATACGAATACTGGTTTTCATTAGTGTTAAAAAGAATAAATAATTTTATCCTTTTTAACACTAATATCATAATAACATTATAATTAATGTTAGTATGAAAAAAATTGGAATAAGAAAATTATAAGTTAACAATAAAATTAAATATATCTAACATTAGTAGTTCTATGAGCTGTAGACCTCGCGAGGAAATTTATAATATGCTCTTCATTGCAGGTTTTATTAACGAATTAGCCAATGAAGAGTAATTCGTTTAGCCTGCCCGTTTGAGTGTATGTAACGATTTTCAGAGCGAACGTCACAATCACTTTTTAAGTTTGATGGCTCATATTACTATTTGAGATAGCGTAAATGTTCTGAAACATTTTATGTTATTAAAATATTTTATATAAAATATATTTTGTCATTATTATTATAGAGCGCTGAAAAAACATTGTATAAAATGTATTTAATCTTCCCGTTTGAAGGTAAGTAACGATTTTTTGAGTGATCGGCTCAACCGATTTTTAAGTTTGATTGCTCAAATTACTCAGTAAATTCCCCAAAATTGTTAAATTTACACGAAACAGTTTGATCTCAAATGACAGAAAAAATATTTTGTTATATTTCACGTTTTCTTGACCTTTTTTTTAAATTGTTTTATATCATATCATGTGTAAGTTAAAAGTTAAAGTGTTTTTTGAAATAGGCTTCTAGGCGCCAAGAAATCGAAATTTAGATTTCATTTTATTATGGGTCTTAAACACCATCTCTATCAATTCCCGCTCAAGGTATATGGAAAAATAATTGTAAAAGGACTAAAAATCGACGATTCATGACGTAAGCACCAAATACTAACGAATCTCAGACAACACTCAGGCCTTGATCAGTGCTAAAAGTCTTAAAAATATATTGTAATTATAAACGTATTGTCCTCTTAATAAACTCGTACTCTACACGATAAAGAATATTTTTTTAAAAAAATATATTATTATTTGGAGAAAAAAGTTTCGTGTGCTTCCTGTAAAGTTGACTAAAAGGGAGCTGAGGCCTTTTTAAAAAAGGAAGTCGATATGTAATAAAATATAAATTGCCAATACTTGAAAAAGAAAACACTTTGAAATAATTTAATTAAAAATAAAACATTGACTATAGTAATAAGCCTCTATGAAACCCCATGAAACCCCAGCTTACGGGATGGAATGTAGTTGTTTTTTTTCGGTTGGCTCTACAGACCTTGTAGATCTTTGGCCGCGCGATGTGGTGTTCTTACAGACATTTATTGCTTGCGGGAGCACAGACAGCCTGGAGGGGGTCACCCAACCTCACGTTGCTGCGAACCATGGTTTCCATGGTGCAACGGCAGGCTGCCCATTGCTCCTTAACCGATCCCTTTGGGGCCAATTCGGCAGTGTCCTTCCCACCGACTCACTCGGGTTCAAGGACAGTGACAAATCAGTCTAAATCCACGGATTATGGCTGTTCGGAGTCAGCAGGCGCACAAGGACCTATATTTCTTTCCCCGAGACAGACCGTCCATGGACCAAACCTCCGGGCGGTTATTTTATGTCCTGGAAAACCACAACGCGATTCACAATTAAGGTACACGGGGTAGGGACATCACTCCTACTCCCGATCTGAGTGAGTAGCCTCCAGTAGCCTGACGGGCCTCACATACCCGGGGGGAGGGGTAATAAATTTCTTGAATTATTATTTTAATTAAATTAAAGTAGTGCCGGTGCCGGGATTCGAACTCACAACCCTTGGGTTTGTGAGTAGGTGCACTTTTGCAAGCGCGCTAATCCGCTCGGCCACCCCGACCCCCTGGAATGTACTTGTATATCTACTTAAATACATTGGTGGATTGTTAGTGAAGTTGACTTGTTCACATTTCTTAGGACGGATAGGATTATAAGAAATGGTCATTCCAAAATTAAGAAGTCGGGGTTATATTTTTTTTTAAATATATAATAATCAATAAATCTGAAATCGTACCAATTCAGGATTTTTATTGTATTATGCATCTATTTATTCCAACAAGAACGCAAACCTCCTTAATGCGAATGCTACTTTTCATAAATCTATTTTGCCTCAGTTCAAATTGCCCTCTTCTGTGAAGTGTAGACCTAACGAAAAATCTAAAATCTCTTTATTATAGCAAGAAATGCCGAACAGTCGAATTGAAAAACTTTAACAATGATACTATTCCTTTAATAATTTTTCGTTAGCAAGGCAATGTTTTAGGGAATGTGTATCTTCAGGTAGATTTTTAATTATGCGGATCCATTAAAACGACCGCCATCTGGGTTAGGAATCAAATAAATAGAAATGACTGTATATAAGTCGTTTTCCATATTTCAAGGAACATTTTTTGCCAAATTTAAAAAAAAAATCGAACGAAGCGTTTGGTCGTAATCGCATAACAAATAGACAGACAAACAAACGACATAGCAAATGGTCGAGTTGAAACAAGACCTCGCTTACGTTCGATCAATTTAAAGTTAATTCTAGTATAATCATAACATAGGTACAACCTGATAAAAAAGAACAGAAGATTAAATAATTAAAAAAAAAATTATGCAATCAAGAATTTTTTTTTAAAAATTCTTTAATCAAAGGTCATCGGAATTAAAAATGTGTGACAATAATGATTTTTAAATTAAATCGTATTTTATATTAAAGAATACTTACAAAATTATAGTAAAATAATTCACAGGAACAACAGGTTTTTCAATAAATTGCATTGTATTGTACGCATAGGCAAGTCTAAAATCATCAGTGGATCTTATGGAACCCACTTAAATTAAATTAGCTAGCGCACTTTACCTGGTCAGGCAACAAATTTTTATTTCCCCCTCATTCTAGTAGTCCTATTAAAGCGAAGCAAGACTGTCCGCGGTTTTTTTTTTAAATTCTGCTTCTCAAGGGGGAAGAATATAGCCCATTGCTCACTAAAGAGTAAATAGAATATGAAAAAAATATTTTATTCTATTTTTTTTTTTAAATTCGTACTTGAATTCGCAAGCAGTGATGAGCAGTGACAAGCAATGAATATGCGGTCCATTTGATCGGAAACAATATGAAAGCCATTTAGAAAGATAAAATATAAAGGAACGACTAATATACTCGTATTGTGTTTCATTGTAAAACATATCAAAACATTATAATAGAATAATAAAAGATATTGAGTTTTGATTTTGATAATTTCAAATAAGAGGTACCGACGTTTTATATGAGTTCCCTTGAAATTTCTGCTTGAATAAAGACACATTTGTCACAGGCACTTAGCTTATTGCGTTAGTTTCAAGAGTAATTTTAGGTTAAATGAATAAATAAATATTTTATTGAAGCTCAGCTTATTATTTGCGTTTCTAAATAAAGGCTAAATACGGACCCCGCCAATTCATTTTCTACTCACTTAATCGCACTAATGGACTCAACTCGACAGTCAACAGAAAACAAGTGACTAACGCAACAAAAGATGAAGTACACCGAGGCGGTCAACAAAAGGCAGATATGCCTCCTACATAATTCATCAGCTACTGAATATTTAAACCAATCAAACAGATACACCGGCCTTTTCCCCCTGTTTCTATACAAATATTTACATAAGCGCATCTTCCATTAAAATTTAGTTTTAATTATTTTTTAGAAATAAACTTAATTAACTTGTTTTTATACTTCTATATTTTTATATAAGGTAAAGAAAAGCGTCAATTATCCATACCGAATTAGCGAGTTTCTAATTTTTAATCAACATTTGAAAAAAAAATTAATATATACAGAATTTTAAAATAACTGTTTTGTTTTTTTAAATAGCTTCTTTTTTTAGGGAGGAGGGGATTATGGTAATTTGAAAAGGAGATCTTACATTTTTAACCCATTTCGATAACTTGTGCACAAAATGTTGCTTTAAACAATGACGATTCGTTGTTGTCATTTACGACCCGTTCTATGTTTAAGTACACCTCGTTCTTTCGCGCTCTTGAAGTGTTTCGATGAAATGTAGGAGTAGGTCAACAATAAAAGAAAAAAAAAGTTTTTTTTTTTAATCGAAACCCGGGACTGTGATGTAGGAAGTCAAATTACGATCTATCGTCTGATGTGAACCAATGTAATTTTTTCTAAGGAGTTTTTCAGCTCCAGAGATGAACAAAAAAAAAAGGACGAAACGGGCGTTGATGTCCTTATGGTTTTATGGCACAAAACCATTCGTTAGACCCAATAAAGGTCTATGTTACATTTTTACATAATCGGGTTTTTGATTTAATAACATTCTATGCAGCTTCCACTATATGCTAAGAACGTAAACTCGTCCAGAAACCGACATATTTCGTTGCTATAGAGCTTTGGATCACTATACAGCTTATCGGTTGGAATCGTGGGATTTATGATTTATATTTTGCCACAATGAAGAATAATCTGCTATAAAAACAATAGTATAAATAATTCCACTGCCATAAGAGTTTAACGGAATACCGCTATATGATACTTTCAAGTTATAAAAATATTTAAACCCTAGTTATGTGTCAGCTTAATCAATTAATCAATAAATAACTCAATCAATTAATAATTAATTGATCTCTTGTAAATTAACAAGAATCTACATAGACTGCTATTCTGCCGAACTTTTCAATTAAACATTGTTTAGTATAGCTTTTGTCAGGTATTGAATTTTCGTACATTGTCAGCTATTGATATTATAAGAAGAAAAAAAATCTAATTAAAAGTGAAAATATCCAGACTTTTTTTTTTCAAAGCCTCTTTGGGTTTTTTTTTTTATATGAGATTTGCTAAATAAGGATAGAATTTCACATCCCTTCAGAAAATGAAATGAATTTTTAAGGATTACAGAGGAGAGGATAGATTCAGAAAATGGGATTTTATTGGATAGTGCTTACAAGTTTTTTTTTTCGTTTTCGCTATTTTTAAATTAAATTAAATTACATAATCGTTAATACATGTATATTTAACATACTTAAATATTATCTAAATTAATAAATACGCAGTGTTTGTAGGCTGTTGGTGAGCTGCTGATGCAGGTTAGGAGTGTCCTATTAATATTTCTAAATCAATACTACACTCACCCTGTGCTTACTTGATGGTACAAAATTCCATCTCTTGTTGTAATCTTCTATGTCATATAGTTATCTATTTTCCCGTCTATTCAATTATTTTGTTATATGTATAATAAAAAATTATGAAAAATAAGATATAATATTAAGTAAAGATTGAGATGAAAACCAGACATTCGTGGATGAATCTTTTTGCGAAATAAAATGGTTGAAAGCACATTCGAGAAAGTACTCCAACTTAGCAATAGAAACTATTTTAAATTTTTTTATCGCATAATAGTTTTACAAATATTTATCATTTCAGACGGAAGTAAACCAATATCATACAACTCTGAAAAAAATTAAAATCAATTTTTACCTCGGCAATGGGTTTATCTTAACTTCAAAACGATTGCCGACCAATCCGAGATTCATATAGCAAAAGATATTGTAATTGCCTGAGTTTTGAAGTTATTATTTAAATACTGTTAAGCTATTTCAAGAATTTGTAATTATATGAAACCCGTAAGTTAGGTAAAATGCATGGTTAAATATATCTGGTTGAAAAATGTTATATATACACAACCTTCGACTATCATATATACTAAATTGGAGAGATATATACACAAACTGCTCCAAACAATCATGGACCAATGGTTGCATTCAAAAAAGGACCTATTTAAAATCACACTTTACAGAATCACATTATTTGAACTTCGGATTATTTTGAATCAGTGAATTAAATAGCTTACCTATAAATCCACCGTTTTGATTTATTTTTCCTTATTTTTTATTTATGTTTATCAACTGCCTTTATTATATATCTTTCAAATTTTTTAGGTAATATTTACCACACTATTGATTTCTTTTTTCTTACCTCTCTCACCCATACTAGTATTATTATTTATTTAATCTATCACTTATAACTGTCATTATTTTCTATACTACCCTGCAAATTAAGAACGAAGTATCTTTCTAATCGAAAAATTCACAAGATGGTATTTCTATTGAGTGAACTATTTACTGGATTAAATATACTAAATTTTAATTCATGAAAATTAAGAAAATTATTTCTGTTACTGTGGATAGAATAACAGTAATTAAATAAAGAAGAAGTTTTTCTGTTTACAATGATAAGAAAATCTCAAAAATGACTTCAGAAAAGAGACTGCGTCTTTACTAAGCGTGGCAGTATAACTCGGTGCTCTGTAAATATTTCACTACGATTTTATGAATATCTAATGCATCGTATTTTTTTTTCTTATCAGGTTTGTGTACCTAATACTATTTATTATTTCAGTATATTATATATTGAATCAGTACGCCCTATGTCGTCTGATGGTGCATAGGTACCTATATGTTTAAACATTGCAGTGTGGCCGCAATGAGGAAAACAAGACGAAAATTCTAAATGAAGAAGGGAAATTGGAAAATACCTTTATATACAAATAACCCAAGCGAGGAAAATGACAATACTGTCTAGCTTACCGCTTTTCCTCCTTGCGAATAGGTATTAAATTGATATTAAGGACATCAGAGACTTTTATTTATAAATAGATTTATCTTGTCTGGGTATATGTAGTTTGATAAAACCTTTGAGCTTGAGAAAAAACACGTGGCATGTAAACAAAGTACAAACACACTTAAAAATAATTTCTATTTTTTTTTAACAATCCTTTGTTTATTTGCATCGAGAAAGAACATACCAACAGCAAAATCTAACGAGCAAGACAAAGATATCACATTTTATTCTCACGCTCGTAATCACCCCAATCCCTTTTATCTTCGATGACCTGAACGCTGTTATAAAGAAAATCGCACAGGGGTCTTCTGCTTCAATAATCCAGGCAACAGTTAATTCAAAGTTTTCAGAATCCCATGATTTGAGGAAAAAGTAAAACATCTCATGTATTATTTTTCATGAACGATAAAAAATACCTTGTCTCAATGTTATTATTTATTTCATTAGTGAAAATCATAAAAGAAGCAAAACGAATAAAAAATTCATTGGTTTTGAGAAAAACTGTCTTAAAATTTAAATTAAATTTAAAATATCCTACGGCCTACAACCTATGAAAATTTAATATTATTTAAATTATTCCGTCTCTTCGTCTATAATTAAATGTCATATTCCTTCCTCTCCTTTACATAATAACTTAATTTTTCAAAGTTTGGCACTTCCACTCTTTCAGTAACGTGCTCCCAATTACAGTTTCCCTATGTTTTTAGTAGTATTTTCAGCGAAAACTATGGAATTTTGCACTGTATCGAAGATCCTCTGAGCGGATTAGCGGCTCTTTGATATCCTTTTCATAACCCCTAAGGCACGATTTTAGGGGTTTCGGGAATAGCTGATATATGATATATATATATATATATATATATATATATATATATATATATATATATATATATATATATATATATATATATATATTCACGTTGGTGTTATGCACTCCCAGTTACTCCCTCTCAATCAAATGAGCTGAAATTCAGAATGTAAGGTTGTTTTTAAGGTAGAGCAGTATCCCAATGGTGGAGGTAAATTTAAGAGAATATGTCGGCAACTGTTTTTTCGTGGTTTTAAAGTTCTAGAGCCCCTTCGAATTAAGTTAGAGTCAACATTTGTATGTGAATTGAGTTGGTGTTAGAGAATTTCCTTTAAGGGATATCAACTGTTTTTTCCGATTCACTCAATTTCGAAATATCAATATTGTATTTTAATGAAAATAAGATTTTTGTGACGGAGCTCAGCTGTTCAGGTTATTTTTTTCTTTTTTTTTTCTTTTAATGATGGTCAGACTTGCTGTTTAAAATATAAAAATAAGCTATATGTTCTATAACCTTGCGAAGACGTTCAAACGCTATTTTCGCCCTCACGTTCGATGTTTGTTTAGTAGAGAATATAATATCGACAGGCCGATGAAGATAAGGTTGTTAGTATCATACCCTCGCAATCAGGTTATCATCCCCAGAATGTGAAAGGTCAGGAACCCCATTTATAGACTGGACGGGCTCAATAGGGGTAGGCTCGGCCTAAAATCGATCCCTCCCCACGTGGGCACTGAAGGATACCCACCATCCGTATCAGGTACGGCCCCGGCGATACCTATTATATTATTATTAATTATATTTGAGATGAAACATTAACTAGCCATTTACAACATGAAGTATTTAGTTATTAATTGCTCCGTGCTTATTAATAATTGTCCGCACAAACATCAATATGAACCGATCCAAAGCTTCCATTTATATCTCAATTCAATAATAAGCGTATTCACAATCCCTCATTTAGCATGTGCTATTCGTCGAATAGTTAGTCTGTTGCTAGGCAACTCCGGCCTAATTAGTACTTTTTGCTGTATTTTTAGATTATTCAACCAATTTTAAATATTAAACACAACAAATTAATTTCTTCTAAAAATAATCAAATTAAAAACTAAATGTAACAAAACTAAATCGAATAAAATTACATACGAAACTATTTACAACGCATAAAAAAAGTTCATAATTATAATCTGGCGTTAACACTTCCATAATATATAAATTATATTATATATAATATATATAAATTATATTATATATAATATATATAAATTATATTATATATATATATATATATATATATATATATATATATATATATATATATATATTTATAGGTCCTCGTGCGCCTGCTGACTCCGAACAGCCATAATCCGTGGATCTTGACCGGTTTGTCGCTGTCCTTGAACCCGAGTGAGTCGGTGGAAAGGACACTGCCGAATAAGCCCCAAAGGGACCGGTTATGGAGTTATGGAAAGCCTGCCGCTGCACCATGGAAACCATGGTTCGTAGCAACGTGAGGTTGGGTGACCCCCTCCAGGCTGTCTGTTCTCCCGCAAGCAATACATGTCATATTATTAATTATATTTGAGATGAAACATTAACTAGCCATTTACAACATGAAGTATTTAGTTATTAATTGCTCCGTGCTTATTAATAATTGTCCGCACAAACATCAATATGAACCGACCCAAAGCTTCCATTTATATCTCAATTCAATAATAAGCGTATTCACAATCCCTCATTTAGCATGTGCTATTCGTCGAATTTCAACAATTACATGCTAAATTGTACAATAAAAGAACATGTTAACGTTTTCAAGGAAGCTATACTTTAATTTACTAACGGATTTTCGATCGAGCGAAAAAAATGTCAGAAAAATATAGCTAAATTATTTCAAAATTATTATAAGTAAAATAATTATTTTTCCATAATAAAATAGAATTAATTCCGTTTGGGTAACAATTGAAATGGAAAAGTTGACAATTGATTTGGAAAAGGTCACTATTGACTTGAAAATGCCATAGTAAAATAATAAGCTTGTTTTAACATATTAAGAGGGACTCTATTCAATCACATTTCACATTCTTCATTTTTGAAGGGCTTGCTTGTATTTGTGTGAGAATGGTATATAAGTAAAATTAGTTACTGAACTGATATAATGTCTCAATTCACATGCGCAAACTAAGAGTTTGCAATAATATTTAGTATTGATTAATACGTTGCATAATAACTGTACTTGTAGCACCGTAACTTAAACTACAAGTACTAGTTTGTATTCTTCGTCGAAACTACTTTTTATAAATACTATAGCTGTAATTATGAACTATAACTACTATTATTGTAGTTGACAAACAGTAGTTGAGCTCTGCCAACTACCAACTGCAAAAAGTAGTTGTAGTTGCAACTACTAAAAATATTTGCAGGTTGTAGCTAAATAATGTAGTTAACTACTAATGCAACTCTGTCCTGTATGAAACAACTGCAAGTTGAAATTTCATTGGGATTTGTTTGCTTACAGGTTATCTATTGAACATCGGATCGTCTTTAATTTCATTTAAAATTGTCTGGAACAAAACATTTTACTTGTTAGAGCATTCTGAATCCATTTTTGTCCAAATTTGGTAAAGCTGAATTATACTGGTATGAAGATTTTATTACCGATCCTGGTTGGAAAAATACATAATAACTACAAGGATATAAATAGAACATTCTGCACACGAAGGCTTGGGTTCTCTAAAATACCGGTAAACAACTAACCAGTCTCTCTAACTGGACTGGTTAGTGGTTTACTGTTAGTGGCGCAAACAACAGCAATAGAACCGATGCAGCGCATTTTAGAGCAGATCCTACGGGGTCACAGTGCATACACGGATTTACTAGAAAACATTTCAACCAAATTAAAAAAAAAAGTTTTAATAACATATTTATATATTCACAATGAACATAATTGCAATCTGTTTAGAATATTTAGGAGAGAGGCATTTTAAGGTGAGAAATTATATTATCATTATTTATGCTAATTTATCATAATTTCTAATTGGTAATGAACTGATTGTGCTCACATTTTTTTATTTCTTTTTTTTTTATTAACTTGTACACTAATATATCCTTAAACTAATATTTATGTTTGAATAATTTTTCCCTCCGCTTTGGTAATTGCTGTAGATGTAATTTTTTGTTGAAAGAGGTGTTTTATATCATGAATAGCACAGCTTATAATGTCAGAAGAATTATAGTTTTAAAAACATTTACCAGCTTGAGATAGATAATAAATGGTTCTGTCTGTATATTTTAATCTTCAATGTTTTTATTCTTACTATCACTTACCCATACATGAAATATGTTGTAAGAAGAAGCTTATTAATTGCTTTCGTGAAAAATTTATAATCCGAGTTTTCAACTGAAATACACGTTTTAAGGTATTCTGAGTCCCAATAATCTAGTTTCGCACTATAGTCCGTGTGTGCGGGTGTATGTGAAAAGCGCAGCTCAAAATCTAAACGCTGCTGCCTGGAAGTTGCATATGCAACAAATTATACTGAAACTTATTCCCTAAAATCGTCTTATCGGAAGTATCACTTTATATCATTGATTTTACAATTTTTTTTTTTATAATTTTCTCGAAAATGGCTCGACCTATTTTGATTAAACTCGTTATAGCAATGAAAAATTAAATTGGATTTAATATCAGCTAGCTTATATTATCCTCATTGAAATAGTCCGAGATAAATATAAACCATGGAAGAGTTAGAGAATTAACTAAAGGAGAATTATTTTCCCCAGGTTTAAAACGAATTTTCGGAAATAAGAGTTATGATATAGATTTATAATATCGTTGGAAAGCTTAATATTTTAGATTAAATAATATCTGACACATAAAATAGTAGAGGGGAATGGAGAGTGACGAAAAACGCAAAAAACCAAAGCCACCCATTCACGGTCCAACTTTCAAGGATTATTCGAGAGGAAACCATAGCGTTCACAATTTTTATACCTTTTTACTTCCATAGTCAAGCGTTGGAAAATAAAAATATGATTAGGATCTGTTTCGCTTAGCAGAAGGAAACGAATAATTTAATACCGCAATTAAATAAATTAATTTACTCCAGTATATTAAAACACCAATATTCAATAGTCAGATATTCGTATTACAAGGCGGTCGCTTCGTGATGGTGCTACAGCTGTCAGAGAATCTCGCTTGGTAAAGATAACTCAGAACCACAGTTGGCACTCAAAATCAGCTTGGAACTTGGATTTGTCTGTTCTCTCTCCTTTCTAGAAGGAGTCCTGGCCCTAGAATTTGTTTAATTACCTTTTCAATATAAGTATATTTGTTGATATAATTAACTTTTTAAAAATTATTCAATCATTTATATGAATTTACGTGAAATATGATGTCATTCGATAGCCTCTTGCATCCTTATACACCACTTCCAGAGAGCTTGATTCGGCTGTATGGTCAAAACCCACATATATACAAACAGGAGCAAAGATGCAACATGTCATGTTTGGTGCATGCGCCACGGTTTGGACATCAGTTGCTTTCAGGCTCACGTTCGTCCATTTACGTTCTCCTCCTATTATCTATCAGTTACTGAGCCTATTGTAGCCTAAACTTTATAGATAAGAGTGGCCACGCCCACTTCTTATCAGACATGGCAGTACTAGAGTTTTCCAAAATTATTTAAGAATGGATAAAAAAATTATCCCTCTAGTATACGATACATATTACTTTAATTTAATATAACATAAATTAGTTCAAAGATCAGATCAAATTAATGATCAGAGATGAACATTTAATCATCAAAAATATAATCCAAAATTATTAGTTCAACATTGTTCAACACTGGAACGTATGACTTTGAGGTCACACTTAGGGTACTTAGCTTATTGCCCTGCACGTTTAGTAAACAGGATTAAAATAAATCAATGAAAAAATCTCAAATAATCTACAATTTTTACTTTTACTTAACTATACATAGAAGTATAAGCATGTAAATGTAATTATCATGGGTCTAATATTTAAAATAATAAGGCTAAGCATATCTTTACAAGGCATATTTTCAAATATCGAAGTTCCCAGATATCACCACAATATTTTTTGGGGGGATCTTAGAAATATGGTGAAAATTCAAAATTTTGCATGCTGAAATTGGCTGGTAGTTTGAGAATCACCCAAAAAAGGTTGGAGAATTGAGAATACATTAGCTGCTGCAGCCAGACGATGAGGCAACAACCTCTCATTTACCAGAACGACAACTTTGCCTTAGAGTTGGCTAGAAGAAGCCTCAAGAACTCTGGAAGAGGCTGCAAGAGACAAGATCCTGACAGGAGAGGATGGCCCTAGTTTAGGTTAAATTGTCGGGAATGAAAGGTTGGGAAGCAACAAGTCCCATCGTCCCATCGACCGGGGACCACTTAGGCCCTATTCAGGCTCTCTCCAGTCCCTGCAAGAATACGTCTCTTCCTCCTGAAACCCATCTTATATTAGAAACTTCACCGCAGCACCCTTCCTTTATTAAAATTTGTTTCAAGGGGAAGTACTAAATAACTGGAACAGTCCAATAGTAAGAGTTTCCATTTGTAATGATGCTACAAAAACATTCATTCTTTCGTTACTAATGAAGTTCATTATACATGAAAAGGAAAAGGTCAGTGGAATTTTAAACATTCCATTATGAAATAAAAGATTCCGAAATAAAAGAAATATCCTGCTGGGTTGGGAATTTTTTGTTTATTTTTTTCGGGGGTAAAAAATCTTGAAAATTTGTCTACCATTGTATACAACAATGATCTTTAGAAATATGGGATTTTTAATTATATTGAACGCCTACCAAATTTATACAAAATTAGATGAGCAATAATAACAATAACTTCTCAACCCTTTTGGACATGCCCCTTAGAAATTGGGCTTACCGGTCAAAACCATTGGAGAAAATTTAGTTATCTGCATAATTGGAAACAGTGAATATAGTTAAGAAAATCATTTGCAAACAGGGATTAGTAGTATCGGTATCGAACCTTTGGGTTCGCTAAGCCTTTTATTATATATGATTTCGATATATATTTACTATTTGAGAATCACGTCCCAAGGATGATTGAAATAATTGAAAAATACAAAGCAATATTTATTTATTCATCCTTAATTTTTTAATTCATTTCTATTCTTATTTATTCTTTATTTCC
Source organism: Rhaphigaster nebulosa (assembly GCA_948150685.1). NCBI lineage: Eukaryota > Metazoa > Arthropoda > Insecta > Hemiptera > Pentatomidae > Rhaphigaster > Rhaphigaster nebulosa. Next base: position 80,563,203 of record OX411308.1, read on the forward strand.
ATATTTATTATATAAATCGCACTAATCTCTCCATGGATCTCCTTTACTACAGATAGAGAGTGGATAGAAATATATTACCATCAGATTAATAAATGATTTAAGAAGTATTATATATCATCGATTCAACCTTGAGTTATGACAGTTTTAGCACCATTAGTGAATTAACAATAATTATTGTTATATAATAATTATAATTGCTACCATTACTGAATTAATCGTTAAACAATTTTGCCCAATCCACAAAATGAGCAGTAAATATTCAGTACCACCCAGTTGACTGTTGATTGTAAAATATGTTAGTTGTGATTGTATTTTGGCTCAGTATTTTTCAACTGTAGGAGTTGAAGTTGATTCTAGTTTTTGTTCAGATTCACAAAGCTATTCTGGTGCATCAAGGCATGATATATTTTATTTTATTATTACTATTCGTAGACTAGATTATTTTTTTTTCATTTGAGATTGCAAGTTTAATCATTAAGATAAGAAAAGCTGTCATTGTTTTCATAGGTCGAGTCCTAAATTTGTACCCCTCAAGCTTGTTGTGCTCACCTGGGTATAGTACGTATTTAGGGCCACACGATTAAAACGATTCTGAAATTCGTTCCCATTTGTTTATTTTATATTTTCATCTCTTATATTAAATTAAAAATTTAATTCTAATCAACAATGAATTTCCCACACTTTTTAATAAAGTCGTCAATAATTAAAATATTTTATGTATATTGCAATAATTAAAATACATTTTGTTTTGGAGATTTATTTATTGTAATTTTTCAGGCATCGAATAAATAGTAAATAATGAATTTGATTGGAGAAGAAATTGGGGGCATTCTTTTGAAATCCTAGCACGGGCAGTATTTTGTTTCTTTACACGGAGGAAAGATAATATAGTTCTGCCCAACAACGATGCTCAGCATCTGTTGGTATTATTGGAACAGAACTGCTTGTGTTAATTTTTTGATATTTAGTTTAATATTTGAAATTCCGAATTTGGCTTAGTTGGACGATATTTGGCTACCTTCCGTTTGAAGCCACTGCAAAAAAGACCATGTCTTTTGAATGAGGCTCCAAACAACAATAAAGTTTCCCAGATAAAAACATTTATTTGTAAAACCTAACTACTGATATTACATAATAAAAACAAAGCATTTGGAAATAAGAATAGAAATATTAATACAAATAAAATAAAAAGGTCTTCGGATAAAAATAAACCAACAAAATTGATAAATGGACATAGGTGAAAATAATGTATAAATAAACAGACAAGAAAGCTCAATTGTGATTGTAAAATAAATATTAGACATGATAAAATAGTAGTGCTTGATTGTGGCGAATCCGATAGGTCAGAGGCTCGATGGAGGAATCTTGAAGAGAAGGGATGTTGCTCCGATAGGTCAGAGGCTCGATGGAGGAATCTTGAAGAGAAGCGATGCTGCTCCGATAAGATGTAGACCCCGCAGTACTTCTCGAAAGGTCGCGGAATTGGTCGGTACTAGACCGCAATAAATAGTCCAACAGCATGGCCGCATTGGCACTCACGATACCACAGACGGAATCTGGGTAGTACACTATAATGAGCAGCTAATCAAGTGCAACTGACGACAAAAATGTAAATGCCCGGTCTGTTGCTAGGCAACTCCGGCCTAATTAGTACTTTTTGCTGTATTTTTAGATTATTCAACCAATTTTAAATATTAAACACAACAAATTAATTTCTTCTAAAAATAATCAAATTAAAAACTAAATGTAACAAAACTAAATCGAATAAAATTACATACGAAACTATTTACAAAGTATAAAAAAAGTTCATAATTATAATCTGGCGTTAACACTTCCATAATATATAAATTATATTATATATAATATATATAAATTATATTATATATAATATATATAAATTATATTATATATATATATATATATATATATATATATATATATATATATATATATATATATATTTATAGGTCCTCGTGCGCCTGCTGACTCCGAACAGCCATAATCGGTGGATCTTGACCGGTTTGTCGCTGTCCTTGAACCCGAGTGAGTCGGTGGAAAGGACACTGCCGAATAAGCCCCAAAGGGACCGGTTATGGAGTTATGGAAAGCCTGCCGCTGCACCATGGAAACCATGGTTCGTAGCAACGTGAGGTTGGGTGACCCCCTCCAGGCTGTCTGTTCTCCCGCAAGCAATACATGTCTGTATGAATACCACATCGCGCGGCCATAGATCTCCATGATCTACAGTGCCAACCGAAAAAAAAAATATATATATATATATATATATATATATATATATATATATATATATATATATATATATATATATATGTATATATATATATATATATATATTTAACAGTTAGACACATAATCGAGTACTCGAGTATATATATATATATATATATATATATATATATATATATATATATATATATATATATATATATGTTTTAAAGAATATCAAAATCTTTGGCCAAAGCGGTATTAATGCGACATTTGAAGTTTATGGAAGTACATATAGCCTTTAGATTGCTTAGGACCATGGTCTCCATTTTTAACGTCTGGCTAATAGACCTTTTCTAACACAGTTTTTATGGGCCAAAATCTGTCGCTGTCCTTCGTCCTCTATTTCAAAGAATAGAAACCGCATTTTCCTAAACTATTAAAGATTTAAAAGTATATGTAGAAATTGAAGATTTAAAATAGTCATGAGTAACGCGATGGGTTTTCAGAAATACCAGGCAGAAATATAGGGTGCCAAGTTCCAATCCACAATAGAGCTATATCAGTAACACGCGCAAAATTATATCAATATGAAGATAAACTTTTTTGGTCTATTATTTACCTAAACGAACTGTGTTTTTTCTTGTTTCTGTTGCTGTAGCAATTATTCAATAAATAAAAATCATTCCAAGGACTCTAAATTCAAGTCGTTATTAAAGCATTTCTAATTCATCGTGGCGAATCTTTAATTCAAAATTTTATATTCTAATAATATAAGGTTTTTATATTTTTATTGTTTTTAAGCAATACATATTTTAATTCCCCCTTCTACTAAGTCCGTAGATAGTTAATAAGGTTACGATTATAGATTCTAAGGAGCAATATTTCCATTTGCAGAAAGGGACGCATTTGCTGTTCATTAGTTAGTAATAAAAGTATGATTTATAATTTATAATCATTATATCATCATGATTTAAAATTATACGATTTACCACAAAAGATGAATGTAATCATTGCAAATGTCGACATTTATATCGAGTTGATGATTTACATTCCGGTATACGTTTATTCCTGAATAAGCTTAAATAAATGGTAATAAGCCGGACTAAGACGGATAGAGTAATTAGAAGTTGCGGTGATGCGAGGCACCTTGCGGTGAATAAGAAACCACAAAGGAACCGGTTCACCTGTTGCTTCTCCATTCAGTCTTCAGTGATTCCCACTTCGCAGTGTTTAGAAGACCTTGCCAACAATGACGGGGTAGCGAAAAACTTATTTTTGATAATTTATTTATCTTTGAGAGCATCATTTGATTTAAGCTCACATCGTATTTAGAATAAATGCATTTGAATATATTTTCACCCAATTATCCCATTCGTAATTATTACAATAGTTGGATTAAGTATTTTTAATTTCTGATTAGATCCCTCGTATTTTTTTATTATTTTTTTGTCATTAAGATAAACATTTCGATTGGAAAGATAGAACTTATAAATATTTTGGCTGGGAAGAAATATTTTTAAGTAGGAATTTTCGAATAAATTTTACACAGTTCTTGAGTATAATAATTTTCAATAAAATGTTTGTGCCAGAAAGATTCACTTCGGTAATATATCCTATGTAGTTATATTTTAAAACAAAGATTTCTTTATACAAAAATAAATTGTAATGCCAAAAGTAAAAAAAAAAGGATTAATACAGATTCAAAGGTGCGTCTTACGAACGTGCTTTCTCAATTAATTTCTAACTTCAGTGATGGTTCATTTTAATATTACTTTTATAAAATTTATTTTTCTTGTGTATTTAAATCTGAAAAAATAAATAAATAAAACCGATGAATTTTACAAGAAAAGTTCAATATAGAATTCATAATTTCAAAGTTGTTATTTCTATCTCTGTTTTATGCTAATTTGCAAATTAGTTATATGCCTGGACTTGCATGATGGTGAGAATCTTCATTTATGTTTTACATTAATGTTGACCAAAATTGCCACAAAGTAGATAGATCCTAACGCAAAAGATGGAGAAGACCACGTACAAGATGTTGGAACGAGACGGTACAATAGCAATTGAATAGCGAGAAGTCATTCAAATTACCATCTTTCAAACAAAATTTTAATTGTTTAATCAACATTTTGATGCCTATAAATATCGTTCAATAGCAGAGTTGGGTAGTAATTAATTATATTAGTATTTAATTACATGTTCAATTGCAAATACTGTAATTGTGTTAAGTATTTGGAATCACTCCTTTCAATTACTGTAATGATAGTTGAGGCTCTCAATACTTCTTGACAGTAAGCAATTGAATCATAATCACAATTACTTCTTGACAGTATTTCACAGTACAGTATTTCCAATTACTTTTTAAGGCCGAGTAATCACAATTGCCTGTCATTCAAGCCATAAAAGTATTTAATTTTGTCGTTTTTTTTTTGTTTTGTTTTTTGTAAATTTTCAGTCGATTCATTGAAACTCGCAATTTTAATACTATCCCTTAGCCATTTTTTTAGTGCCATTTCGATATTAAGTAATTGAAATTTTAATTAATTTAATTTTAATTTTAACTAAGAAATAAAATTACGATTGCAAATAATTGTAATTATAATTTCAATTACTTTAGTTCAACTAGTAGTTTTAATTGATGCCTAAAATTAAAAGTACAGTGGTTCATGATGTAATTGTAATTGTTGCCTAAAATTACAATTACAGTGGTTCACGATGTAATTGTAATTGTTGCCTAAAATTACAATTACAGTGGTTCATGATGTAATTGAAATTATAATTATTTGTAATTGTAATTTTATTTCTGCAATTCCAAATTACAGTAATTGATAAGTAATTGCAATTGTAATTGAAATTACAGTTTGTCCAGCACGGGTCGATAGGTAAATGTTAACATTTTTTAAGAATCGGTGTAAACGAAATTGAATTTTGTAACATTTGAAAAATGTTAGTGACTTGTTAATCACACGTGTCATTAGCAATGTTATCTCAGGTATAAAGGCACCGTCAGAGTAAACAATATTTTTAAATACCAGTTTTATCTCTTTTATATATCAAACTATTGCTTCTATGAAATATTCAATAATATAACTTCTTCTAACTGTTTATAAACATTTTTGTTTGTAAAACACTAATCTTTTGGCATTGTAGTTTTTTTTTAGGAGTGTCTAAATTTCCTCTTAAATTGAATCATAATGTTTTTGACTTTATTAAATTCCGAAGGGTGGGGGAGGAGAGTGATCTGTGCTCTGTCTTTTGCCTGCCAATGTTTGAATATTGAGAATACGAATTTCCCCGTTCTTCCTCCCCTGTTTCCTTCTAGGTGATACTGCAATATTGATACTATTATTATTTCATTTGACATCCGCATGATGGTGTAGAAGGATCAATCTAATTAGGGATTGATAAATTATTTGTCACTTCTATAAATTTGTTTTATTGAAAACTAGTTTCGAATCTTATACATTCATCCTCAGTTCTAAGAGCACACAAAAAATTCAAAAATAAACAATTCAAAATATAGTTGGTATTATACATATTAAATTAGATTAATATAAATCAGTATTATAAAACATTTATGAATTATGAATTTAATTAAGACAAGAAATCAAATACATTGTCTTAATACAAATACATTAATTATCTTAATTTTTATAATACTGATTTATATTTATCTATTTTAATATGTATAATACCAACTATATTTTGAATTGCTTATTTTTGAATTTTTTGTGTGCTCTTAGAACTGAGGATGAATGTATAACATTCGAAACTAGTTTTCAATAAAACAAATTTATGGAAGTGGCAAATAATTTATCAATCCCTCATTATTATTTCAATACCAAGTCTCAATCCTAAACCTAGTTGAATCTTTTCCATCTCATTAATTATCCTTAGTATACTAGGTTTAAAGAGTATACACATCAGGAGATCTCTGAGAAACCTCTTTTGAAACAGATAAAATCATGTTAGGCTTCTACGTATATTTTAGCGAGTACCTTATATTAGCTCAAAATGAAAATAGAATTTTGAGTTGAACCCAATTTATTCTTTTTGTGTATTATAATAAATAGATTAAATTTTCATACAATCAGTAACAGTATCACTATCCCTATTAACATTTCAAAATATTTTGATATGAATATGCATACCCTATGTTGAAAATACAGTGTAATTAAAGATAATGTAAGCTAAACACGCACAATTTTCGCTAACCTAGAGATATATACTGAACAAACATTGTTCAACTATTCAAGACAATTTGTAAGCAGCACTTAAAAAAATATCTGATGTGGACACCGCATGACTTCCTTGTACGCCCATTAAACTACAAATCGGCGGCTCAAAAAAGTGACCTTGAATTTGGTTACTAGTTTCCGAAGATAGCAGTATCTCAAAAATGACACTCGGCGTCGCGACGTCCACCTATTGACAAATACAGACACACACATAAGTTCTTGTTAATAAATAATGTTAATAAAATATAACAATATATGTCGAAAAAAAAATTGCGGACAAAAAAATCGCGTTTAGAACCTTTATCACCGAACCATGTGATCCCTTTATTAAATGTCGAAAGTACCCCTTTCGCCTCTTCAATTTCAACCAAAATTTATTATATTACTTATATTAATATTAATGTATCATTTACCAAACTTGAGATGTTTTACATCATATTTTAATATGATTTTTGATGAAAGTCTAATATGAACTTCAAGTAAAGTACCACTTCCAGTTAGCCAATTTTAACAAAAATTTATTACATTAGTTATATTGATATGTGAATCTTATATATCAAATTTGAGAAGTTTTCCATTATATTTTAATATATTTTTTGATGAAAATCAAACTTGATAAATAAAACGAAACCGACGACCACGTGACGAATTGACAATAAATTTCGGGAAGCTAATTTGTTGCTATTGTCTCAATGATATTTTATTTTCAATTTTAAAAACATTAATAAAACAATCACGATTTAGATGGCCTAATTGTTTTTTACTTCTTTGTAAGAAAGTAAAGGAAGTATTGTAATCGAGAAAATTTTCGGTTTTCAGATTTCAACGGAAATATCCATTTTGACCATCCCTGAATCCATTTTGACTAGTTTCGTCGTGGCGTCTGTACGTACGTAGGTTCGTATCTCGCATAACTCAAAAACGGTTAGCCGTAGAAAGTTGAAATTTGATTTTCATCAAAAATTGTATTAAAATACTATGAAAAACTTCTCAAATTTAGTATTTATGACTTATATATTGATTTAAATAATATAATAAATTTTGGTTAACATTGGCAGACCGGAAGTGGTACTTTACTTGAAGGTCATAATTGATTTTCATCAAAAATTGTTTTAAAATACTATGCAAAACTTCTCAAATTTAGTATTTATGACTTATATATTGATTTAAATAATATAATAAATTTTGGTTAACATTGGCAGACCGGAAGTGGTAATTTAATTGAAGGTCATATTAGACTTTCATAAAAAATTATATTAAAATATAATGTAATACATCTCAAATTTGGTAGATATGACTTTTATATCATTATGAATGTATTTACTAGATTTTTGTTAAAATTTGTGATCCGAAAAAGGTACTTTACTTAAAGGTCATAATAAGCTTACATCAAAAATTATATTTAAATTAAATACATAAATCATATGTTTCGGTATTAAATGTTACATACGCAATTCGGTTTCCAATCGAATTAAACATTTTTATTACTTGTTTTAAGTGTTAAAATTGAGTGTAAAATAGTGGTTTCCCTCCCCATTTGTGTGTGTCAATAGATGGATGTCGGGACACCAAGTGTTATTTTTGAGATACTGTAATATTTGGAAACTAGTAACCAAATTCAGGATCACTTTTTGAATCACCGATTTATAGTTTTATAGGCGTACAAGGAACTCATTTGTTGTCCACATCAGATATTTAGCTGTCATCAAGGCATCAAAATTCTTATAAAGTATGAGTAAGAGTAACGTGGTATTTTCACTAAAATTCAAAATTGAAAATTTTAAAATGTCGGGGGAGACACCCGAAAGGCACTCATCTTTCACCACCCCAAATTGTTTAACCCTCTAACTCAAATTGATGGGGCAGTAGAGGGGCATGAAACCTTGAAAATCGGTTTATGTCCTAATGGGGACCAAAATTATGACTGAAATGAACTCCCATTTCAATGCTGTTATTCTGCCCACAAAACAACCATACTGCAATCATCGCCGCTTCAAAGTAGAAGTGGCTTACCTCCGAAAATTAAATTGTACAGTAGAGCGTTACCGTTTCATAATGGGGAAGTATTTTTTATTTATTTTTAAAAATTAAATTAAGTCCTATTGGTTATCAAAGCTTATGTGAAAGTATAATAGTCAGTAATAGGCTACTTCTACATCAAATCCGTAATAATCTTAACTATCTATCTTAAGTGTTAAAAAAAAATATCATGTAAAGTTCCACTTCCGACAAGCCAATTTGAACCAAAATCATTTTATTTATATTGATATACATTTTTTTATATATTGAATTTGAGGTGCTATGCATTATTTTTTTAAATAATTTTTGATGAAAGCCAATTATGACCCTTTTAGTAAAGTACCATTTCTGGGGATCATGTAATAACCAAAACAGGAAGTTCACAACTAGATGCTTCAATAATCCAAATACAGAATTTTAACTCTCTACGGCAAAGCATTTTTGAGTTATGCGCAACAAGAACGAACGTACGAACGAAAGTACGTACAGACGTTACGACGAAACCAGTCATAATGGATATTTCCGTTGAAATCGGAAAACCGAAAATTTTCGAACGCTCCTTTCTCGCCCGCTCCACTATCCTTTGGAATTCCTTACCTTTTAATATCCGGCATACTTCTGCTCTATCCTCATTCAAATCCCTCCTTTTCTAACACCTTCTTTCTCTCCAAAATGATGCTATCTAATTGCGAAATTTCAGTTTAGGATTAACATCTGGATCAGAAGTGAATAATAGTTTTTTAATGTACAAACTTTGCTAATCAATCATTATTTTTGTATTTTTCATTTTCTCTGTTTTTTGGTGTTTTTACTTTTTTCTTGTTTTTTTTTCTCTTTTTTTTTTTTGTTTTGCTCAAATTAATTATTTGTTTTGATAAAAAACTTATTTATTTGCTTATTTATTTTACTGAAGATATTGTAAAAATTAATTGGTCTGTATTCTATAGTCTTTTGGCCAGATAATGTTACTGTTTTATTCATGTTATTCTTAAGGGACCTAGTCCCAGAATAAAGTTCTTTTATCTATCTATCTATCTATCTATCTATCTATCTATCTATATATATATATATATATATATATATATATATATATATATATATATATATATATATACATATATATTGGGTTGAAAATTTTCTCTTTGAACTTTATCCATTGAGCACGACACCAGAGAAAAAAAAAGGCTTTGACTTTCTAATTTCTAATATAAAAGAATTGATTTATTCAGTTGTTATCTCTAAAAATAAGAATCCGGGGTGTTTAATTTATTATGTTAATGGTTCTTTGTAAGCTGAGGAGAATAGACTTAATTACCATAGCATTTATTTAGTCCGTTCCTGTTGATTTGCAATAATTATTGAATGTTCATGATTATAGAAAGCATTTAAAAGGTGTATTACTCCATCGTACGGGGACAATTACGATAATGGAATTCATTCATAATGAAGTTGACACCTGTCCTTAATTCCATCACGAGAAAGGAAGGAAACAGTTAATTAAGTAAAATGTTGACGCCCTTTCTGGTCTCCTCTTGAATCCCGCCGGAAAATAGTGAAAATAACGTAAATATCGACCAAACGAATTGCCGCTGGCCATTAACAAGTCAGTTTTTTTTTTTTTTTTCAAGTCTTATTACGTTACTCTTTTTCGGTTCCCACTGAAATTAATTATAACCTTTGCAAAAAAAACAAAAAAAAAAAAAAAAAAATGAAGGGAAATTTTAAACATCCTATCCGAAGTGGAAAAGCAATTACTGCAACGTTTCGCTTAGTAATTTTCTTAAGGACTAACTAATTTGACAAAGAGATGACGGACCAATTAAATTGCCGCTTTTAGTGGTTTCTACCCCAAGAGTGTCCTTTTTAGTATCCTTTATATTTTCCCTTTTTCATGCCTAAGTTATTTATTCATCTTTTATTCCCATTTCATGAAAGGAAGGGGCGAAGATGATTTTTTACTAAGAGGGAATTTTATCCTTTCTTCGATGGCTTAAAGCCTTTTCAATATTTATAATGCAGTACTGAAACTTTTCAGCTGCATAATACGGATTTGTGTAGGAACAACTCCAGAGATCCCACAGTACCTTTTTGGTCGTTGAATACTTCTATTTTTTACTAAAAGAAATTCAATTGAGCAAACATTTTCAATATATTGCATAACTGGAACTGTTTATAGGTTATTAACTATTATAATAAAAAGCATTCTTCTAATATTAAAGTAAAGATGTAATATTTTATAATTGATATAATATACTATAGAACCAAAAATATGTGGCAAAGGAAAGGCATAAAGTTTTTATTTTATTAATATGCATTTTTATTTTTTATTGAAATTGACGGTTTTTATTTTTCATATTTATGGATAAGGATATTCTTTCCTTTATTATAATTATTATACAATTGAATAGAAATCGCTTATATTTCTACCAATTAAATTCGAGTTACAAAGGTACTGGAGTTAATCCACCAAACACTTTTATTACAAACAATTTTTAAAAAATAAATAAATATTTATTTTCATTAAATTTAATAAGATTAAAAATACTTTAAAGATATTTATGTGAGATTATTTAAGAAAGTCTCAAATCCCTCAAAAAGTAGTAACTAACCGGCAACGTTTCAGGCATCATCAAGATAGAAAATGAAACGATCACCAAACATGATGTTTCCAATAATGTAGTAATATCTTTTTTCATTATACTTATATATATATATATATATATATATATATATATATATATATATATATATATATTTATATGTATATATCAGAATACAAATTAGAAAGGTGTACATTAGAATATTCTGCGAAAAAAGTTGTAGAATTATTTCAGACACAACCAGAATTATTCAGGTAATGTATAAAAAATGTTAAATGAACAAATAAATGTCAAAACCTAGGTAAGCCCCTGAAAGCAAAAAAAAAGTCAATTAAAACTTAATGTTAATTCTGAATGGAAATCGTAAAAACAGGGCTGGGAGGGTGTGGGGAGGATGGCCCGATTGTGAAATTCCCGCTCAGCGGACAGTATAATTGAATGGTGGAAATAGCCATCCCTAAATATAAATCCATATATATATATATATATATATATATATATATATATATATATATATATATATATAATAGACTCTATCATTTAATTCTGCATCAGAGAAGTTTCTCTGGAGCTGTATCATTTTTCTTATTATTATTCCGTATTTTTAATACAATTATATATTCTAATAACGTCTTTACAGGACATGAAAATGGCTGGTTAAAAGATTTGTCATGAATTTAATAAAGAGGTTCTGATTCATACACCTTGGATGGAAAGCGAAGTTGATTTTTGCCGTTTGTATAACGTGAGAATCGCCGAAGATTCTTTGCATTCCCCAGCGGTCTGCCCCGATATTCGTTTTTCCTACTTTGGATTTAACACTCTGACCAGCGCTCGCCTTGTTACGGTTCTCTGTAGCCCTTAGCATTGTCGATCAGTAATAAATTTTACTATTAGGGCTTGGTCGCTTCGATTTCAAGTTTTGGGGCAATATACTCGAATATACTCGAGTTCATAACGCGTGGTTTCTGTTTGAGTTTGTGGGAAATATATTTCTTTTCATTCGGATTACAGGTTTATTATCAGTTATTAGTTTTATCGGGTAGATTTATTTACTTTGTTTTATTATTAATGTTAGTATTATTATTATTTGGAAATGAAGCCTTATTTTTCAATATAAATAATCGTAATATATATTTATTTTATTATATTATATTATTTACAATTTATGCTGAGACTCCTGTTGACGATTTTCCAAAGCCGTTTTGTATTTCATACTTTTATTTTAATTTTAAATGTATAATAAATTAAAAAAAAAAAAAGACTTGTCACGATAATCACGATAATCCTACATAATCGCGATGTAGGAATAACAATTATATTTATAATTAAAAGATGTTTGTATGTAAATAAGCAGGGCATCATATTGGTTTAAAATATATCGCCTTTATTTACAAAAGGAATAATAATATTACTTAAAGACAGACCAAATAAGTTGATGCATCCTGAAGTATAGAAAGACTTACAGCCTGGACCAAGTGCCGAGAACCTCAACCAGTTGTTTTCTCCTGTTTCGATCTAACCCTCTTCTTGCATTCATTCACTCCACTCTTCAGGTTTCTATTATTAAAACCTCTTCAAACTATCTTAGGGAGTTTTCTTCCAGAACATTTTCTGCTAGTTTTTACATTGAGGTTTGATCGTAAAGTTTTAAGTTGATGTTTTTTCTTCTTTTTTTTTCTAGAGGAAAAATTTTTTTGAGCTTCTTATCTTTATATTTCTTAAATCCTGATCGAGAACTAAAGGAGTATTTTGATATTAGAAGAACACACCTTTCATTGAACCTTGGAAGACTCTTTAACCTTCAGTTGGCGCGCCCGAATCCATGAAACCGGCAGGTGCGGCGCACTGAATGCGCCACTCTCATTTTTATCGCATTTTCTTAATAATATACAAAGTTATATAATTACTTAGAGATAATTATTTAGTTATTATTCAGTTTAGGGGTAATAAAAATAAATAGACTTTAAAAAAATCAATAATATAAAAACTATTTTATTACAAGTCAGTAATACGTCTTAGTTCCAAATAAACATGAAATTAAAATTAATTGTACAATAGTTTGCCATTAGTTGAGTAATAATTTTATAAAATATATACATAATTATTTCATAAAAAAACAATACACCAAATTAGAATGAAAATGTAATTTAATGAATGGAATGAATGATAGGCATGACATTATTTGAACATAAATTAAAATAAATAAATAATAAATACACCGAAATAATAAAAAAATACATGAATATTTCACGATGTTATAAATTATTATTAGATAAAATGCAAAATATTCTGGAAAATTAAAAAAAAAAAAATGAAATATCAATTTGGCGTTCAATCTCAAAAATATGAAATATTTCTACAAACGAAAATAAGAAATAATTTACTTATATTGACCTTGTTTTTTTTCAAATAATGTATTTAGAAGGAATTGTATTATACCCCTGAAGTGAAATAAAAAACTGATACTAAGTTACTAGTCGAACAGTATTATAGTATATGACATAAAACAATAAAAATTACAATGTTCTATTAATAATAATGTACATATTACAAAGGAAATAGAAGGCCTACTCTAACTTAAAAGCTAACATCAAACACAATCATCTGGGAAGAGGTTATCTGCAGAACCTATCCCTTCGGTTATCCACTATACATAACACTGAACACATGCATAAGCAAAACAATCTGAAGAATGAAATAAAAATTCAGGAATAGGCGCACGGCTTGCCAAGTGCACCACTATATTTTTCGACGTTTTCACGTAATGACTAATAATGTGAGGGATTGAAAAGTTGTAAATTCTCAGAAAATGCGGAGAAGGGATTTATGAACGAACAGAGAGGGGGAATGAAAATGAAATTTCAACTACCGGATGAATATTATGAAATTGAAAATGGAATTCTCAAGGTGCGTACTTGCGCGCCAGCTGGAAGGTTAATATATAATAATAATAAATTGAAAATTTAGGTAGCCAAAATTTAACAATAACTTTTTATATAGTAACCTATTACTTTTTCTGTTTTTTTTTTATGCATGTATTTTTTGGAGCGTTTCTTATGTAATCATGAATGTTGGTTTTATCTTTAAATTTTCAAACATGATGGCATTTTGTCATCCTCAAGCCGAACGTCATCTGCACCACAGTTGGGACGGAGAGACAGACTAATTGAACAAAAGTCTTGGTCATGATTAATATAAATGGCAACTGCTATTAATTCCTGGTGCCATTAAGCAGCGCAAATTATGCGCACCCACTCGGTGGCACTAATAGTGCGCGCTAGACGCTTTTTGCGGTGCCGGGCCTGTCGCCGGATACAAATGCTACGGTGCTGAGAGCTATGGTAGCAAAAACCTGCTTCCATGGATCAATAGAGTAAGCCGCAACACGGAACTAAGTCCCTCCTCCAGTATCATTATGCAAATATAAGCAGTCGTATTAGCGTACTGTACTTGATTGCATTTCGTAGTGCTTCTATTGTGAAAGTCAACGATAGCAATTTCACTGGTACACAATGAGATTCAGTACGAGAAAATTTTATCTGTATTTTTTTTTTTTTTTTTTAGAAATGTTATATCAAAAAATCTATCTCACGAAATTTTTCTTTCATCAGTATGACAAGAACTAATACACTCAAATTCTGGTCCACTAATCATTAGTAAGGAAAATTATTAATCAATTGATAAGTTCAACGCAATTCATTAAAAATAGAGAAGTGGTACAAGAAAAGTCACTCAAGTCCATCAGATAATAAAATCCGTAAAAGATACATTAATGTACTTTAGATTGTATATTTATTTGTAAGTATATATTACTATAAATATATACGTCTAATCAGGAATTGAAATTGAGAATTTTTTTTAGGGAAAAAATCAAATCATGACTTTATGTTTATAATTTAAAAATTATGTTTTGATTTTTGTCAAGAACCAACTCTGACTTATTCGACAACATATTTAAAATTACCTCATAATAATTATTGTTGAGTAAAAACATTTAAATTAAAAATAAATAATTTTTAAGCTAGCTCTAATTTTAAGCATGCTATAGCGTTTTGAATAAAAAAATATTGCTCACAAATAAGAGTTATTTTTGACCTAAAAAAGAACAACTCTAAAAGCGATAGTTATTTATAAACTGAAAACAAATAATCAGTTAATATTGCTTATCTTTTAACAAAATAAATTAATGTTAACTATTAATTTTAACTTTGTTTAAAAATCATGGACGATTCACATTTTTTTTTTTTATCAACAAATAATTGTTATTGATTTTGTCAAAAAATTATTCTTAAATTCAAATGATTCTAATGCTAATTTTAAGTTGTGTTACGTTTTGGACATTCATTGTCTATTAACGAAGAACCATCTAAAAAATAAACTAATAATTATACATAAATAATATAAAATATTCATTAATAATTAGAATCAATTATTAATTTTTTAAAAAAGAACATAAAATGAATAGTTTATAAAGAAAATTCTACATTTGAGGATAAACAAAATAAAAAAAATAGTATAAAAATGGGGTGAGTAAAAAAAAAAAAAAATGACTGTTTCACGGATTAAAATGAAGTTTATTTTTTTCTTACATCTCTGTTAATTCTAATGTTGTTGTTATTGGTGTGTTAATACTATACTGAATCATTTAGTAAACATAATGTGTCTCTGTGGGGCTCAATACTTGTTTGGCATTCTTTCAATCAAAGTGACGTCGAGGTATGAAATTCAAGTAATTCTGCGGCATTACTGGAAAAAGGAAATTATCAGCCGCCGAAACCACGCGTTTGTTACGGGAAGTTGAAGAGGTTCCTAGAGGCGGTTCGCCTAATTTGAAATTGGCGATAAAAAAGAACAACTCTAGCTTGAAAAGGCAGGCTCAGGGCGATCGTCTATTGTGGACAGCGAGGCTCTACGAAACGCTATTGAAGATGATCCCACAAAAAGTACTCAGCAGCTATCCTCCGAACTTGGTTTGTCACAGCCAAGTGTGAATCGTCACTTACACCAATTAGACAAAGAGAATAGGGCATGGTCTCCTGGAAATATGCTGCCAAAAACTTGCTGAAATGGATGCCATTGAACTTCTACCGCACCCACAATTATAGCCCTGATCTTGCGCCTTCGGACGTTTATTTTTTCCGAGCAATGACTCATTTTCTCAAGGGGAATACATTTCAACCATTGGAGGAGGTAGCAATTGGAGTAGAAGACTTTTTTCCAGTCGAAATCCAAAGATTGGCACCGACAGGGAATAGATCAGCTGGCTTATAGATGGCAACTAACCATAGAACATAATGGACTCTTTTTCGAAAGTTAGAAGAAATTTTATGTAAGAAAAAAAAAATTTCATTTTAACCCTCTAAACGTTCATTTTTTTACTTACCCTAATAATACTTTCAAAATAATATTAAAAATTTGATAGTTTAATGAAAAAAATAAATTTTAGCTAATTTTTCATAGGACATTGCAGTTATTAAAATAGTAATACATATTTAACAATTTATTCACTCAATTATTGCAAAAAATAACAGAGGTATATGAAATCTAGTAAATATAGCATCAAAAAAAAGTTATTGAATAAATAATTAGAGAATAAGATTTAGGATCAACATTCATAAACCATATATTATGATAAATAGTTAGAGTAATATAGTGGTGGTTATGGTGGAATGTAGATGGCTTGAATTATGTGTTTTTTTTAGATAAACGTTTCATAATGGACAATGTAAGTTAAAAACTATACAGGAAATGAAATAAAGGCATTAGAAATATGAAGGTATTCAATTTTCTAACTTAAAAAGAAAAGAAATTCGAGATAGATTTTAAGTCCTCACTATTTGAAGTGCACAACGTACTGATGTTTGTATAATAAATTACCTCTCTCTCTCTCTCTCTCTCTCTCTCTCTCTATATATATATATATATATATATATATATATATATATATATATATATATATATATATATATATATATCCACATTAATTGATTTAATGATATAATCAACAGCTATCATGAACCAAATTTTAAACTGCTTTAACTATTATTAATTTTTGACGCATCTGTGCAATAATTACGATCCCAAACATCTTTCTCTGCAGCCATTAAGGACGGTAAGTTAATAATTTAGGGCCAGAGCCCAACGTTTTTCAACGCTAATCCAATTTCTTATTGGGACCGAAAATGTATAATTTATGACCTCATAAATTCATAATTACTTTATCAACCCCCCCCCCTCTTAGTAATTCCATAATTCGCCCATTAAATGAGGGAATGTCATTAAAGGCCTAAATATTCTCTGGCTATTGATCTAAGGCTGTTATTACCGAGGTATCTATAATTTTAGATTCTCTTTCAGTATTTTTTTTCTCTTTCATCCCTCCCTCACCAGTCTTATAAAAATTTGATTTATTGCCTAATCTGAATGTATAATCGAAACTGGTAAAAATTGTCCATGACCATGCAAAAGTAGCATCCCTTAAATGATATTGTTCTGGTATGAATAGGTATTATATTATTACGTAAAGGCGCATTTCTCATTTAATTATTTTAAAATATGCCTTTTGGTCGGAAAGTTTTACTTATTCTGTAATAATTAGTCAAAGTTTGACTCATGAATCTTTAAATCGCTTTGGTTAGAGCTTTTCATTATTCGCTTTTAGAGAAGAATTCAGAACTCAATTATAATGAGATGAATAATAATTTGAAAGCTTGAAGTTTTGCTACACAGGTCTTATGAACTTCTGGCGATTAATTGTAAAATAATTCTCATCAAAATTTTATTAGCTCAAAATGTAAATTTTTCCTGTTCTGAAAGCGTTGCATCAATTAAGTGCTTATTGCTAGTTATCACAAATTTACTAATAGGGCTTTATGAATTAGTATTTAGTCTTCATGAAGGAATCGCGGACATTTCAAAGGTATTTTATAGCCTCAGATACAATTCCGTTTTAATTATTAATTATTTCAATGCGCTAGTCCGGAGTTGCCACGACAAAGCATGATAGGATGGATAACTCCAAACCCCACGTCCTCGTCCAACAACAGATATCTAACCTTACCCCTACTATCAAGTTTTGCCGATGGAATACTAACCAGTGCTTAAAAACTAGAAAAACATTCAGGAAAAATGTAAAACACCAAGTATTTTGAAGAACAGCTTCTGAAGGTCCCAGTTACAGAAAAAAAAAAGTATGTTTTTAAGATAGAGGTTTGATTATGGACAATGTAAGTTCAAAACGTCACAGAAAATGAAATAAAGGTATTAGAAATATGAAGGGGTGGTTATTAAATTATTAAACTTTAAAGTCCTCACTATTTGAAGTACAAAACGTAGTTATGTTTTGTACAATAATTACCTATATAAATATATATATATATATATATATATATATATATATATATATATATATATATGTAGTATTAATTTATTTGATGATATAATCACCAGCCATCATCAACCAAAGTTTAAGAGATCTTCGTAACTAAAAATAGTCTTAAAGTGGGGGATAATACTTCTTTAGAGCAGAAGTTGAAAAACCCTACTTGATAATAAACATGATTTTTGGGAATAGACATTTTTCCCTTTGTTGTTTCTCTGTGGTTTCTTGGTCAGTTGTTGAACTATAATTGATTCTTGAAGCTTAGACAGTATGGAACAGATTCTTAACTAGAAACAGTCTTGAAACCTTTCTAAAGCGAATATATGCTAATGTGCTTCTCGTTAATAAACTTCTATTCAATCAACATATAAATTCAAAAATAGAAAATGGCCGGAAAACGTTTCCATATTTCAATAAAAAATCAAAACTTCCTCCCAGAAATAAATTAATTTTATATAAATCAGTTTTAAGACCAATCCAAACTCATGCTTGCCCCATTTGGAGTTTCACCAGTTCAACAAATTTAAAAAAAATTACAAATATTTCAAAAGAAAAGGCTCAGAATTATAAATAATTATCAATATTATACCAAAATAACAGAGATGCACTCAGAATTATATTTATCCTATATAGAAGGGTACTTATACAAATTAACCCATAGGTTCTTTCAATCACTCTTAGGTTCTCCCATTCCCTAAATCCTATAATAAACAGAAATAGGTAATTACAGTATTTTTCAAGACCAAACAGTTGATAGATTTTGGAGATTATGTTTTTTGCTGGCGGAACTTCTTAAAAATTAAAATGATTTTATTTAATAGCTAAAAACGAGGTTATTTATTTTTACCTGTATTGGTTATTTAAAAAAAAAATCAAAAAAAAAAATCGATTGCACAATGATCTCGCAAGTTCGATTTTACTTAAGTTTATGAAAGACTCTTGGATTTTTTAAGATTACATATATTTAATTTATGAGCCCAGAGGTCTCTATAAATAATTGTTTAGTGAGGCCTTTTTAGTTTTATAAAAAAAAAAAAAAATAAAGTTCAACGGCTTAGTTAAAAATAAAACAATTAATTTTAGAATACCAAACACCGGGCTGACCTTAACACCGAGCGAACCCTTCTCTACATTCTTAATTTGTTCATCCCATGTTCCTCTGTTCCCCCTTGAAACACTCGATCCCAGCCCACAAACTTATGCATTCCTTCTCATAACTATTTCCTTAAAAGAATCCTTTATTATTCTTGTTACCTTCTTTTGGAATTCTTTACCCATTTCTATTCGTAAAACCTTAACTTTAACTTCATTCAAAAATCAATAACTATCATTCTTTCACATTCTATATGTAAGAATCGAAATTATCCCCATGTTTATTTTGTTCGTTTATTATTTTAAAATTTATTGGTTATCAGTACAAAATGGTATACACAGATATACAATTACAATTTATAAATTTGCAATAATTATATATTCTTTCTTTTTTATAATTTTATTTTTTAAATATTATTATAGGCCAGACAAATGCTATTAGGAATGTACATTTTTTACTATTATAAGGAGACCAGATGTCCCAGAATATAATTTATTATTCATTTCAACTACCTACACTTTTTTTAATAATATTTTATAATTTATATTTTTGTTTCACTTTATACAGTATGAATAACGTTCAATTTCCAAATAAAAAAATCATATTTGAATTTCTTTGAAAATTATTAACTTTAAACGTAGTTATATCTATACAGATCGGATTTTGTTTATGAATATGGATGTATGTATATATATATATTTACTGTTTTATTGCACTCAAACCTTTATGAATTAATGTGTACTGTTAAAAAAGGCACAATAGTGTACTTTACTGAGGCACTATTAAAAAAAATTTTTAAGATCCTTCGGAATATTTTTTTGGGGAATATTCCTGTGTTATCTAATAAAAAAAAATCGCTATTATTACTTAAATAAAAGAAGCAATTATTTATAAAAATTAATATTTTTTAATCTATAATAATTAAATATATATAACTTAACGAGTACGGGTTAAATAACTTTTAAAAAAAGAAAAGGTTTTAAATAAGTACGCAACGAGAGATAGTTTATAACTGACTTTATTCAACAAATAATCCTACTTATATACTCTTAGGGAGTTATTTATATTAGTAATAGGATTAAGTTCTATTTTTAACTGGGTCTGGCTCTTAACTTATATATATATATATATATATATATATATATATATATATATATATATATATATATATATATATTTATAAATATATATGAATAATAGGTATATTTTAAAAAAAAAAACTTTTTAAAACTGTTTATATCCATCAATTTATCATCCGCCTCCATTTTACGTTTTAACTAACTTTCTGATTCTATTAGAACTGTAAAATAATTGTATACTGATACCATCTTTATAAGCGTGTTATCAGGAATAAAATATTCTGATAGCCTTATGAAAATAGCAATTTAGAAAATTAAAATAAATATGTAAAATGGTAATTATCAAATTGAAGAAGCTTGAAACCGTACAGTGTATCGAAAGTAAAAATACATCATATTAGCGAAAAAATGGATTGAAGAACTAAGTATCGTTAAAATATATTTATCATTAAAAAAAAATGGAAATAATTTTGTGGTACATGTAAGTTACATTAAATTATATGTGGGAGCTTAGCAAGTTAAGCTTGGTAGTTTAGCGAGTAATGCTTGTCGTATTACTCTAAACTACAACTTATAAGATATTCAATGCATTTTAAGAGGATAGAGACCGTGGTTTCACAGAAAATGTTTAGTGCCACATCAGCCAACAAAAAGAAATGAGTATCTGAGATTAGTCAGTGGATAAAATGGGCGATTGGAACAATATGCGGTTCAAACATTCCCTCACAGTCTTGAGAATCAAGCATTTTACTAGTATCTATCCAAAATGTTCTTGCTGCTTCGGATAATTTTTATTTAAAACATGCTCGATTCCTACTTTTAATTCTTACTACAGTCCATTGTAATTCTTCGGAGTTAAGGAATGGATTTCTTTCAAGGCTACAAAACTCTTTGTTTGATAACTGGAGGTCCAGGAAGTAGTTAGAGGAGGAAGAAAACCAATGGAAGGCCACTGGAAACAGTGGCCAGGCAAGTTCTGCCCTCGTTTGTGGAAGACAATTATAAAGTTAGCCGGACACCTTTGTTGCCAGGAGGATAGAGGACTTTACTAACTAAATGACAAGAGTTACTCTTAACTCCATCTGATATACGATCAGTCAATAGTTTACACAAGTGCTTAACTACAAAATCAAACTAACGAAACTTACAAATTGAACAGACTCCCAAGTTAGGGGCTCACAAAGCAAATTTGTATTCATTAGTCCTGGATATCGTGTTGCAAGCCAAAATATCTGACCTAGCAGGTAGTTCGGCTTAATGAACAAGTTGCGCTTAGTAGTCGGAAATCCTGTGGCAGGATTTCGACCGTCGCATATTCTTGTGTAAAGTTAAACTAAAAAGTATAGCAAAGATAAAGTTTTAAAAATATCAAGTTATGTAACTAATTAATATATATTTTATTTTTTCATAATATTTATTTTTTTTTAATAAACTTAAGCTTAAATAATAAGTGCAATGCCGATAGGCTGTACACCAAAACCTTCGAACGTACTCAATTAAATCGAAAATATCATGAAACTGCAATTATTCAATGGCAGAGTTTTGTGATATCATCAAGTAGATATTCCACAGCCTGATAAAGTGCTACAAAATCAATTTGCATTAGTTTAGAATTCTATCTGAATTCTATTATACAAAATAAAATCCATAATTATAGAAAGTGGTTCAATATGGCAAAATATAAAATAAACTTCCCGAAAGTAACTTAAAATTTATTTTTTGTGGCACCGTTTTATTTATTTATTAAATCTGGTCATCCCATAAGTAATGTCGGTTTTTAAATATTTGCCTACTATTACTAATCCCTACTTTACAATTCAATTGTGTTTAAATATTTTGTGAGCTAAAGTTAGTTAGCCTGTGCAGAAATTTCAATTAAAATGGATCTGATGGCAAATGACGGTGTATAACAGAATGTGTCGATCCAAGTTTTTTTGCTAATTATTCAACTGTTACAACAGGATTTCTTCAACAATAGCCTGCAGGAGTTTGTCGTCAAGCTCTCATTGGTCGACCTGTCCGCGGCTCGTCTTCAAGTTTGCGGTTTCCCGCTCGAAACTTTTCAAATCATCTCTGCACTTGCTGTTCACTAATGACGTTTTCCCCATATATTTCTGCAAGTTTCCGATAAGTTGAAGCAGCATTTTCTCCTTTATCGAATTCCCAAAGCATAACATGGCGTAAGTGGTTTTTATGGTGGAGATCCATTTTACAAACACTCTTCAAACAATTTGAAATGGTTATGAATTTCAACATTTCTAAGAATATTTAAAAATGGTTGCATTCTGATTTCATGTGCTGTGTTAAATAACGGTTTACTTAGGAACATTTCAGAAAGTTTCTGTTGAAAAATAATTACCATGACTGAGTCATGAACAAAATAATCACTGTATAATACTGCATAAAAACATCTGCGGCAATAAATAACCATTTAAAATGTTTTCTTTACAATTTCGAAGTAATTTATAAGCAAACGTACAAACTAAAATGTATCCAATCCAGCTCAAAACAATTCCGCTTAATTTAACCTTGGTTCCGTAAGGCTATTTTCCTGACTTTGCTGTCCATAGTTTATAGTCAAAGGCATCATTAACAAGTTTACAATCGCAAAATTGTTATTTACATGAATTTAGGGTGCCTTATAACCAAACGTTTTGGTTCAATAATTTTTTTATTTCAATGCCCCATGGGATGTGCTGTTGATTTTAGGGATTGATAAAGTGGTTTGGATCTCTATTGCTGTATATGAAGCATTTTAAGAGAGGTCTGGAGAGAGGAATATTTGGGAGTCGTTCATATTAATACGTTTAAACGTTTGTAGTTATGGGACTCACTTGTTGTATAGTGTCAATCCAGTTAGTTTTCGTCAATCTAGTCAAAGGCTCTTTATATATGTTTACCAACTCTGCGGTCATCCTGTTGGGGTCAGAGTCCCAAATAAATAAATTTTAAATAAGATATAAATTTAACATCACTATTTTGAATAGTGAGAGTAGAAAAAACTTAAAATATTACATATTTTTAAGACATAAATAGAAAAATCCAAAAAAGAAGCCAAATTCTAAAAAATAACAGAAAATAAATAATTTTCTTTCTCTTTATTTCATTTTTTTTTTCTCCTTCTGTCCTGATAATGCCTGAATTGGCGAAATATCGACATATGATTTATTTTCTGTTATTTTTGGGATTTTTAGCCAAAAGAAGCCTCTTTTTTCTATTTATGTCTTAACAATTTTTTTGTCTCATTTTTAGCATTTGCGCTTCCAAATTAATTGCATATCATTCCGTATAATGAGCTTTTTTGTTATAATCTAAACGGTCCAAAATTAAATTTCTTATCTTCCCTAATGTATTCTATGTCAATGGTAATTAGATTCTTTAGTTCATTTCATAACATTTTAGTTCATGCGTGATAACATTGATAAAATGATAATATTTCTTATGCGTGAAAAATTAAAAACTGAATCCAAGTTTCGAGCACTGGTGCACCACAACTTCATTTTAAAAAATGATCTGCATTTGAAAAAGTCTCTAAATTCATTGAATATGTATGCTAAGGAAGGGAAGAAATATCATATGAAAGAATATACTCAGGAATACAACTATTTGATGATTTTTTTTTTCTATCTAAGTAAATATGTTTTATTTAATTTCAATTCCTCCTTCAGATAAATAATATGATCAATTAATTAGTATAAACAGGAAGATCTCAATTCGCTATTCAATTATTTTGATTATTTATAGATACCATTAAAAAAACAAAACTTTAATGGTAGATTTTTAGATTTCTAAAAAGATTTACCACGGTAATTAAACTGAGTATTTGGAGGAATGTGTAAGGACGATTATTTTCTCAAAATTACTCAAAGGAAAAAATCTATTATAAATTAAGATATTTTATAGACTAAAATTTAAGATTCCTTTAAGTTGAAATAAACGAAATGGGTGAAGCAATCATACTTCAGT
Source organism: Rhaphigaster nebulosa (assembly GCA_948150685.1). Taxonomy (NCBI): domain Eukaryota; kingdom Metazoa; phylum Arthropoda; class Insecta; order Hemiptera; family Pentatomidae; genus Rhaphigaster; species Rhaphigaster nebulosa. Next base: position 80,587,814 of record OX411308.1, read on the forward strand.
TGCAAAATCAGAAATAGAACCTGGAGTCTTTTCTCCAGAACTTGTGCCCATTTTTCACGATACAAAGTTCTCTGGTATCGTTCGCTAAGTAGCCTTGCACTGAGGAAAATATAACTTCAGAAAAAGTTCGACGTGAAATTACTTACGAAGCTAATATATGACGCAGTTCCATTTTATTGCCTGCGAAACAGCTCTGATATGGCGTCGAAGGAGATATTTCTACTGACCCATTTATCAATGATTTATCGAAAGTATTCCACTGATTTCTAGCCTGATATTTATTATGAATTTTATGTGAGCATTTTTAAAATGGTAGATTATCCTGATAGGAGGCAATTCTATCTCTTATAGCATTTTACTAATAGGATTTAACTAATCCAAATTTGGGAGAAGTTTAGGATCGGCTTAAAATATCCCGATTCACTGCTACATCAGGACATTCAATTATGAAAATCAATATTAGATTCAATTTTTTTTCTTTTTTTTATTCTTCTATAGGAAAAAAATATCTGATATACAGTGACCAAATTTCTATGCTGAATTTTATTTAGCATTATTTAACAGCATGTATATTATAAGCTGCAAAAAGTCAAATTTATAGTGTAATATGTGAGCCAATTTAAAAATATAGTAAAATTATACACGAAAATTTGTGATATAACATGGATTCATATTTTAGGTCACTACTTTAGTCATTTTGGACACTATTTTTGGTTACAATATCGTGTACGCAAGCATTGTGTGACTCAAAGCGTGCTATCAATTACTTACTGATTTTAAATTGAATAAGTAAATAAAATATTCATTTTTTATTTTATTCTTTTCTTCCATTAATTCCATCCATTAATTATATTTCAGTTTCCATGCTACGATAGAACATTAATTACTTTAAAAAATAAAATAAAAATATACATTTCTACGAAGTAAACAAAACAACATAAAGATCATAAAACAAAGAAAAAAGTCAAAAGAGAAACAGTGAACTAGAAGTATACACGTGAAATGGAAAAAACAAAATAAAGTAATTTAAAAAAAGTAATAAAGTAATAAAAAGTATAAAGTAATTTGACAATTAAAATAAGTAATACACTAAAAACAATAATTTTGCAATTAAACTAAATAATAAAATTAAATAATATACAAAATAGAATAATATATAATATACAAAAGAATATACAATTATAATTATATACAATAGAATATACAATTATAATTAGTGACAATTAGAATCAATAGTGACTCAGTAGACAATTAAATAAAATGTAAACATAATAAATAAAGTTTGAAAAATTTAAGCTCCCCACAGCTCTCACAAATGGAACAACTAAAATTAAATTTACCAATACCACTCTAACAGAATCACTTGAAAATTGAAAAATAGCGGAAGTATTGAAGCTGTATCGACAACCTACTTGCATTGATAAACATCTCTAACGTAAATTACGATTTATGGAAGCAAATTTGACAAACATATTTTTATATTCGATATAATAATAAATAAAAGAGATAAGTTTGTAACAGCAATTGAAAACTTTGATCAGAACTTTATCAATATCCAAAAAACAGAACAGAGAATAAAATGAAACAAAGGTATTATTAAATTTCACCAGCTATCGCTTTTAATTGGAAGTTTAGAAAAAAAAAAAAGAAAAAGAAAAACTTCGTTTCACAGCTCTCTCTGATGATATTTTCCAATCCGATTCTCTTTCATCACTATTAATAAAACTGTTTAATAAAATGGAAACCGTTTAATTACTTTTTTATGCAACAGATTACTTATTACGAATTTAGTCTTGGTTAGTTTTTATGTTTCGTCTTCACTTAAAAACAGTCTAGATATTAACAGTCTAACGATATTATTTGGAATTTGAGATATTTTTTTGTGAAAAAAATTTTATTGCATCATCTTAGAAAAAAAAATGGTAAGTTTTCTTTGTATTTAGAATGAGTATTTAGAATCTTTCTTTTTGATGATACATCAATATAGAAAATAAAGAATTAAATTTTAACAATTTTTCAGCATTTATTACAGTAATATTTCTTTTTAATAATTTAGAATTTAGTCTTGGTTAGTTTTTATGTTTCGTCTTCACTTAAAAACAGTCTAGATATTAACAGTCTAACGATATTATTTGGAATTTGAGATATTTTTTTGTGAAAAAAAATTTTAAATAATCAGGAGCACTGAATAACTGCAACTGAAATTTCAGGTACCCGTGGCTGAAGCGGAATAGAATTTGGAGCAGGTCAGGATGTTAATTCGCCGATTGTTTATTAAGGCTAAAAATTAAGTCCTAAAGTTAAACAAAAAATAATAAAGTGTATAAAATAATAATAAAAACATGTTTTATTTAATAAGTAAATTTCTTCCTCGGATCTTATGATTATTAAAAAATTAATCATATTATTTTTTGACATTTCGGAGAATTTCATCATTTTCGGGACAAGCTCTAAAATTACAGAGAAACTTTGTAAATAACAAACTCTATAAATAATAATTACTGTACATAATTCAGTGTTTACTTATTATTTTTAAAAATTATGTTTAACAATTAACAATTATTTTTTTTTCTTATGTACTTATTGCTTCTCTTGTAATTATTATTCTCCACTCTTTTTTGCCATTGCTTAAATCCATAAGTTAATTTCGTCTTAATTTTATAGTCACTAATTTATCAGTTAGTATAACATGCTTATAAGAATTTGAAAATACTAAAATACTAGATAAAGTAAAATTAACAAAAAATAGAAGAAGCTATTCATTATACAAAAAATAAAAAAAAAACAACATAAATTATAAGACAGGTACAAAAAACATTAGCTGCCATTATGTACATATAATTAACAGACTCAATACAATATAATTCAGATAGTTTAAAATATATGAAAAAAAAGAGTGGAGAGTGATAATTATAGTTGAAGGAATAAATGAATAAGGTAGAAATAACAAATTAATTTTAAATTGTTAAACATTTATTTAAAAATTTATATGTGAATAATTATTTTTGTACAGTGTTTGTTATTTATAGTGTTTGATATTTAAAATGTTAATTATTTAAAAGGTTGTAATTTTAGGAGAAGGTTAATCTTGAAGATGAGGAAATTCTCTAAAATGTCGAAAAAAGTTGTAATAAATGTCTAAATAAACAAAAGACTCGAGGAAGAACCTTACTTAATAAAAGTAACCCAAAACTGAAGGCATTTATTATTTTTTTCCTTCTATCCTACAAAGCCCAGAGACCTGATTATCGAACCTATTTTAGCAGGTGTTACGCAAGATTCCATTTTGGCACCTATTCTGTATTAGATCTACACTTACGATCTACTAACAGACATTTACCGTACTATATACTACTTATGTTAAAACTAATTTTGACTTACACCTTATAAATTAATAGATCCACCAAAACACTCATTTGAAAAATACAGACATTCTAATATGAATTTTAAAAATAGGCTCAGTTCTTTTAATACGTCTTCACTTAAAAACAGTCTAGATATTAACAGTCTAACGATATTATTTGGAATTTGAGATATTTTTTTGTGAAACAATTTTTTAAATAATCAGGATCACTGAATAGCTGCAACTGAAATTTCAGGTACCCGTGGCTGAAGCGGAATAGAATTTGGAGCAGGTCAGGATGTTAATTTTAACATGTTTTATTTGGTTATCAATTATTCTGAGTATTCTCATATATGCACTTGCTCCGGATATTCATTTATTTGTTTTTGCTTGTTCATATGATGTGAACTTTATTTGTGCCATTATAATCTTATTGAGGTAAGTCGGGAGAAGTGCATATACGCTGATTTATTTCAAATATATTTTGTTGGAAGAGCTACCTTCAATAGGAATTTGATATAAACAATAAAATCTCCACAGATGGCAGCTCTCCCAACAAAATAAATGTGAAGCATTGCTAAAGAAGATAATAAGATAGTATAAATTAAAAAAGGTGTATTTTTTATTGAAAAATAAAATACTGTGGTAAAATTTATCGTCTAGCCCTTGAAAATAAAGAAGACTTAATAAAGATGAATGTGATATGAATCCCCATGTATGCACTTACCCCGGGTATGCATTTACCCCGACTTACCTTATATTAAAAAAAATAAAAGTTCAGTAATTTATGTTTAAAAAATTTAAGTTTTTACAAAAACTCAAATAATTTAATGAAAACTATGAAATATTTACACATAAGCTTTATAAAACTTTGTTAAAAATTATTCTCACAAATGGAACAACTAAAATTAAATTTACCAATACCACTCTAACAGAATCACTTGAAAATTGAAAAATAGCGGAAGTATTGAAGCTGTATCGACAACCTACTTGCATTGATAAACATCTCTAACGTAAATTACGATTTATGGAAGCAAATTTGACAAACATATTTTTATATTCGATATAATAATAAATAAAAGAGATAAGTTTGTAACAGCAATTGAAAACTTTGATCAGAACTTTATCAATATCCAAAAAACAGAACAGAGAATAAAATGAAACAAAGGTATTATTAAATTTCACGAGCTATCGCTTTTAATTGGAAGTTTAGAAAAAAAAAAAAAGAAAAAGAAAAACTTCGTTTCACAGCTCTCTCTGATGATATTTTCCAATCCGATTCTCTTTCATCACTATTAATAAAACTGTTTAATAAAATGGAAACCGTTTAATTACTTTTTTATGCAACAGATTACTTATTACGAATAATCATTAAAAACATCAATGGGGCCACGGCGAGCAATACCACCACTTTCATCTTTATGAGGATTTTATGACAAAAGTGGAGATAGAGCCCGTATGTGTTGTATATTTCATTGATATTATTTTTTTGTTTGAGATGATCTGTTTCATTGTAAAATATTAAAATCTGTCTAAAATAAGGGAAATGAGTAATAATGACAAAAAAATCCATTTACAGACAATATTATTAAATTAAATAATTACGAAATAAAACAAGTCTTCCAAATTGGTCAGTATAGCTTCATCACCGTTTATTTTGTATGCATAATTAAAAATATCCCCTGATCAATGATTTTGATTGGTTGAGAATAAAATCTACGGAATCTAATAGGAGATAAAAACTAACTTTCCTGTTCCTATATTGCATCCACGGTTGAAACTCCGTTTTCGCATAGATTGTATATACGTAGAGGTAAGGCAGCCAAATTAAGAAATAAAAAATTTGCTTCAAAATTATTTTAGCTACGCTATAGCACTGCATTCTGGGGAGTACATTAGGCAAGCGAATAACAATAAGGAGTACTTTATATACAACATTTGTTTTTATTGTATTAGCATTAATAATGTGAAGCTAGCTGATTACATAAATAGTAGAATAAAATTAATATAAACATCAACAACATAAACCGTTAATGAAGGTGTGTATATATACAAAGTTAACCAACAGTGAACGTGTTCACTTGCACTTTTGTCTGTTCTGTCCCGAAAGCAGTGTGCTTGGACAACAATCCTTGGCTTGGAAGGAAGTGGACTGTTTTCGCTTCTGTTTTCCCTTGTTGTGCCGCAGAATCAATTGTCGGGCATCTGATGTACCAATGGCAGTTCTGGAAACTAATTGTCTATAAAAAATTGAAGAGGCCACAAGAGGAGGAAGGCTAGATGACAACTCAAGAACAACCGAAGCAATCAAGCCATATTCTTCTTGAAGAGGCAAACTCTTTGGACATTGATAGCGCTCGAAATTTTCAGATAAAGCTGCGAGATAACCCCAAAGATATAAGCAATCAATTACAATGGTAATAATTGTTATAATTCCAAGGTTATTAACTAAAAAAGGTTTAAGGTAATAAAAGTTATCATTTAGTTATTTATTCGCCAGGAAGGTTAATGTACAAATGTTGTCGCAGGTCCTGGTGCATCCAATGAACGTCGGATTAATTTACGTTTGAGACAAATGTTTTATGATTTTCTCAACACTGATAAACTCAATAACTATTTTAAAGATAAGGTAATAAGGTGACCTAAAATCAACAGCTTCTCAGGGATAAGCTAAACTGGTAACTGACTTTGGAAGGACATATTCAAAGCTTATGGCTGTAACAAGTTCTATAGCTACTTAAGATCCGCAAAAGGGGTTCTAACGAGTGAATACATAAGTTGACGTTTTGAAAGAAAAAAAAAAAAAAAAGGTTCACCCTGGAGGGCTTATTTTAGGAACTGGAGAGTTAATATTTATGAGTAAAAACAACATAATAAAGAAACGTTTAGTATTTATCAACAAAAGATTTTAAGGTAAATGGTTACCCAAGGAATTAAATAACATTCAATTCGAGTATGTTTTCTCTGAAGGCCCGCGATAAGAAACTATTCTCAGTGACATATTGAATTTAGGACAATAGTATGGGAGTGAATGGAAGGAATGCTCCGGCTTCACCACGGCCTCGGAAAATTCGTTCCATAGAAGGAGTAATCCGCTTGGGATAGACCGCCAATTCATCGGAGCTATCCAATTGGTTTATTGTGACCCGTTAGGGACTTGTTGAAGGGACCTGGAATAGCAACCATGGCCGGAGAACCGAGGGGTTCACGAAGTAGGGGCTGACGTGGAAGTCTCATCACTCAAATAGATTGGTTTTTATGTCGGCGGGGGCTTAGAGCAGTTATTTAGTGGCCGGGACCCCGTGCGCTTTGCTCACTGCTCAGTTACTCTGCAATATTGCTACACATTCACCTGTGCCAAAACTCACATAGATCAATTCCAGTTACATTCATTCATCTTAAAGCTGTTGACTGGGATATGAGAAATAACGTAAAACTGAACCAGCTATTTCATCTTCAGCTCAATCATATCTATCTCTATTTCTGATAACCTTTTATTCTCCTAAGCTGTTGATCCAATTTCAATGAAATTGTACGGCTTGCGATTAGTTTGGAGTCGTAAGGAATACAAATATTTTCCAGAAATAAATCCTCCATGGAGTCGCACTTCTCCAATAGCCAATACACATTTTGGATTCATTTTGAATCTTTGCGAGAATGAAAGACATTGTTTAAGGATATATTGACTAATTGTCAAGATACCTATTATATCATCTCATACAGTAATTTCATAATTTATTTATTTATTGCGTAATTCTTGTCATAACTTCTTCCCATTAAATCTTTACTCTAACAATTTTTCAGAATCAGTTTCAACGTGCGAAAATGTTTAAATTGAGATTAAATAAGATACCATATTAGTGATATCTAAAAAAATAAAAAAATAAAAAAGTGTAACTTGCTGTTGGCAGGAGCAAATTAATATTTCAGAAAAAAAAAGAATAAATTCATTCTCTCGACAGTTTTGGCTTGAAACGAAGAATGAAACATAATTATGGCTATTTAAAAGAAAAGAGTGGGAAACAGGAATAGAACAAAAAAAAAAAAAACAGCAAATTATTATTACTACTATTTTTCTGTCCAGTCATCGCGTCGGGGCGCAGTAGAAAGAGCACAGTTTAAAATTAGGTGTCACACATAAGTGCATTTGAGCCATAAAGACGGAAAAAATTATCTGAAGATTTCATTCTTCCATACAGCTGCACATAAGAGTATCTGAACCTTAAGCCCGGACAAAAGTCCGAATCAGAGAGTTTGTGGAAAACACCATTATATTGATCATTCTTGAAACTTGATAACCTAATTTCATCCCTCTGAATTCTTTCAAGATGTCGTATGATTTTCTCCTGGCGTATTCTGGGCAGTTACAATTAAATCTAGGAGAAAATATTTTAAAAAAGTACTACTTTGCAATAACTATATTTTTTTACTCGATAGATTTGAAGAAATAAAAAAGAAAGTGGCTGAAGAAGGAGAAAGATTATTTTGTTTAATATAGTTAATATTGGCCTAAATAAATTTATCTGGTTTTAATTTAATCTAAATAAATTTGTCTGGTTTTAAGGTTCAAATGTTCCAAGGGTGCGTTGGAGAGTACAGTTCAAAGCTAGACGTCAGCAGGTACTACTTGAAAGTAGTAACTGGTATAAAGGCCAGTGAGTCAATGCCAGATAAAAATCTACCATTTGCTAGCTAGAAATAAATATTTGACAAATGAATCATGAAGAAAGGAGTTATATAAAATACTGAGAAGGAGTTACGAAGACTTCGATTGATTTATCATAACATTCTTGTTTATAATTTGATATTTAAATTTAATTTTTTTTTTGAAAGTGAGTGAACTATTGGAACCCATTGTTCGAATCGACTTTTGAAATGACGACTTCGAAGGTTTGTAGATGTGAGATGAGAAAGCACAAAATACCACGAAACTTAACGGAATCAAAACCAGATAGACCCAGGATAATGTAGATGGACCACATCCATAGGTTGGAACAGGAATACACTTATAGATATGGAGGCGTTGGCAAGATTTTTGTGGTTAGTACCGAAAAGTGTGATCTAAGTGGATAAAGACACCTTCACGCTCAGAGACATATAAGTAGTCAAAATAAGAGAAAAAAGGGCAAACAAGTGAGTAAATAGACATCCGTTTTCCACTCGGTGAGCTGCCGTTCATCTCAACTTCTCAAGTGCATCAACAATGGCATGTGCTGATTTATGTTCACCCATTCATATTTATTATCGTACATGTCCAAGTGATTATTTATTCTGGGTTTTATTCTCGATGTAAACTCCGAGAATGTGAGTTTCATAGTCATCAGGGATATAATTCTTAAACAGGGAATGTAAGGGAAAATGAGGCAAAGAGATTGATGGCTTGGAAGATAGAGGGATGTGGCAACATTAGATGACATTTTTTTATCAAAGTTAGCGTAAAATGCTGAGAATGCCTTTTAAGGTTCAATTGGACGATTTCATCCTTACAGACAGTCCCTGATTTATTTAAATATATGATAAGACTTGATATATTATTGAATTATTAATTATAATAATTGCAAGAGATTTGATTTTGATCCTGATAATAATATCTAATGCATCAATTAAGTAAAATTAAATAATAATTTTTAAAGTTTTTTTTTTCTCCTAAATAAAGGAATCTATAGTGTGGGACAAATATATATTATTTCGTCCAATAAAATATTAAATTACGTTAAATTATTTAACAAGGACACTGAATAATGCTATCTCACAGTAACAAATAATTTAATATATGAATTAAGACCACTATATTTCTTCAAGACTCGGAATAAGAATTATTTATTTCGAAAGTTGTTATTTCTATCCCTAGGGAAAAATTACATTGAACTTTTTTTGATATGATAAAGGATTCATTAAATTAAAAAAAAAATCCAAATCATAATAATTATTGAAATGATTATTTTTACGGTTGTCCTGGCCATTTTATAACCTCTTTCCTGCCTAGATACCAGATGACCATACACTTCTCTGATATTGCATCTTATGTAAAGACCTTTAACTAGTCCAATCAAGAGCTTCGAGTTACGTACAGTGAGCCTTTTTGCTCACTATCTGCAAGAAGTGGAAACTGCGCCTGTAATATTAATAATATGGGATAATAATATGGTGTCCCTCCCCCCATATTAAATCAACCAATCGTATGGGACTTGAAATCTCAGAATTCAGTGATGTTTTGTACATTTGTAGTACTACCTGTTAGGATAAAAATGTAAAACTTCAGATTTTTCTCAGTTTTAGTTATTGAGCTATAAATTAAACAAAAATCGTGTCGAATCATTGAAAATCTTATAGCTCAAAACCACTTTGCCCTAGAAAGCTCAAAATAGTGTCATTATTTTTATTATTACATGGGCTTTAATTTTGTATGTATCTTGAATTTACCAAACCTATCTCTAAATGTTTAAAAAAGGGCCCTGCTGAATTTTATACAAAACGTGGTCTCCATCGAATGCTCTGAAACGATGCAGTGAGCTATTTTTTTTCTTTCTGAACAAAAGTCATGAGGGGCACAAACGAATTCTATGGCAGATTAAGGTCTCATTTCAACTATAGTAGAATAGTAAAGAGAGCATCGGGGATACGAGGTCGTATTCAACAATGTATTTATTTCAATTCATCAGCAAAAACTTGCGAGTATTGTTTTTTGCAATCGGAGTTCTGATCAACTGAAATATTCGGACACGTTTGTGAAATGATTTGACAATATAAGAAATTAATAAAAGTTAAATTTTTACTGTAATTATACCACATCACAATGCAATTTTTTCTTAATTTTTCGTTGATCAACCCGGACGAAGTTGCTAACTTAAGAGGTGTGCGCGTCTCGGGTTGATAAACGAAAAATTTGCATAGTGATATGATTATTGCAGTAAAAATGGAATTTTCCTTGATGGAATTTTAAATGGAATTTTCATCTATCAACCCTAGACGAAGTAAGCATAAATAACGCAGTTTGCATTTATTCAACAATATTCTGTTATTCAATTGGTTTTTTTTTTAAGTCAAATCATTTCACAAACATGCCCGAATATTTCAGTTTACCGGAACTCCCAGTACAAAAAACAACACTGTGGTTGTTTTCGCGGATGATTTTTGAATTAAAAATTAGGCAATAGATTAGGAATATAAATATAATATCCACAAGACAGCCAATCGTGCGCAACCATTACTGAACCCTTTTTAAAGTCGATTTCGCCCATTAATTTCTTTAATATGCAACTAATAAAAATTTGTTTTTTCATAGTTACATAACTTCAGTAACTTCAATTTTAGCAGAAAATTTGTACTCAATGCTGAAAAAACACAGAAAGAGAGAAAATACAAGGATTTATTCTTTTTGTTATGGGCATATCTTTTCGATTCATTAGTGTAAACAATCTAGGCTAATCTCTCGGGCCCAATGTCACTAAATAGTCTCGATTGGATTCGAACAATTTCCACTTCAATATTGAATATTCATAATTTGAATTTTTCAAGCGTAAGTCGCTGCTTGACCCAATGTGGAGACGTGAAAATTTTGCGAAGAGTCCTAGTTTCGGCTGCACTTATAACTATGAGCATTTCATACTTTTTCGTCAGCGCTTTGATAAATGTGTTTTTTCTAGATACGATTTTTATATTCGCCATTAATCACACCCCACAAATGCTAAGTGAAAATCAATAATAAAACCAAAATACAAAATAAATCGCTAGGAGGAAGTTCACAAAGGATAGCTAAAGACCCGTCTTTATTATTTTTTTATTTTTTTTTTTCGTTTATTTATTGCTTGGCTAATTTTTTTTCAAATAATCCTTCATAATTCTAAAAATAATTTTGTATGCTTCTGTTTATTTTATTACCTATCGAAATGTTTGAGAACATTTTTAAAATACTTCTATGTCCGCTGTTAAAATACTTCTACTGTATGATAAACATATTGTGCTTCATTTCAGGCGCAGGCACATACAATCAAATTCGTAGCCTTCTAACGGGATTATTATATTGAGGTAAATGTTCAAAAAAAAATAAATTAAAAAATAGAATATTATTCGTTAAAGGTTTGCATCAATTGTTCAATAATGAGCTGTCAGTCATGAAGAACGATATGATGCAATTACAGAATATAATTTTTTCTTGAAAAATATCCGCCTCTGAATAATTTAAAAAAATAACTAAATGGAAGGTGTATCCACTGCGAAAACAATTAGCGAGGGGAAGGCTAAAGAGAATAATGTTTGCCGAAGCTATAAAATAACTTGAGCACCGCCTTTCCTTCCTCGAGTTGAATTTCTCCTCCCCCGGGGCAAAGGAATAAGAAAATAAGAAAAAAAAAACAAGAGAAACGCGTGAATAAGACGTAGAGACGTGGAGTGGCGATGATTACAAATGAATAATGGATGAGACGAGGCGAGTATGCTCCCATTAAAACCCCATTGACACTGTTACATTAAACCCTCATCTTCCTTTTCCTTCTCGAACCCTTTCTTTCATCTTTCTTTTCTACTTTTTGTTACCCGGCTAAACGTATAGCATCCCTCATCTCCTGCACTTTTGGGGATTAATCCCTACCGTTTGCGATCATTTCTGTCTGCGGCTTGCAGATATATGGGTCGATTCACAGGCATTGCCGCTTCGTGTTGATATCAGATAACTGTGGGGATTATTTAACATGTTGTTATATATATATATATATATATATATATATATATATATATATATATATATATATATATATATATATATATATATATATTTATCTCATACCTGGGAGCTGTGTTATCATTTTCATTAATAAAGGTTGAAATGAAAAGTTAGGATTTATACAAGCATTATCCTTTTTTCTGTTCTATAAGAGTGCGAAACGTGGTCGTTAAATTTTAAAGAAAATATAACAACGGCTTAAGGTCTTCAAAGATAAAGAACTAAGTAGAATATTTGGCCCAAGGAGCATATACCCTGTAAGTTAAATTATACAATCGCGTTACCATAGACGAGAGGACGTGACGGCCGAGTACTTAGGGGCGAGGGTCCCAGAGTGCCCGGTTCGGAACGTTGTGGGATCGATTTCCACCTGGGTTGGTTAATATTTATTTCGTGGCGATCCCGCGAAATGAATCTTGACACTCCCACTCTGGTTAGTACGCGAAGGTGACGTAAAAGTAGCCGTCAGGAGTTGGCAAAAAGGACCATAAGGCCCACTTGCCGGACTAGTTCCCCCACCAATACCAATACCAGTACCATCGACGAATGCTCAGTAAAGTCGGATATTAGGGGAAATATTGAAAGTTCAAATATTTCAATTTTTGTTTACAAAACATAAATAGAAGTCCTTTATTGATCATGCTTGAACTTTATTAATTATTAAAGAAGGATAATCAGTTATTATCTGTTTAATAAGAGTTTTGTTTTGTTGAAGTCGGGTAAGATATGTTGCGATATTTATTAATTTCATGAAAACCTAATCTTGTTTTAAAATTTAAAAAATATAAGAATCACGTAAAATCAATAAACAGAAAGGAAGTGGAATCAAAATAAGTAGGGCTCTGTCCTACTGCCAAATGGACTAAATGCTATAAGAGAGGGGTTGCTTGAAGAACGGTAGAGAAATATTGAAGGCTCTCTTGATAAATTCCCATCAATTAAGTTTGTATTTGCAATCATGCACAGCTGTTTTGAAACGAGAAATATTATCTGATTAAGAAAAAGAAATATTGGTTTCAATTAAAAAAAATATATATTTTAAACATTATATCATCGAACGATATTTCAAAATTTATGATAGAATTTCCTACAGTGTAAATTTTTTTTCTAAAATATTAACCTAAGTAAATTATTTTTTCAAATTTATTATTATGTTCTACTTGATTTTCTAAAGTTTTATTTCACAGTGTGTTTATGCAGAGTATGTGCTAAGGATCTGCTCATATTACATATTTAATACTTAAATAATAATACATTTACGAAAATATAGCATATTATGTAATTTTAAACGCATTTCCGGATACAGACCTATAATTTATATAAAGTTGTTAAACATAACATTGAAATGACTGATGCCAGAGGCGACGTTCTAGGGCGAGTAGAAGCGGAGAAATTGGTGAATGTCTAGTCCTCTCTCTGGTTGGTTGATATCACCATCGAATCTTGGGCTCATCACGCCTTTTATTATTATGATTGATTGAACTAATTTTACTAGGAACATCACATCTTTTAAAAAATTGATAGCAACAAATTATTATGAATAAACTGTAACAAACTTAAAATTACTCATATCAAAAATCCTTTTATAAACATCAGTTTCTGAATTAAGCTCACCCTTGTAGAACAGTTTTTAAAATTAAATATTCCCTCTGCAAGAAATAGATAATTTATTTCCATTGTTTTATATTTTCTCATTAAATAAACATCGATCTCCAATGCGAATTCGTATCATCGTTCATGAAAAACATTATTAGATGCGAAGAAGAAATTATTCGTTAAAATTTCATTCAACAATAACATTTTTCATCTCTGTAGGCACTGGTAAAATAATATATTGTAATAAAAGAAGTAATACATTGATTTTTTAGTTTTTTTGAAAAATTAATTGATTAAAAATTGTATTCAACTAATAAAATAAATTGAAAATTACCTTTCTTAAAAACAAAATAAAATAAAAGTGTTTCTGTTAATAAATAAATTTTCTTATATTTAATCGTTGGCAGTAGTTCCCAAAGTTTGTGTTGTCCATAAATAATTATCTCGTCTATAAATCCAATTTAAATTAATTTTACATCGGAATTTTCTACTTTGAACTGATTTCGATGCCACACTGAACTATATTACAATTGAAACTCTTACTAATCCATAATCTGTTTGTCATTTTCCTTTTGTTCATCATATTTACCTAGCTCTATTATTTATTATCTTTCTAAAAACCCTGATGATGAAAGAAGATTTGGAAACGTCGGTTTAATGGAAAAAATATGTTAATGTTATAAAAATAAAGTAATATTTAAGAGAAGGTTTTGTCATTCACAAAAAAACATTATAATCGTTGCACTTTGTAGAAAACTGGACATGAATTGCGTACACCATCCCACTACGCATCTTAATTTGCTAATTTATCATTAAGTGGTCTTTCATAACACGGAAGAGGGTATCTTATTAATAAATAAGATATGATATAAACTAGGAATAGTATTTATACCACTAATATTCTTTAAAAAGTAAATAAAATTCACCGAATATTGAACCAAAAATAATAAAATATGCTCACCTATATATTATAAACAAAAACAGCCAAAGAAAACCAAACCTCGTGCTAGTAAACGTATAGAAAAAAAACACCAATATACTGGGGGGTATGAAGAAATATAGGTTGTTTGTTCGGGTGTCGAATCAAAACTTCATCAGTCCGTGAAAAGACCCGAGCTAGGTTTTTCTTCTCTTTATTCCATTACTTTCTCATCTTTTGTTTATTTTGTTCCCTGACTCTCTCAAACGAAGTTACTGCCCAATCTCTGCTATCCTAGCACTTGCAGGTGTCTCCGACCCCAATAGCCTCTTAAGAGATTCCTCGGATCTATTTTGCGATAAAAGTTCGAAAATTGAAAGATATGTGTCAGAAATAGTTAATAGTTGAAGTTTATTTCACTCCCTTTTCTTATTGATTATTTAATTTATTATAACTTCCGCAAGATCGCAATCTTCCCTTTTATCAAGAAATTAAATAGTTTGGTAAATACTAAAGAACATTTTTTATATATATTATTATAATTAAAAATTTATTTACATTAAAGATAACATACAAATCAGAAAATTTTCCTTACATATTATTCCATTGATGAATTATCTAAACGAAAAAACTGAAACGGACCAGAAGAAGGGAAGAGCTTATGAAGCTATCTATTTACTATAATCGTAAATAATCTGAATATGACGTAAATAATCTGAAGGATTCCTTAATAAAATATAACAGATAAGTATAAGCTGATGGCTTGATTGTAATAACATATTCAACAAAGTGTCAGATAATAGTAATTTATCTATTGGCAATTTGTCGTCAATATTGCTCATTCTTTTAATTAACAACGGACTGACCAATCAATTTGGAATTATAATTAAATAGCTGAAAGTACATGTTATGTTATAAAAAAATGAGAAAAATTGAATTTAATGTACTTGTATTACGATTTTAGACTGCATCACTCAAGTTTCAAATTCTGAATAGAATCACAATTTAAAGATGAGATAAATTAAACAAGGTGCTATGTTGAAAATATTGAGACAAGGTGGGGTAAGAGCGTTACTGGGGTAAGTGCATACACCGGCTCTATACTGTACAATATTGTCAAAATAAAATTATAATCTTTAAATATGATCAATAAACAATATTTGCTGATCATTTTAACACTATTAGGCTGATGTTATCCCGATGAAACTAGTGGAAGATTCCATTTGCGGTCTGTCCCTATAAAATGAAGAAATGGTTGAGCACATTCTGTATGAATGCGAAGCTCTTGCCTTCTACAGATTGCAGTACCTAAATTAGGCAATGCTTAAGCCTTAAGACATCAGTAGATCTAGCCCTAAGGAATTTTGCCATCCTCAGCCCGATTTTATTTGTAAAATATTACTGCAATAAATATTTCAATCACTACAAATATCTCGTTAAAAAAAAAAAGTTATGATTTTTATGCATTTTGGAACTACAACGGGATTAAGAATTTTTAATGAAATTATTCCTAAATTATTTGAAATTACCAAATAATAATCTGAAATTTCAGAACGGTTCCATTAATTGAATACGTTATTGTTGATATTTATCCCATTCATTGAACTGGAGTTCAATTATAGTCAAATTTAAAATTCAAGTATTTCTTGAATTTCCTACGGCCTGAGGAGACTCAAGAAGAATTTAATGTAACCGATGCGCAAGCTCAACCTAGACACGGCCCTATCTCCAATCTTCAGATTATCATTTGTTCCGATCAATAACTCATTTTCTCTAGGAGCCGAGGAATCAGCGATTTACAAATGTCAAAGTTGACTGCTTCTAAAACCCAAGAATAGAATCTGGAATGTATTTACCTTCCATATTTATAGATCTACAGGAGATTTGTATATTTGTGTATCAAACAGGTTTTTTTTTTCACGTTTTGATGAGTAGTTCAATTTTGATTATGAAATATCGTCTTATGTTTTCTTTTTTCTATGAGAGAGGTGCAAAAATAATGTAGAAGGCACTCGACTTACAACTTCCTGACCTAGATTCTATGAGCAATTATTTATTTTTCCTCTGTTCTTTTAGGCGTGGATCAACTCTGATTTCGACAGACAATGCATGGGCACACTAATTAACCCCTGTAACGACCTCACGATTTAATTTTATTTCTTTAACAAATTGTTATTTAATGTTTCTATGAGACTCTGAAAACAAATATGAACTTGTTTTATGCTTAAAATGTTTGTTGATCTTACTTTGGTTTAAGCGACCGCGTGTTTTTTGGGTATTTGTAGCCTAAGCTCTTTAAAATCTCTAGAGTGTTTTTTTTTATAATTCTACGTTTAAAAAAACAACAAAAAAAACTTAGATTATTTTCTTGTAGATGCAGAATAAGAGAAAAAAATAATTTAAAAAAAATAAACGTCGTTATTAATGCTTCGGAACGAATGGATGGATGTCCAATATTTTTGAATGTAGAACTACCAAAAAAGAAATTTGATTAATAGAAAAAATAAAAAAATCAACCAGCCACATCAAGAGCGGCTGTTAGACCACACAAATGCTAAGACCGTCCATTTCCTCGGCATTAATACCCTAGTAAGGAAGATTAAAACGACGGAAGCTCCGTGAGCTTGTGTGATAAAGTGGTAGTTTGAGTCCGGATAGTGATACAGGTTATTTTGTGGAAAAAAGTAGAATTGAATTGTAATATTAGTGTTCTAGAACTAAAAAATAAATATAAACAAATAAAATAAAATCGGATTCATTGACTGTGCCTTCTCCATGTGATTCATAGTATTTTAATATCTCAGAACTACTGAAGAAACTGGTTATCTAAGTTGTTATCTGGACAAGAGGCTTACTTAATATGCCGGATTAACAATATAGGCAATGTAAGGAATTGTCTATGGGTCCGAGCCTTGTTAGGGCCTCTTGGCCCATGAGAAAAATAATTTAAATTAGATCTAATTTTCTTTAAAAATATTTTAGGTTTATTTTCAAAGGATTAACAATGTCGTAAAATAAACTGATATGGTGCATTCTTATTTCCTGTGACAATGACAGACACAGACAATGACAGACACAGACAACTGTCCTATCACCATCTTCCTCAACATTACTTTCCAATGTTTCCAGGGGCCTTTTAAGCGGTAAGCGAAATAAGCGGCCATGTCGAGCCTTTAAAGGTTCCGATATCTTAACTCAAAGATTTTGTAACTGAACGAAAAGGTTAAAAAAAAAAACCTCTTTGATATAATCGAACAACCCTATTGATGGCCACTAAGTTGAAACTTTATTTTGGAGGGAGTTCCGGAATTTTTACCATTTAACATGAGCGAATACAGCGGTAAGCGGTATATGTGTCTTGATCAGAATTGAAAAAAATTATATTTTATATTCATAATCAATTTCTTCACTTAACAAACCCTATATTTTCCATATTCCAAACCATATTACATCATAAAGTCATTTCAGTCGAAAATAATGGACGCAAGTTTCTTCACCACAATTAATATATATATATATATATATATATATATATATATATATATATATATATATATATATATATATATATATATATATATATTTTAAATCATGTTTTATTTAATTTAACAATTTTATACATACGACTAATTAGTATTCTTAATAAAACAATAAAGATATAAAAAACATGTAAAAACTTTCTCATTTCTAAAAAAAGAAAAAACGAACAAATAAAACAAAACATTGTCCTACAATAATAAATGTTTTGTTCCTTGGTGTACATAACATTAGAAATACTAAATAAGTACTTGAATTAACCCAAACAGTTCCAGAAACTGCCAAAGAATATTACAATATTTCCCAACAACAACTGATTTAAAAAGAATGATCCCAACATTAACCCTTAAAAAGAATTTAAATTTTTACTTAAAACTTTTTGAACAGAAGTAATAAATATATTTTAAAAATTCAATTCATCGTTTACAGAATAATTTATATTTTAAAAAATCTAATGGAAATTAATGATGATTGGAACTAATTTTTTTTTGTTATAATTTTATATATATATATATATATATATATATATATATATATATATATATATATATATACATTTTCCTCTTATATATTTAATTTTCCTCTTTCGATCAATATAAATCGGTGAAAGTGAAATAATTTTACACGGATTTGACAAGTCATAAATAACCTTTCTAACCAGAAATGTATCAAAATCGAATAAATCAAACTCATCAATGGCTTTGTACAATTTCGGATAAATTTCTATCACCGTTCTGAATTCATTGTCTCGTTTGTTGTAGCACAAAGTTTAAAGACATTAAAGGCCCTAGGAGAGCCCGTAGCCGGGAGCACACTATTTAAATTGAATCCCAGGCCTCAAAGACCCACTTTCAGGAAAGTCATCCAAGCTTTATTGATTTATTGCCCATTATTAGTAATAATTGAAAAGCGGCGAATTGAAATTGGAAATGTGATTACCTCTCATAGCTGACTAAGGTTATTAAGGCTTCAGGATCGGGTCGTTCCTAACTTTGTAAACTTAGTAAAATATTGTATTCAGTCTCGAATCTACCGATTGGCTGTTAGAAGAAACGTATGGTTTATGTTTGGAAGCTTAAAATAACAAATTATAATTACTGTATATTGCAATTAACTGTGGAGAGTGAAATTTCATACAGAAAATGGAAGTTTTAATGAAATGATCCAGATTTCCAGTACTCGTTCTGATATAGTCGATTGCTTTTGACGATTGAGACTGATATAGCCTCTTTGTATTTAGTAGATATTTTATGAAAAAGTAAAAACTTAAAAAAAAAAAAATAATAAGCATACAGGTACAGATGATTTTCTATAATCAGCAATGCTTTTCTTGTAAATTTTCAGTCGTTATTAGATTCCCCAATGTTTTACAATGAATAAATGATTTTTTTTCTTTTAATAATTACCGGTATATTAATTCCTATAACTGAGTGCCTTCTATTAATTCAAGGATAAGTGGGTACCTGATCTTTAAATGGGATGGGAGAAAAACATAGCGGTTGTGATCCAAAACAATGTATACTTTTGGAAATATCAATAATAACAAGGATTGGAATTTTATAGAATAGGGATGTAAGCCTTTCCCTGATATGTCCTTGGCTAATAGGAAACAGAAATAAACGAGTAAATTATTTCCTTTTTTTTTTTTTTCTGACACGAAATGGCCTTACAGACCATGCGAATATCACTTCTTCCTAACTTTCCCCACACAACTAACTTTCTCCCTCTCCTCCTCCCTTCCCACCTCTTCTTCATTCTTTCAGACTGCATTCTTCTTTCTTCCTCGCTCCATATTCTCCCCTTTCTCACCTCTTTGGCACCCACAAGGACCTTTATTTTCATTAATTTTTCCCTATACTCATCTAATCGAAACAGTCTTGACATGAGATCCCCAATTATTTCCTTTATTAAGGTTTTTTTTTTTTTTTAAATAAAAGCTGTTGCTGATTATGCCGAATTTTCAATGCTCACAGAATATAAAATTGTCTCAAAAATTCTTGCATGTTTACATATTCTATCAGGGTCTATTTCATGACAGGTGTGGATTTTAAAAAATATAGAAAACAATAGAGATATGTTATTATTTTTGTTTTAAAATTAATAGCTTATTTTTAAATGTTTGATATTAGAAAAGGATTTAAAAAAAATAAAATTATAATCAAATGAATGACATTTTTAAATGCCAATATAGAGACCCACAATCACAATCAAGGATCAATCATAATGCACTTAATGTCAGGGAACCTATGGTCGTGGTTGTCTTAACGAAATGTTAAACCAAGCCTTACAGGAATGATGTCGATTATTTATGATGAACTTTATAAAAATATATCAGAATGGAGTAGAAAAGTATTTTACTTAAAAAAGGGATTAAAAATAAGTAAAATTTCATTACCTGACAAAAAAAAAAAAGAAAATATTGAATTTTTGTGAATCTTGAGAAATTTTTAGTCGTGTTTTTTTTCGGAAAGGATATACACTTGAACTGTCTAATAGGTCATCGAGGGGAATGTGGGTGCATTTTAAATCTCTTTCATTACACCTAGAACACGGTTTGGGGATTTCGAAGTATCTGATAATTATATTAATATAATATAAAACCCAAATTATATTAATATAATTTTTCCGATACATTTGGTCACTTCCTTCGGATCAAATGAGCTGAAATTTCGTATGCGGGGTTAATTTATGGGCAGAATAGCACCATAGAAGTGGGGGTAAATTCCAATCAAAATTTCGGCATGTACAAATTATTTTTTCGCGGTTAAAAAGGTTTTGTACACTTCTAAAACCACCTCTCTCCCACCAAATCAAGTTAAAATATTGAAAATTTGTAATGAACATTTTGATGTTTTAAATTTCGCAATTTAGCTACAAGTAAAGATAGTTTAATATACGACCCTTGTGACAGAGTTCAGCTGCTTTTTTTTTTGTATTTTTATTTTTTGTAATAATTATAATACAAGAAGTAATTGAATACCTGAAATTCATTTCTATTAGAGGATTATAATGTCCCCTATTCTTTTTGAATTTTTTCATCCACATATTTTAAATGTTTTAATGAATGGGATTTATTTTAATATATGGTTGAAGATATGGTTTAAATTGGCTTGGTACCAATAATAATCGGTTCATAGATATCTACCCAATACATCAAACAATTACGGTAGGTAGTGCTGTTCTAATTTAGTTACCATTCTATTCCTCGTTAGCCAAAGGGCATTGTCATGCTTTACAGTCAATCGCGCATGATGGGGGGAGGGGGAGTGGTGATGGAGGAAGAGCTTTAATCATTGGTAATTTTATTAGTTATCCGGCTTTGCTGACCATTTAATTCACTCATGCATCCATGATTAAAGCTTAACCATATTTGATATTTATTTTCTAAGAGTTATAGTTTATGCATTTTTACTTTCCTCGGCACATAGGCAAGGAATGTATTGTAATTTGGTCAATTTTTCGGTATGGAGTTATCGACGGATCAATGCGTTTTATGATCCCCAAAAAACGCATTTTTGGCCATTTGCCTGTTCCACGATTATCTCTTAAACGGGTGGAGCGTTTTTTTGTTTATTGCGTTTTTTCTCCCTATGCCTGTGTACCGAATTGGCCACCCTGTGTACACAAAATGTACACACTTTTATATGTCGATGTTCTGATCCTCGTATGAATTTATGTGAACTTTCTTTGGTTTAATATCAACTGAGTTTGTGAAACGTTAATTTGTTATTTATAGAGAGTTATTTATTAGAGGCCAGCCAACAGGCGACATATCTTGTAAAATTTTTTGAAATAGATCCTTCTCTTTTTTAATAAATAATTTGTAGTAACCTCACGCATACAATTTTTTCTACAGTAAATGATAAATATTTTACGAAAAGGTAACTCTAAAGCCGTAAAGAAGGTACCTTAACATAACTGTTTGTATTCACGTCACTGAGAAAATTCAACTCTGCCGGTTATCAAAATGTAATTTCATATCATAACCATTTGCACATTTACGTAGAAAATGTAAAATTCCTTTTTCCTGAAAAAAAAAATACCCATCTTTTATTGTTTACGCTAACACAATGCATTATAATACGCTGACAAACAGTTTACTCCACCGAACACTACTAAGAAGAATCAACCGCTCCTCCTCGTAATCTTTTCTACCCGGGACTAAGTTAAACGGTGATTTATGTTCATTGAACACCCTTTGGTTATGTAAATTGGTTACTTTCAATAGATAATGACTCGTATTGTCTGTGTCTGTAAAGAAATTTTTTAAAGATTTTTTAAGCATAACCGAAAAGATCCTGTGTTGTATAGCATAAATGCAAAAAAAAAAAAAATAATAATAATAAAATAAAAGAATTGTTGATTCGAAAAATAATACATAAAAACAACAAATCAAAATGTGGCGTAAAACTGCAGCCACATCAAAGGTTATTGATCGAGACTGTAGCTCGCCTGCATTGTCTCTTCTTATAGCGTGCAGTCAACATAGGAGTTCGTAATCTCCTCTATCTTGAATTAAGGAAAGAACTTTATAATATGATTAGGTACTTATTTTTAACTTCATAATAAGAAATTATGAACGTTTCAAACATATTTAGAAAATATTTAGAGTACGCGAAATAAATACGTTGACATCAAACTTTAATAGATGATGTTACAGATTAAATTTTAAATCATCCTATATTTAACTCAACATTTTTACGAATACAAAAAGTTAACATTTCGAATGTGCATTTATTATTTATATAAAAGATAACATGCTAATGATAGTTAGATAATCAGCTCGAAAAACAACAGATTTCAATTTATTTACTTATATAAGATATAAATTCCAGTTTTTTTATATCTTGACAATGCGTTTCATATCTTGGTCTTTCAAAAATTGTTAATTTATCTACATCAAAGAGAAAAACCAATCACCAAATTGGAGGACTAAATGATTAGCATAAATAATTATATAAATAAATATCTGGTCTGGATCATTAAACTGTCAGCTCTGATAGGTGTTTATAAATTAATTTTTACTATTCCTTTTATAACTTCAACCGTCGTCCAAAGGATGTAATACAATTTATGTATATATATATATATATATATATATATATATATATATATATATATATATATATATATATATATATATATATATAATTATAAATTATTTTTTATATTAAGAAATGATCATATTACTGCAATGAGAATTTAGCAAATAGAAGTTAAAGACAAATAAAAATAGAAAACTTTTCGCAAAAAAATTAAAAACCGCGAAAAATAGAATATTTGTTGAAAATTAACTGCGGGTCTTTTATTTTTCGGAGGAACGTGTGTGAGGAATTAAATCGTGGATTTAATTGTTGCCCACATGTAATAATAATTTCGTGAAATATAATAACTTGTAAAAACAGGCATTCTTGAACATGGCACGAGGAAGGCCCAAAATGGTCCTAGAGCAGTTTTCCAAAAGCGCTATTCGTTCTTGAGGAGTCGCTATACCATTCTGGTTTCGTGAAATAAATGTGAAGTTCGATTTAATGTCTCCAAAACGCGGCTGGAAATCGGTCCAAGTATTCTTGCTTAAGCCGCACGGACTTGTGAGCTTAGGGGAAGTGTTGCATACCATGAAAAATTGTTTTTTTTACGTGAAATTTTTACTTTAGATATGCAACATTGATAACGACAATTTAAGCGCTGAAATATCTTTCTGTGGAAGTTGCAAACCCTGTAATTAAATGTCCGAAAATGGCCATATTTAATTTTTGGTTTTTAATTTTTTTCGTGAAAACTTACTGATCGATTTCAATTGTCTGAAGTATACTTATTTCATCTTTGTAAGCACTAGTTTTTCTAATATAATTAAACATTTTATAACATGGTCATTTTTGGACATTTAATTACAGGTAAATATAAGTATTTAATTACAGGTAATAATAATAATAATAATAAAAGGCTTAGCGAACCCGGAGGTTCGATGCCGATACCACTAATCGCTGTCTACAAATCTCGGTCCACCGACTACCTTCGAAACCCAAATTCATTAGATCACTCTTAATACTATCCTCCCACCTACGTTTCGGTCTACCCCTCGGACGTTTACCAGTCAGCTCAGCGTTTATTAACTTTTTAGGAATTCGTTCGTTACTGAGCCCAACAACTTTGCAAGCCCATTTCAACCGTCGCGATGATATCACTTCGATTATATTAACAGGGTGCATGCTCCGCAATTCCGCGTTGTGTAATCTCCTAAACTCTCCAGTTGACTCATCCTTTTTCGGACCAAATATTTTACGCAGTACCTTATTCTCGAATACCTTAAGGCGTTGTTCGTCCCTCAAGGTTAGCGGCCACGTTTCACACCCATACAGAACTGTAGGCAAGATAATAGTTTTGTATATTCTAAGTTTTAAGTTTCTGGACAAAATGCGCGACCTAAGTAATGTTGACACCGAAAAATAACAAGCATTTCCCGCCTTTAACCGCGCCTTTATTTCCTCTTGAATTTCGTTTTTTCTAGTAATCACAGACCCCAAATACTTAAATTTCTCAACGTGTTCAAACCTATTTTCTCCTATATCTATATCCTCAAAATCGCCTCTGTTTCTATTGCTAACCATATATTTCGTCTTATCCGTATTTATTTTGAGGCCAACCTCTTTCCCAGCTGTCATCAACGTTGCTGTATTCAGTTTTATAGTTTCCGCGTCCTCACATAATAATACCAAATCATCCGCAAACCCCAGCACGGATATTCTACCACCCAGATCTAAATCCCTTTCGG
Source organism: Rhaphigaster nebulosa (assembly GCA_948150685.1). NCBI lineage: Eukaryota > Metazoa > Arthropoda > Insecta > Hemiptera > Pentatomidae > Rhaphigaster > Rhaphigaster nebulosa. Next base: position 80,612,706 of record OX411308.1, read on the forward strand.
TAAGCATTACCTTTCTAATGACATACTCTAATGCTAAATTAAATAGGACAGGTGAAAGAGAATCGCCTTGTTTTAACCCCGAGCGAACTTCAAATTTCTCCGAAAAATAATTACCTATTCTAACTTTATTGAATGTTTCGGTCATGCACATTCCTACTAGATTTACTAACTTCTTCGGTATTCCCTGCTCAATCAAAATGTTATACAGTCTCCGGCGATCAATGGAATCATAAGCCTTTTTGAAATCCACAAACAGCTGATGAACTACACCGTTGAATTCTAATTTTTTTTCTAATATTTGCCATAAGGAAAATATTTGATCGATAGTTGATCGGTTCCGTCTAAAACCACATTGGTAGTCTCCGATAATTTCCTCGGCATATTCCATGATTCGACTAGTCAGGATCAACGAGAATATTTTATAACATACCGGGAGGAGTGATATTCCGCGATAGTTATTACACTCCGTCCTCGGACCTTTTTTGTGAATCGGAATAAGTATAGATTCTTTCCATTCTTCGGGCATTTTTTCATTTTCCCAGATCTTTTTAACCCAAAAATGTATTTTAGAAACTCCAGCTTCACCGCACGCTTTTATTATTTCACTGGAAATGTTGTCGATTCCCGCTGCTTTATGAGATTTTAATTTTCCGATGGCTATTTCGACTTCCTCCTTACTCGGTTCTTCAATTAACGGTTCAGCACTCTGATATTCAGAAACAGGAGATTGATTATTATTTCCCGAATTCAAAATACTTTCAAAGTGTTTTTTAAATTTATTCACAATGTCCCCCGGATCGGCCAAGATATTGTTATTTTCATCTCTAATTGCATTCATTGCTGGTTCAAACTGTTTACGCGATCTGTTTATACCCTTGTACATGTCTCTTACGTTGTTTTCAATTCTATTAGTTTCTATCTCTATTATTTTGTTTTTAAGATATTCTCGTTTTTTATTTTTGAGGAATTTGGACGTTTCATTCATCAAGGCCCGGAAATTAGCAACATTGTTATCGCTTGGATTATTCAAAGCTTTTAGTTTCGCGGCTCTTCTTTTTTCGCACAAGTTTAGACAATCATTATCGAACCACGGTTTATTCTTTTTATTGTCCCTTTTTCCAAGACACAGATTACTTACCTCTTTAATATTATCCCTAATTCCGATCCATAGCTTGTCTACATCTTCGCGATCCTCATCTAAAGATTCCAAGGCTTCAAACCTATTCTTGATTTCTACCGCGAATTGATTTCTAATTGAAGGGTTTTTCAATTTATCTAGATCAAAATTTTCGGAACAAATACGGCTTTCTTTCCTTTTTTTTATATTAAGTTTTTGTCGAAGCTTCGCGATTACTAATTCATGATCTGACCCACATTCTGCCCCACGATAAGACCTCACGTTAATTATACTATTTTGCCATCTTTGTTGTATCAAAACATGATCAATTTGATTGCGTGTTTGTGAATCCGGCGATGTCCACGTATACTTATGAATATCCCTATGTTTAAACGTAGTACTTTTGATTGTTAGGTTTTTCGAGATAGCAAAGTTTATTAGACGGATCCCATTATCATTGCTATGTTCGTGCAAACTTTCTTTACCGATCGTCGGATAGTATACTTCTTCCCTTCCCACCTTTGCGTTTGCGTCCCCTAATATTATTTTCATGCAGTTTCGAGGTAGTTTATCATATACCCACTCTAGTTTATCATAAAATTCGCATTTAACTTCATCATCACTGTCTTCGGTAGGGGAATGTATGTTTATCAGCGCGATTTTAAACCACCGCCCCTGAAATATGGCCACAGATATCCTATCACTAAAAAATTTTACGTCCCTCAATGCGGAGAGCAATCTATTCCTTATTAGAAATCCAGTACCTAAACAATAATTACCGCTCCCACCGTACCAAATAGAATAGTTCCCTACTGTTAACGAACCCTCCCCTGGCCACCGAACCTCTTGCAGTGCCACGATATCTACATTGTATCTCTTAACCTCGTTTGCCACCGATTTTAACCCACCCGCTGTATTCAAACTTCTTACGTTCCACGTCCCTATACCTAAATCTCTAATTTTCAACTTGCGCCATGAATCCCCTGAAGCAGTCCCCACCCGGAGACCCGAACGGGGGACTAGTTTACTTCCGGATAATGAGCGTTTTACCTCAGAGAGATCCATGACTTTTTGTGGTATTTTGTGAACTAAAAATATGTGAGTAGGGCGTTCAAACCTACGTCACACCCTCCAGCAAGCCTGGAGGGGCGCTCTCATTGTTGGTCAGCGAGTCCATCGGACTTAGCCGGGAGGAACTTCCAAGGAATTTCCACCGACCATCCCCACATCCGCCACCCGTGGGACGCTCCCCTACGCGGTAATGAGATCCGCGCGAGGACAGGTAATAATAAAAATTATTATTTTTTGCCTGCAATTTTTATTCCACATAGACATTACTAAAACCACGATTTCAACAAACAAACAAGTTCTCGCGAAAATTACAAGACCTTTAATTAAATGTCGAAAAATAGTTATATATCGCGGTTTTTATTATTATTATTATTATTTGGGACAGTTATTGACTGACTTCAATTACTTAATACTCTTTTTTTTCTGTTAATTGCTATTCCTTACTATTTTTTATTTATCTCAATTAAAACTTTTTCACATCATGCCGAATTTATCCACAACATATACAATTTATTTATACTATTTTTTTCCTGATTATTTATGACATTTGGAGATTTATTTTAAAAAAATGCATAGCTTTTTCCCTATCACGCCTGGGTTAATATATCTAGTGTAGAATATACTTAATATTCTAATGTTGTACATTACGAAGAATTATTTCGGCAAAGTAAAAGTGCACTAAATTTAAGACATAATTTAGAAAAATATTTAAGCACGGCACTATCACTATGAAACGATTGGGAAATATCATATTATAGTTATACCATAAACTTAAGTCTAATCAAAGTTCCTAGTCAAGATTGTAGTCTCTGATTAAGTTTAACATAACTTATTTATAGATTACATAACTTATTTGTTTACATACCATACTTATACCGATACAAAAAAAAAATAAAATAAAATATATATGAATATATATATATATATATATATATATATACCTATTTCATGTCTTCGATTCAGTTCAATAGTCTGCTTTGTATGAATTAATATTAAAATTCCTCAAAGTGTGACTGGTCTGAATATGGTATACTTTACGGTCTTTACCCATACTTTAATATCACATCACGTATATAAGCTGAAATGCATATTTATATAACATTAAATTTATTTATTCTATGCATAGGTCTTATGGGACCCACCAGCAGTTAAGTAAATATCTAGTTTTATGTCTCTGGACAGTAACTGTATTTAAAATATCTCATTTATTTATTTTAATAATGTTCATTTTAACTAAGATTTTATTTAAATTAATGAGATACAACAAAATTATCACTTTGGTTTCATGATTCTAAACATTCCTCAGATATATTCATACGTCTATGTTAAAAAAATAAAATTAATTTGGAACGTAGCTTATTAATCCATATAAAACCAAATCCATTAATAGTTTTTATGATTAGAGGCAGTATATAATTAAAAAACATCCACTCACCGAAACCTTTCCTCTGATGTGCCTCTGTACAAATATTGAAGAAGAAAATTTAAGAGATGACTTACCTAGAAAATAAGCAAGTAATTAGTCAAATTCTAATTAAATTAGAAAAAGTTTGAGTATTATATTATCATTACTTTATTTATATCATTCTTTTCTAGTGTTAGGAAATAATACTCAATTTTAATAAATCATAAAAACGCAATAGATATATTATCAATTACTGTCTTTGGAGCCACAGTTTGAATTTACGATTTCAAGACAACACTATGAAATATTTCGATAATTAGTAATGAAATTTCCCTTTGGAGTACGTATATATTTCTTGAAATGTTATGATTATTTTTCAATATTATGTTTTGATTGTTTCAGAAGATATTAATAGTTAATTTATAAAATATTAATTACCTGCCAGACCATTTAGTTACAGATAGTTCAATTAATTTCATCTATTATATTTTTATGCAGTGCGTTTAAATTTCGAAAAAACTCCAATGTATTCTGCTAAAAGAGATCAAATTGATTTATGAAAATCCACAACTTTAATACTCATTTAAAATTTTTTAATTTCAATATTTTGATATAAACACATTTTATGATCGTAATTCTAAATTATATATATATATATATATATATATATATATATATATATATATATATATATATAATTATATATGTAGAAAGTTTTTACCGACAACATTAATCCTGAAAAACGATAAGTGACTAAATACATTTCACTTGTTTCAGCGTGAACATACCCCACAAATTATCAATATATCTACATCAAAGAAGAAACCGAACAGCAAAAGCAGCTAATTAAAGGACCAAATGATTAGCATAAATGATTACATAAATATCAGAACACCAAAATGTCACAGCGGTTAGAGGTTTATAGCTATATTTTTAATATTTCATATAATACCAATGAAATTAAAAAAAAAAAAAAGATAAAATAAAATATGCGGTAATGCTTTATTATACTTTCTCCAGATCATGATGCCAAGTAAAAAATAAAATGAACAAATGTACGTAAATACAACAAGATTACATTTACCTTTAAAAACTTGTTTATACCAATAAATAAATAAAAATGTTGGTTATGAGAATTTAATTAATTTAACCGATCATATGATTTTGTGATTTTTACACAATTAATAATAATAATAGTAATTAAATTTTTTGTACAATGGATTGTGTTTCGACAACTTTATCTACGCCCTTAGTTGACCTTATAAATCATACGTATTTCGATTTTCTCTATTTCTTCGATATAGGGATCGTATATTAGGTAATCGAGGGTTATGATTCCGTTTTATTAATCAGATGATTCATAGCACATGCACATTTTTAACTATTTTTGTATGTTAAATTTTCCGAAATATATCTAGATAAACAATTAAATCATTGTATTTGCTTTTCTTTGCACATCTGTTTTCCTCAAGTTGCCTATAGAAATGGCAATGAAGCTATGCTTACCTACTTGGCAGACGTTTTTGATAATTAAATGAGGATCAGCTTGTTTTTGTTGACGATTTTCATGTCGACGAAATAAGATGATCCGAACTTTTACAGTTAGGGGATGAAAACAATATTTAGAGGTATACTGGCTGAGATAGGTGAGGTGCCCCAGAGACTGCTAGAGCAGAACCGGCCCTAACGTCTTGGGCTTTATAATTCAAGTATGAAATCTCTCCGAGGAGGAAAGGATCCCTGGGGAAGCTGAATCAATGCCTTCTGGGAAATCAGGTCAAGAGCCTTAGCTCCTTCCTCTTCTTCATTTTTTTATCATAGCAAATGCTGAGTGGCTATCTTAACTGTCTACATTTTTCACTTTAACACCTGACGCAGACGTGTACGCTGCTCAAATGCTGTCTGTTCCTATTATAGGATGTGAATCCACTATATTACCCGAACTAAATTATGCTCTGAATTCGGTAAAACGATTTCTCAAAAAACAATATATTATTTTTTTTTAAAATAATAATTACGTTTTACGAAAAAAAAATTCTCGAAGAGGTTAAGGGGAGGGTTGCAGTAAAGATTAAAAAGAAAAATAATGCGAAATTATTCAATGAATGGTGCATTTTTGACCGCATTGCTTCAAAAAACTAAATAAAATAAAGATGAAAATCATACAAACACATAAAACGGATGCATAAGTTATTATTTTAATATTGATGCACTTTCATATGGCATATTTCTATCTTATTCCATCTTTACTGTATCTTGTTTTTTTTTAGTCCTGAAGAAGGCCTAAAATTTCTGCCGGAACGTATGCATTAATACAATAGTTATGTTTTGATCGTACTATATTTTTATCTTAATTGTAATTGCCGCTTTGATCATCTTGATTAACTATGACGGTCTAATATTCTATATGCCTATAATTTATATTATTTTTTTTTTACGAGTTTAATACAGTTTAATTGTTTTATTTGGAATGACCTAACGATTCTACATTAAGTTTACCTGACTATTAAAAATTCTAAAAAAAAAAGTGAATGGTATATCGCACGAATTTTAAAATTCAAATTGAAAATATCATAATTTGACAAACGATAAACCAAAAAAAAAAAAAAAAGACAAATTCGTAATGTGACAAAAATTGTAAGGCAATTTAACATAAAGTCATATTTTTAAATAATGAAATAATACTATTCATCTAAATAATTAAAGAAAAATTTAAAATTTGCTTAAAGCATTTATTGATTTACATATACTAATTTATTTATACGGCAGATCACTAATGTTTCTATTTATTAGCATGTTTTGCTAAAAATGAACCAATGAAAAATTTTAAATAATAGGGTATGCAGATACTCTAGCTTTATTAATAAGTGGCAAGCAGGATATAATATTTATAGAGCGCTTGCAAAAGAATTTTACTATTGTTTTGACAAATGGGATGGGATTTAATTATTCATCCAAGCGAAAATCTCTAGTACCCTTTATATGGAAGGAAGATGCCTCCTATTCTGGAAGGTGTGCAAATTGAATAACTAACGAGTTAAAAAATGTACAAATAATCCTGACAAAAACGCCTGAAATACTAAAGTAACCCTAAACTTGACAATGAATCACTCAAGACAGTTCTTTTATTCGCCTATTCTCTTGATACAGTTATATTATTCACATTTTCTGACAAGTTTAGGGATAAATAATTTTTTTGTATAATATATTTAAATACTTTAAAAAAAAATTCTTACAACTTTATTTTTAAGTTTAGTATCTTATACAAAAAATTTATTTAAAAAAAATTTACTAAAAATAAAGAGGATCATAGGAAAAGTTAACTCCTCCAACGATAGACTTGTTAAGGTCTATTTCGGAAGAAATGGAGAATCAAACCCATGATTCTAGAATACTAAAATATTATATAACAGTTTACCTGCCTTTTCATTTTGGCAATGGCTTAAAACAAAATACGCTAGATAAACTATGCATTTGTATTTAGAGCAATCCAAAAGTCGTTTTATTTACTTTTATCTTTAATTTTTTTTTTAATTTATCCATCGATTAATCAATTGAATAATCTGTCAAAGAGAAGAATATTGATTTGTATTCAGCTATTATGTGTATTCCATATTCCACTTTTTTTGTTGTTTTTTAATATCATAACTTATGGGCAAACCTTTAAACAAAAAAAAAATTATGACAGAAAATGCCTTCGTTTGGAATCAATATAATACCGTAGATTAAATGAGACTTAAATTTAAGCTAATTAAGAATTTCATAATCAAATGTTTGTTAGACAGACGAAACAAAATACACAATGCTAAATTATATTATCGCTCCTTCATTAAAAGTTAAATACTCTATGTGCTAAATTGAACTTAAAACAGTACCTATGGTTATAAACAGCAATTGTAATTATTCGTTAATTTTTAAAAGTTTTGTCAATTTATTTTATCATATCAACGCTATCTATCTAATAAAATTTAAACTGGACCAACATAACAGCCACTGGTATTTGCGAAAAACCGTAGTCCAAAATAAGTTTTGTATTAAATGATAATCGCAAATGCAGTCAATCGAATAAATAATTTGTATTATATTCCTTATTAATTATCATTAATTATTATCTATCAACGTGTGAGTCTATGGTAAAATATTCTATATCAACGTCAATAGAGGTGATTCATAAGAAATCTCTAAAATATATATATATATATATATATATATATATATATATATACATAAAAATTAAAGAGGTAACTGAATCAAAGTATTTTTAATTATCAGATTTTTATACTCCCACTTAAAGGACATAGAGAGCGATAGCTCTATATCAGTTTGACTCAGGAGAGCATTTTTCGTCTCAACTATCGCTGCATAAATCCGTCAATTGTTCAGTGTATTTTAATTTTTTTATTATTTATTTTTGTTATGGAATTTAATTGTTTTCCTATTTTAACATTCTAGTTTGTTAAAGTTATTTTTTAAAACGAATTGCTTAAGCAGATATTATTGTTGTAAAGGTACCTATTTATGAAACAATATGAGAGAGCTGTTGTTTATTGCTGGGATTTCAAATTATAGAGAGCTGGTAAGCAGACTTAATTAAACAATATTCTTATCCCAATTTAAAATGACTATATGATAATTTTTGGATTTGTATTTGTTTAATTAATAATTAATTGTTTAGTAGTATACGTTTTAGGCTAGTTTATAATAATAAAAATTTTTATTTAGTATTAGCCTTTTAATTATATTATAAATTTTAATACGTAAAGTTGTGTTATAGTTTAATTTATTTATTCATTTTGCCGTTGTTGTACTTAGTTTTTTGTAAATGATGTTTTTTAACTTTTTTACTTATATTATTTCTGTTGGGTGACTTTTGGCCTCGTATTTATTATTCATTTCTTAACTTTTGTATTTTAAAATACAATTTTTAAAAATATAACAGTATAAATAATTGTATTTGTTTATTTCTTGTTTATGCATATTAAGTATAGGTGTTGATTATTAAAGATTTTTTTTTTATTTCTAGATTTAATATATTTTTGGCTGATTCTGGTACTAGTTAATTTTTAAGTTTCAGTGTAGCGTAGTATTAATATTAGAATTTTAAAAAAGAGAAAAAAGTATTATAATGATAATTACATTACTACATTACATTGTGTAATTAGGAAGATGCACTATTTCTATCAGGTTCTTATCTGGAAACAAATATAAATAAAATAGTATAAACTATATATATATATATATATATATATATATATATATATATATATATATATATATATATATATATATATATATATTACTAAATCAATATAAAATAAAGATATGAGACAGTAAAAAGAAATTATTTGTATAAATTGTATGTTCAGAGGCACTTGCGATATTAATGAAAATCCTACAAATGAAAGTCGGTAAAAATATTAAAACAGAGCTTTAATATCAGTTATTCCCTATCATTTGATGAGTTCAAAGCCGTTGATAAAACATTTTTCAGGCTCACTTCTTCTTTTGTAGCCATTTTAATTTAGCTTCGCAGCTGAAAACATGATTTGGGAAAATCTCTCTAACTCTTTCAATTTTGTAGATATCAAAACAAAACGAAAATTAAAAATCTTATAAAGATGAGTTCAACATTTTTTGTCATTACAACACATCACCTACATAGAGAGGAAAATACTTAAAAGAATTATTGACAAAAGACGTGACTTTTAGCGCTGTAAAAGTGTGCTAAGAAAAAAGGTTCATATTTGATTTTTTTTTGTTTTTCATATATGGTTTTGTCTAAAATCTAAATAGTGATACCTATTTTTTTATTTCTTATAATTGAAGTGAATGTCAGTAATTATTTCTTGAGTCAGAAGAATTATAGTTATTTACTTTCAAGATTTAGTTAGCTTAGCATAGGATATATTTATAGATTGAACATACTATTATAACTGGACAAAATAGTAATTGGAACACCGGCAAAGCAGTGCAAGCCGGAAATGTAAGTATTTTAAAAATGGAATATATGAATGTATGTTTATTTCTCGCTATTAAAATGGAACTAAGGGGTTTTGCAGTTCACATCCTAATATTTATAGAATATGTCTAAATGTATCTGATAAATTTATGTACTATTAATGAACAAATTATAATGTTATTATTATTTCTATCTTGTCATTTTCTTATTTAGATCGGTGTTTCATTAAATGGAAAACATCAAATTTTTAACTAAACTGGTCGATCGGAATAGAAGCTCAATATTTAAAATAAAGAAAGAAAAAAAAAAACATAAAATTCATTCAAGAAAGCAAGCCCCCCACGAATCGTTCCTCTCATCATAAACCACCTGATGCTCCAGCAGCTATCCTAATTCAACTCAGGTTGTCCCTAGGGTGGCCTTCAGGAGCTTAAATTATGTAGCAAAAAAGCATAAACCTTAAATACTTAAAAATAAAATGAACAAATACTTCAGAATCATACTTCAGAATTCAAGTGGAAACAATATAGAAATAATAATAATACTTTATATATATATTTTTTTAATAGTATATAAATAATCGAATTTATCAGATATATTTTATGGTATATGTTAGGGCGTTAACTGCAAAACCAAGTAGTTCCATTTTTAATCAAAATCGAGAAAACAATGATTACACGTGTCTGTCCATTTCAAGTGACCCAAATGATGTTGCTTGTTTTATAATGAAATTATTTTTCTTTTATAGATTTCTACATTATTGAAGTGTCAAAAAAAAAATTATTTATTTTTTTTTATCATTTTCCTTGCTCCATTTATGTTTTAATACATGCTGCTTCTTGCCTTAATTTATATTACTAATAACAGGTGTAGCCTAGATTGATTAAAGAACGGCCTAAACATTATGTTTCGTGTATATTTAATGATATTTAAATACAAAATAGTAAAATTCCACTTCAAAAGTGACACCTAAATTGACAAATTTTCAATATTTAAGAAGGAGTCTAATCTCAGACTTAATATACTTTGGGGGTGTATAGATTAAAAAAAAATAAACCTTAGATTGTCTTCATATCCAAGTCAGGATTTTTCAAATATTGAAAATTTAAAAAAGTTCTAATTTTGACGCCTTGTACCTCAGTTGGAAAAAACTTTAAAAATCTGAAAGTTTTGCATATAATTATGTGTTATACCTCTATTGTGTGTTATACTGCTCCATAAATTTCATATTTGATATTTATTTACAAGTCAAGTCTTTAGGTCCTTGAAAATCACCCTAAAATGACGATGTATCTATGAAGATCTATAATCTATGTATCTATAATCTATGAAGATAGATTACAATGATAGCGGATCTATACCTTGTGGGGGTCTCTGCGATACGGCATTGCGGGCCCCACTTGCTTAGAGCAGAGCGCTATCGGGGTGAAGAGTTTCGTAGGCTTCAACTCAACTTGTAGATAAATCTATTTTATAAATAGATTATATAAATCTATTAAATTTCATTAAACATGTACGAAACATAATATTTAGGCCGATCTTTCTTAAATAAAATTATTTACCAGCACTAGTTGTTAGTAATTTAAGTTAACGTAAACCCCTACATACTCAAGAAACTGCATGTTTTATAAAACGAAAATGGCTGCTATTGGAGCTAGATAAAAGAAAGAAAAATCTTGAATTATTCTTCTTCTAAAACTGTTTAAAACAATGTTTTCATAAGGATTTATTCAACTTATAAAAATATTAAATTTCAGTTTAATTTAATATTTTAAAAATTAAAACTATTATTTTTTGACACTGTAATAATGTAGTAATCAACAAACGAAAAATCATTTCATTATACAATGGTCAAGCAAGAAGTTAGTTTTTTTTTCTGTACCACTTGAAACGGACAGCCCTTCATATCAGTTTGCTGAAAGAAAAAGACCGAAATGATTATAAAATGAAAATTTAAGAAAAAAAAATGGCATCAATCAAGGTTATGGGCACTTCTTGTACAAATGAGAATTCGTACTTCTTGGGCTGTACTTCTCATGTTTAATTTCCTTTACTTGTTTCTAAAGAGCGCTATTTCTTCAGTGGTTAAGGGCAAAGGATCTCTAGCTTTCGGTACAAAGTTCTTAACCGATATCAGATTGAAAATATATTTCTGTTCTATCAGCCGTGTAATGCGTAATCAGCAATTCACCTGGCGCATACAAAATGGATACCTGATACTTCAATTGAATATGTGAAAATCTAGATGTTTACGCGTGATGAATCTTCTTCAGTAACAGTTAGTCAAAATATTACTTCCTTAACTGATTTAAATATTTTTTTTTTATTATCAGTGAAGACCACATTAGCAAAGCTATAATAAAGCATGTGTAAAATTATTTAAGGTTTGTAGAGATGTTCAGAAGTTTATATAAACCTTTATTACTACGGGTATGGGATCATCGATTTCAATTAAATTAAACAGACTAAACGAAATGACAAAAACCCGACCTTCATAAACAAATTAGAACCACATATATAAAATAAAACGCTTGAGGTGTTTATATTTATTTTATACTACTTATTCTCTCTTACAAAGACATAAAATCTAAAAGTTATTTGCAAGGTTTAGAAACCAGATATTCACCTTCCTAATCGTTGTAGTAATGTTGAATTTGGATAAATTCCGGAGGAGTGAATGCTTATGTTAACGCCAGACATCGACAGGAAAAAAAATCCTAAAATAAAATCAAGTCCCAAAATTTCTATTTTTTGATTTCTATGAAAATACTTATAAAAGAATTTCAAAGGACGCTAAAACGAATCTGACTTGCTTTTTTCTAAAATAAGTTTTTGACCTACTTTACTCTGTCTTTTGATTTTGTATATTAAAACCCATTTAATAGAATCTGTGATATTAGTTATCTTGCTTTACACAAAAATACAAATCGATTGATATATCGTCGTATCCAAGGTAAATTTACGAATATGAAAATCACTACTTATTAGAAGAGCAAAAAAACTGTCACATTATTCTGCAAATAAGGGTCTATTTCGATTATTTTAAATGTTTATGTTGATGTTATTTTATTTAATTTAATTTCGTGTGGAATTATTGTTTAACCTTAATAATAAGACGCATATTTGTTTCATAAATATGAAAGCTTCACATTTTAAAACGTTTATCGTAAGAATGCAACTTTGACTTTCTAATCCCGAAACAGATTCATAAATTTACTACTACAGGCTGCATTCATAAAATAACGAAAACAAAAAACCAAATTTTCACGTTCGTAAGTTTAACATGAGACCTACGATATAATAACCCTGAAATCCATGCAGAGCAAAGGCAGATAATAATAATATAAAAAATTGTTAAAATTGATGATCACACGTCCTTAGCTTCCTCTTGTAAAAATATAATGGATGAATGGGGGTTCATCAAACCAAAATTTTCATGTTATTGCTTCCTGATAAACCAATACTCCTGCTATAGTGGATTGCAAATAAAAAACAACACCAATAAGGGTAAACCGTTGATATCGCATCAGGTGAGTGACGTTTGTTGATGTGGATATGCTGGTGTGAGTATACAATGTTGGACGGATTCGAACAGCGAAGCTTCCAGGATTACATGTCCACTCCATATAGCGGCCAGCTAACCCGTTTGCCTCCTGGCTTCGGGTACTAGTATTATTCTAACCTTCCTGCCATCATTCTCTCAGATGTTTAGGTATTTTCAAAAGTTATATTTATTTTTATTTATCCGACATCTTTTTTTTTCTCTTTACTTTTCTTAAAATCATTCATTCTGCCGTTTCCTCTAGATGCTGATATTATATGTACTCAGCTGTTTGTCTAAAATCAGGCGTTATCAGGCTGTGAATGGTGGATTTCAACGAAACCATTGAACCACCATACCGGATTTTATCCAAATTCAGCATTACTACAATGATTAGAAATCTGAATATCTTATTTCTAATCCATACTAATAACTTTTAGATTTTTTGTCCTTATGAAACAGAATAAGTAGTATAAAATAAAGATAAACTCCTCAAGCGTTTTATTTTATATCTGTGGTTCTAATTTGTTTATGACGGCCGGGTTTGAGCCATTTCGAGTAGTCTGTAGTTTCATTGAAATCGATTATCCCAAGTTATACAAACACGGTTTCAGTAAGCTTCTAATCATCTGTATAAACAATAAATAATTTTTTACATGCTTTGTTATAGCTTTGCTATTGTGATCTTCACTGATTATAATAAAAACCATATTGAAATCAGTTTAGAAGCAATGTTTTGACTAACTGTCAAAGGTTGACTAACTGAAGAAGGTTCATCACGCCTAACCTTCTAGATTTCCACATAACCAATTGAAGGATATCCTTTTTGTATGAGCTCATTGAGCGCTAGGTGAATTGCTGATTCCACATTACACAGCTGATAGAACAGAAATATATTTTCAATCGGATATCGGTTATGAACTTTGCACCGAAAGCTAGAGATCCTGTGCGCTTAGCCACTGAAGAAATACCGCTCTTTGTAAACCAGTAAAGAAAATTAAACATGAGAAGTACAGCCCAAGAAGTGCGAATTCTCATTTGTACAAGAAGTGCCTATAACCTTGATAAATGCCCATTTTTGGCATAATAAAAAAAAAAAACAATATTGAAATCCTGAGACTGAAAATAAAGGCTGATAGAAAAGAAATATATTTTCAACCACATGTCGGTCAAGAAATTTGTGCCGAAAACTAGAGATCTTGTGCGCTTAACCACTAGAGAAATACAGCTTTTCAAAAAAAAGTTAAGGAAATTAAACTAGAAAAGTATTGCGCAAGAAGTGCGAATTCTCATTTGTACCTATAGCGTTAATAGATGCTAATTTTTTTCATATTTTCATTTTATATTAATTTCATTCTTTTTCTGACAAACAGATGTTAGGGTCCGTCCATTTAAAATGGTACAGAAAAAAAGGACTTGTGTTTAATATTAAACAATTCCTTATATCTCTTGTCATTTTATTTTTTCCATATCTATATTTCTTGTCATAACATATATCATTCCTTATGCTTCTTTTATATTCTCATCTTCACTGTATTTTTTTTCCTTTGCTGTCCCGATGAAGACCTACAAATGTCGGCATTCAATAAATAGGTTCTACTATTTTTTGTTACTGTACTTGACCGCCACCCGGAGCAACTTCCCCTTAAAATAATAGCAATCATATAAAATCTAGAAAATTATTTACTACTTACTACAGAATATTAATTGATAGAAACTAGAACTGAACTAAGAAGTTTTATTTTTATAGAAAACAATTGATTAGAGATCAAATAAAGGAAGACATATGCATATCATTCATCATTGGCAATTGGACAAATTTAAATCATAAATAAAAATGAGTATAAAGGTACTTACACATTAATAGATTAAATAACATTTATAAATTATTCAAAGATTGCTATCAATATTTAAAGCATGCTGACGCCTTATGAAGCAATGCATAAAAAAAAAATATGTCCTTCAGTGATTTTTATTATTTTATTACCAATTCTAATACAGAGAACGATATACTTAGAAAAGCCGACGTATTGCAGGAGATCTTTCGTAATATTACATTGTCAAAAAGAGCGAACAAAAGAAGATTTGTTTGACTCAAACGAGCCCCTAACTACGGGTTGGGAGAACAGGTTAGTCAATCTGTGACCGATGTGATTGCTGAGAAGATACAAAATTACCTTGTGTAAGATAATAAAGTAAACGTACGTATGTGCTTCATGAACCAATCGTTAGCTCTAAAGGGGATCACTGACGATCACTCCAATCTAATCACTCCATACCAAATGGAACATGGAACAACCGTGAGTGTGAAATCCTATGTGGAGTGGTTGAAGTATAGGGGAGCAGCTGGGATTCCACCGGCCTTAAAATTCACCGCGTTATTACGAAATCCAATCACTCCAGCCGATCGTGATTGTGGGAAACGGATGGAGTGAACAATGAACTGCATAGGTTTTAGGCTGTGCTATACTATTAATGATAAAAATTTTTAGTCACTAAATGCATTGTTAAATTTACGATATTGATTGTATAAAATATTTTTTTTTAAATATTGATATGAATAACTTATAGTATTGTTTATTTGTGTACTAACAATTATGTTAGAAAATACTTATAAATGCTAATTATAAGTAAATGAACATTATTAGTGGATTTATTATTTCTAAGATGCATAAAATGTCCATTGTTTTTTATATTTTTCGGAGAGGGGGTAAAAGATTAAATTATTTAATGTTTTTGTTATTGCAAAGCCACTATTTATAGCCCAAATAATATGTGTTTACGTTATCATAAATCACTACCTGTCGGTAATGACCAATATAATACCTGTCGTCAAATAATACCTGATACCTGTCGGTATCAATTAATACTGGTATATTAATAATTCGAATAAATTACATATCACAGGTCAACAGTAAAAAAATTGTTTCAAATATAATCTGTGATTTTTATAGTATTTTGTTGAGAAAATACTTTAAAAAATTCCATCGCGTATACTTTAGTAACAAAATCGACTTAAAATTATGGCAATTTAGGGATTTAAGGTAAGTAAGCGTTACAGCGTTCAATCTGTATTAGGCTTAAAACTAATTATGTTCTCTTGGATTCACTTAAGGGTAATTAATCTGTTAAGATTTAAAGTTTTTTTTAGTAAAGTAGCCATTTTTGCTTTGAACATAGAAAAGTAAAACTCGTCAAATCTGGTTCAAACTGGACCGTTATCCGTCTGCACATGTTCCCCTCTGTCTACCTCCCTTTCGTTTGTTTTCTTTCCTCCTACAGTGAGCCTCTTAAAAAAAGAGCAGTTAAAAGAAGGAGATGCTGGACCTGACCTCCGAAGACTGATGAAGAATACAAGAAGCTCAAGAACAAATTTTGATTGAAAGTGAAAACGATATTACAAAAACGTTTTAATCATGCAGATCATTTCGTTTTATTAATTTCGTGCTAATTTTATGAAAAGAGATTTAATACATATGATTTTATTAAGATATAAAAACAAATAAAAAATTCATAAATTATTTCAACTATTCCTAAAATACATCCATGTTTATTGAAAAAACCTAAACGTGATAGACAAAATTAGTGACTGAAGTCAAAATTTCAAATTTTGTCAAATCAAATCAATGTGGTCAAATTTTAAAAAAATATTTTTTGGAGAGTTGTGTATTTATACATTCTAGATATTTCAAGACGATACTTATGCATAAGCTTTAACTAGGCAAGAATGATATATACAGCATATTGCTCACAAGTTAAAGTTAAACTTTAACGGTTCGAATCCGACAAGAACGAGTTAAAATTTATTTCATGGCGGATCCACGGAATAATTCTGAACCTTCCCAACTTTGCTGGAGCCTCTAAGATAATCCGTCCTTTCTGATTTTGTTGGACTTCAAAACAAAATTAAATCCCAAATAAACAACCTCAAGGAAAAATGGTTTTAAAAAAATTCCTAATTAACTCGCCATATCTGGTAAAAAGAGTGGGTGTTTGCGAGGATGTAAATATCAGCAAGGTGAAACCTGAAATAGGGAGAACTGTTTTCGCAGAGTTAAGGAAATCTTGGTGGGCTCTTCCGGCCCGTTTACCGAGAAAAGAAGGAAGCAATAACCGGCTTGACATTGTGCAAACTAATAAAGCGGCGGCTCCCAGTTTGTCTTGTTCAGTTCAACTAATACCAACCTTTCATGTAATATTCCCTTGATTGCTTAGCGATTTCTTGCAAAACTATCTCGTCTATAATTAAAGAGGGCATTTCATACCCGTGCTGCTGTTGGTACTACTGCTTAGTAAAGCTAACTATGCGTTGTTGTTTTTTTTGAGTGGGGTGTGTGGCAATATCGATTTTGTGCAGCCAGCTGTCTACTGGTATAACGCTCAAAGCTCCTGGGGTAAAACGTCCATCACTAAAGCTTTTGAATTAGCGTGTTGGTTTCATATTCAAACAATTATAAATTCAGATTTTTTTTTTTTTTTTATCGTTTCCTAATACAAAAAAGTTGGGTGAAAACAAATTATGTGCGTTTTCCTAATAACAGCCCATGAAGTAAATTGATAACATAAATAACTGTATGAATCTTCTAATTCCTTATTTATTTTAATTATTTATTTATTTTTAATTTAGTTTATGTATATATCAGTATACATACATATATCAGTTTAAATATCTAAGCGATTTTTATAAATTTTGTCAGATTGCAATATTTTTTTTAATTTACAATCGGAATAATACAAAAGATGAAGTCAGCTTGGTTTATTAAAAGTAACTTTTTCCTAGAAATTAACTGAAATAATAATAACAATTGCATTTCTATAAAATATAAAGACTTAACAATATTCAAATATTTTAGAAAAATAATCATCAATCTTAAAAATAATTAAACCCAAGTTTTAGGTTATAGTGGTTTAGTTTAGAGATATTAGGTTTAGTAGTAGTAGTTTAGAGATACTAAATGATTGTGCATAAAATGATTAAAAAAATAAATGAAAAACAAAAAAAAAACAAATAAATAAAATTTAAAGATCATTTTTCAGTCTTAATAAAACGCAATTAAAATATGCTTAAAAATTATTCTAAAGGTACTCACTGCTTAATTGATTATCAATTATCAAAGAAATATCATTAAAAAAACATTCTCTCCAGAAGTCACCTGGAACGGTAGACGAAATACAAAACAGGCATAACTTACTCCTTGGAGAAAAAACAATAGAAAAATGAATAAAAAAACTTAAAATGTTAAATAACGAATACATTCAGAGAACAAACTATAACTATTAGAAACAAATAAAATATCAGAGTTGTTTTTTTAATCGGTGCAATTGCACTATAACATTAAAAAAAAATACATTAACGCTGAAAGCGATGTTCGGGAAATAAATATAGCGGAAGGAGAAGACTCAGTTTCTACAGCAGCTAGACAGGTTAAGTTAAAACAATTTAATACTCGAAAGTAAGTCTCGTTCATTTTGCTCTTCATTATCGAAATTAGATGTGATATAGATTAGTTTGCTTTTATATTGGTTCAAGTGGCAGAAAATTATGGCCTATACTTTGAAGAGTTTTCTTAATCAGTTAGTACCGCCAACCAGATTGAGAATGGTCCAAAGTGTAAGAATGGCCGAAAGTAGAGAAAAATTTAATTTGGCTCTCAAAACCTTCCAAGACATTTTATTTCATTTAAGGGTTGTTTATGCCATTTTAGATAATTGAATACAAGTTTATATATATATATATATATATATATATATATATATATATATATATATATATATATATATGTTACAGCACCACAGCAAACGGTAAGGCAAATGTTTCAAGGAGATAGCTACAGCAAAAGAAGTTATCCCAACGTAACAAAAATTACTTTAACGTAGCAAAATATACTTTTTTTTGTGTATGAAAACGTTAAAATAAAATTATAAAATATATATATATATATATATATATATATATATATTTTATATATATATTTATATATATATATATATATATATATATATATATATATATATATATATTTTATAATTTTATTTTAACGTTTTCATACACAAAAAAAAGTATATTTTGCTACGTTAAAGTAATTTTTGTTACGTTGGGATAACTTCTTTTGCTGTAGCTATCTCCTTGAAACATTTGCCTTACCGTTTGCTGTGGTGCTGTAACAACTGTTCTTCGAATAAATGTGAGATGTTTTAATTATTTTTGAAAATGAAAATATTTGCAGATTTACTGCAAATCAACGTTCGATTCATTTGTGGAGTGACTATGGCAACATGGATTTATGGCTATTCTTGGCCTGAGAATCCGAAAATATCTGCTGTTGAAAAGAAAGATCTTTAGAAGGCAGAATAGGTACACCAAAAAAAATTAATAATAATAAAGAAACGGATAACTTAGATTCAACGAGGACGAATTTATAGATCTCAAAATTTTCTGGTTTGCTTCATCCAGATTTTTGGTCCCTTTTATTTTTTATTAAACCAGGAGATCATTTTCAATTTTTGTTTCAAGTTCAGAAGAATAATTCCATAAGTTCAAATTTTCATTTTTTTTCTTCAATTTCTAGTCAGGTAAAACAGTTATTTGTGTGCTCAAGTTCTGAGAGAGTTTCTCATGGCGTCTCTCTAGTTAGAAATATTATTTGTAACTTTATATGCGAATCTGTGTTGAATTTATATTGTAGTATAATATTAGAACAAACATAAAATATTTAGATTCTTTGAATCATCCAGTATTTGTTATTCATAGTGACGCGTCAATGTTATGAAAAGTAAGGATTTAAAATAAGTGAAAATAATTAACAATTTTTGGAAGTTTAAATGTTTATCTGCCTTGCTATACTCTTCCCCCTCCTTTAAATGTGAGTTTATATAAAAATAAGCCGTGTTCATTCTCACCCAAATCATCAATGGTTATTAAACCTATGGATGTGTCTGAATAACTGAATAACACAAAAGGCCTTCCCACTATGAAATGAGTGCAGAGAGTGGGTTCTAGTCCCCCACTACCATCACCCAAGATCAAATAGATTTATTTATTTAAAATATCCCTAACTTCTTTATGCTATAACATAAAAATATGCAGCTTAAGAAAATTTGTCAACAATTCAATTGGCTTTCAAGCAGATAAATTATATTTTGTTTATTTTGTCTACTATAATTGTGAAAAAATCTAAACTCTATTAATGGCTACAAGTTTATCACTGCTCTGTTGTTTTCAAGTTTATTATCATTCTTATTATCATCACTAATTGTTTTATTGTCATTACTATTGCTACTAATTGTTCATGTGTTATCTATTGCTATTACATTTATCATTATTTCATTGAAGGAAAGGCAATAAATCAAATACGCTAGTGACGCTTACTAGTAACAAATATTTATTGTCATTTGAAATGACAATAATAATTGATGAAAATAATAATTTTAAAAAAAATGTATTTTTAGAGTACAATACAGAAACTTAAAAATAAAAATTAATAAAACATATTCCCTGATTTCGGCAGTATATTCCATTATTTTCAGCAATAAAGTTGAAAACAATGGTTCCATTGATGACTTCTTTTTTTTTCAGGTGAATATTTTGTTTTATCATATAAATATTCTGTAAACGCGCTCTTAATTGCAATAAAAACGGAACGACATTTTCAATATTTGATTTCGATATTTTGAATATGCAGTGATATAATATGTATCTATATAGGAAATATTTCGTCGCATAATCTACAGATTTTAATAAAATCAAATGCAGCTTGGAATAGATCTCGATTTTATTGATAACAAAATTTTCGATAAACTTTGTGCATCATTGGAAATCGCCATCAAATATTTTTCGCTTTTAATTCTTGTTTGGTATCTTTGTAAAAAATATCCTGATGCGTATCAGTTTTATACTAAAACACCGCTAAATAAATGAAAAGTAAAAAAAAAAATGTGATAATTCTCAATGTCGGCAATATATTATATTAAGCCCAGCAATAAAGTTGAAAACAATAGTTCTATTTCTGACTATTATTTTGCTTGGAAAATTGGAGAAAGATAAAAAAATAACACCAAATCCCATCGGATATTAGCGCTACCTGTAGGTTATGAGAGTGGGAGAAGTAAGCCCACATCCATCCCCCGTTCTGTGTTATTTTGTTCTCTTTGTCTCAAACATGGGGTGACCATTGTCGCAGATATTTGTTTTTCTCTCACTCACACACATAGTCTAAAAAATCTAAATATATATATATAAGAAATTTAATAAAAGGCACTTTATAAAAGGCACTGTATAACATCACCCCATTGGATCGTTTTTTAAGTCTATCGTAACGTGTACAGAAACAGAAAGACCGCTATTTTGGCTATTACCACCCCGGTTGACGAAAATCTATTATTCTTTTAATATGAACCTTAAAAATAGTGGGTACAGACTTTGTTTTAGACCCCGGTGTTATTATTCTCATAAAACCCCTTGTTCTGAATTAAACTTTTTTTTTTTAATTTTACTAATAAAAGTATTTTAAAGAAAAAAACTGATTATTTTTGTAAGATATCGATTTTAATATAATATCTTAATTCATTATGTTGTAACACAACAGTTCTAGAATTCTACTCTACCATATCTGGAATAACTATGTTTTATTGTAGGTTATGTGATACATAATTAAGTTTGCAAAAGTTAAGTTAATTAAATTAAGTTTGCAAATCATTATTTTCATTATCATGCTGTTTTTTATCTGATAACTTTAATAGGTTAATACTAGTATATCCGAGAGAGAAATCTCGCATTAGATATCAATCCTTCTTCTAATCCCTATGTATAAGCGATATTAGGAAAACATATTTATTCGTGTAAATAATATAATATTACCGAAAAAGTTTAATTAACACATACATTTGGTGAAGCTTTTAATGACTATGTTGAAGTTACAGTTCATCCTTAATAAGTAATTAGCTTACCCCATTGGAAAATAACTCTTCAATGTAGCAGTTAGGCAATTAGATTCAGCTATACCATTTTCTATGTGTAGTATTCATACATATGCATACTTAAAAGTGCCGTTTATGGTTGGACATGGGAAACATTATGTAATTTCCCACTCTTTAAAAGTTTTTGTAAACAGACTCAAATTGATATAAAGTTGCCATGATAACGGCACGTATGCAAGATAACAGTGGGCCAATAGAAGGCCGTGCGGTTCTATACCGTGCGTTATCTCGAAAACGTTACGTTTTTGGGCTTTAAAACGCTGGACCATTACGTTCCAACTTATCCCGTCTCGATCCGCCGACTCTCAGCCATCAAAGCTTTGAAACCTCCCAATTTTTTCATCACTTTTATTTAAGCCCTAGTAAGAATTCAAGAAACAACATTGGAATTCGTCTCATTTCCATGAAATTCCCTTTCTTTTGATACCTCATTCATCAAAATCCATTGCTCATGAGAGCCGAAAAAGGGATCTATACTATTGTAATAATATATAGTAGTGATCATTAATTTAAGAGGTAATATACAGCTGATAAGGTTAATATACCTTTTCTTTGTTTAAAAGCACCATGTTCATACCTTGAATATATCGTTAAATAGGTGCATCCTTTGGTCTGGTATTAGTATAAATCGATATTTTATTTCATTTGATACTGTAAAAAGTATTAGAAATTATTGCACTGCCGTATCAAATTGCCTTTAAAATTATGCATAATCTTTCGTCACCCTTACAACAATTATTCAGGCAGCTGCAAATTCAATTAGTAATTTCAAGTAGCATTTTTCTCATGACATTTAAGATTCATTTCAGATATTTGTTATTAGTAATGCAATTAATTAATTCAAGTTGATTATAGATATGGCACTATAATTAGTTCCATGTTCCAAGCTCTACTTCAGTTTCGATGTTTAAATAATGAACCCGCATATTTGATTTCTTGGATCGCTTAATCAAAAATGGACTCTAATAACTACCGAGTTTCTTCAGAGACGTCGTGTGTAATTGCAGACTACGAGACCAACAACTAAAATGTTCAGGTATGCTGCAAAATACTCGTAGAGAGAGTTGGGAATTATATCAGACTCATGATTACAAACCAATGTTTTGAATAATAAACTTCAAGAATTATTAATTACAGAGAAAGTCTTAATGATATAGTCAGTTCCAGGTTTTCGACCTTAATGTTATCTAGCATAACAATAGGTCCAGTCATGTTTTTATGTTTTCATTTTTCATCGTATAGCTAATCCATACAAGATAAATAAACAAGGGTTTAAAAACTGTATTTACTACAATTAATGCTTTAAAAACCCGGTGGATCGAGGACAAAACCATCTGTGTATTTATCTAGCCTAAATCAATACCTACATCGATTTAAAGCTAACAGAATTTTTTTTTTTTTTATTGTAAACTATTTGTTTTGGTTTCAAAAAAATATAAAAATAAGTAAGTAATCTTCAAAGTCTGTAATAAACAAACAATATTTGGTGTGGCCATCCACACG
Source organism: Rhaphigaster nebulosa (assembly GCA_948150685.1). Lineage (NCBI taxonomy): Eukaryota > Metazoa > Arthropoda > Insecta > Hemiptera > Pentatomidae > Rhaphigaster > Rhaphigaster nebulosa. The sequence continues at coordinate 80,636,278 of OX411308.1, forward strand.
ACTTCCTTAGGTCTCACTTCCAGTAGAAGTGTACAACATTTGACAGCGGCAATGTGTTAAGTCGTGTTGGGTATGAATATTTTTGACATTTTCCTAAATGTTGTGCGACCATCTATATCAAATTTTATACTTATAGTGGACGCGAGGGTTTACCTCAACTTTACTTTCGCATACTTTAGGCATCTAGTGGACGCGAGGCCTAAGCATGAATGTTTGAGACATTCGCCGCAACTATTCGTCGTGCGAACGTTCGTCTCACATTATACATTTCTAGTGGACTTGAAACTTTTTTCCCATAGAAAATCCAAACAGGATTGGAATACCCGGATGCCTGCAAAGTTTGTCGCAACTTGCCTACACTTTCCACGCATCTAGTCGACGCGAGGCTTTGTGGACCTGAGGCTTCACTTTAACTTAACTTTGTCGCTATCCTGTTGTTTACGCATCTACTGGACGCGAGACCTTACCGCTTTGAGTGAATAGTTCTATCGATTTTTTTTAACTGTAATTTTCTAGCATAGTCTTTGCTAATATAGTTCAATATGTTAGTTTTAATTATTTTTTTTATTTTTAATTGTTTTTATTTTTTAAATTTGTAGACCAGTTAATTACCTTTCAAATGAGCAATTGTAATGTTCCGGGCGATGTAAAGTTCTCGAGTTATTCGAAAAACGAAAAAAAAAACAGATTTCCAAAGGAACATGTTCAAAATTTACAAAAATGATTCGAAAATTTGACGCGATTACAATATCTTCTATACCTATGTTGCAAGAAAAAAAAAAAAAATATTTAAAAATTTATATTTAAAATATTTAAATAAATTTAATATAAATATTTAAAAAAAATATTCGAAAATTTGACGCGATTACAATATCTTCTATACCTATGTTGCAAGAAAAAAAAAAAATATATATATATATATATATATATATATATATATATATATATATATATATTATATATATAAAGACCAATATTACATTTTTTTTTGTTTTATGAGAAATTTAATTGCCTTTAAAATTTTCCATAAAATGTTTATCTGCTTTTTGAGCTATGCGCAAATAAAATATTGTTTTTTTCTCGGATATGTATTACATATCAATGTAATATGTAACGTAATTAAACATAAAATTTGAAGGGTTTATATGAGATGATTTCGAGTGAGTTTCATCAAAATAGTTAGAGCCGTTTTGGCGCTATATCCTTACAGAAAAACAATTTTTTCGACGATTGCTTAGTCTCATTCGCACAAAGGATACCCGATTTGGAATACAGACACCGGGGAACAAAACCCTACAGATAAAAAGATAATTACTCGTTCAAGAGAGTAGCGTGTCGCAGACATATTCACAGGCCAAAATGACAAAAATGGCTGAAAATGCGTTTTTCCAGAAGGTTCTGAAATAAAGAGATCCATTGAAAACGACTATTGGAAAGGAAAAGGGCAGAACAAGAAGGACAAAAACTTGTTAAATATAGTTATTTACATTAATCTTAATACATCACGCATACTGATTGAACGGGCCAAAACCATAAAATTGTGTTTTTGTTTAAAACCAATATCAGGCACACATTCTATACTGAAAAAAACATATAAACGAATAAAGAATAGAATTCCCGATTTGCTGTTAAATCGATTTTTAATTCTGTTCTCGATTTTCCAGACCAAACCGTTATTATTATTTCTATTTTTTGGCTTTGGAAAACAGTTTAAGTGTAATTTTTTCGAGAAAAAAAATCGAAACCGTCTTCAATTTATAGTTGTCTCCTTAAAAACTTTACTATTTGGAAATCGATTTGATTTTTAAAATAAATACAATCAGTACTTATAATAAATCTGAAATAATCTTTAGTTATTAATTTATTTTAATGACTTTTCACCAGAAAAATAGGCGCCTTTTTTTTAAACAAAATTTATAATATCTTTAAATTTAATCTATATTTACTTAAAAGGCCTGTTTGTATTTTTTTCAATATTGGAGTTTTAAAAAGTTCTAAGGATGGTGTGAAGTCGGAAGTTTAAAAAAAAAATTATTAGTTCCGACGGAAAGGGCTTTCTTCTTTTCAATTTTTTTTCTTTAACAGGGTCTAATGAAAACATTTCTTTTATAAAGTGCTTTGATCTTTATTGACGCATCCTCATATTTTTTTTAAAAATGTTTGCAGAGTTTTAATAATCACGCTTGGAGGGGAGAAAAAAAATTTATCAGAGGCTCAGTTGCTTTTAATTCAATCATAAAATTTTATTTATGATACTTTAAAATAAAAGCGTCCATATAATTACTTATTTACATTCGCAAACCTCGCTGTAGAGAAGGGACTCTTGAATCAGAGGGTCAATTCATGATACTATTGAGAATTGAAAATAAATATAAAAAAATATATTTACGATTCGCCCATTAAGAATGAAAGAGTAATCGCCTGAAAAATATGAATTAGACACTGCGGGCATGCCCCCGATGTCCTTCAGGATATTAACTGAAAAGTTGCTGTTAAATTATTTAGTGTATCTTCTGCTTTAGTCTAATATATTACTGATTTGCGAATTGTTGATTTGATGTCGTGAAAAGAACGACGACGGAACATGAAAGATATAAAAAATGATTCTTAGCGTTTTTCACTTTGAAACAGGTAAAAAATCAATCATACACCGAATAGAAAATCTCAATAAAAATATCGTACTATAATTATTTCCTAAATATTTGTTTTTAATTTTATTTTCGGATATTTTTTATACAGTCCAATCTAGATAGTCCGACAAATATAGGACCGATAATTTGTCGGATTATTAAGTATTCCACACTGCTTAAGGTTCCATTTAAACAATTCAAAATAAGGAACTAGGGTTAAAATAATGCATAGGTAAATTTGTTTTATTAATATCGTCTTTATTTAAAAAAAAAAAAACATGATAACCATATGGGATTATTCAACGATAATTGACGAACATTAGTTCATTAAAGGGAAGACAACCCCCTCACTTTCGCTTTCCCGACAATGACCGGACAAAATGTCCTTCTCTTAGACGTCACGTGCTTGTCGGATTACCGAACCTGTCGGAATAACAATTATCGGACTATCAAGATTATAATATAATATTTTTTTTTAAATCGGGAAGCATACTATTACTAGCTACTATACTGTTTCTCATACATAATTATGAGATATATTCACTTGTAGGTATAATATTTTGATAAACATAATTCAAATTTTTTTTTTCACTTTTTGTTCAATTATGGAATTCACTATTTTTCGATGTTCCAGAGGTATTCTTCAAGATTTTTCAGAGATAATCTTCAAGGGATACCGGAAATTCCTCTCTTTGTCGAAAATAAAAAAAAAGAGTCAGAAACCGGAAGGCGTGCAGGTTCGAATCGGTGGACATTTCTTCTATGTTGGAACCCCGGAATAAATCTTGACTTTCCCACTCTAGCTAGAGAAGGTTAGAAATCTGTAGGTTATTTTGTCCTGCCTATCCAGGTTGGAATAAGTAAGTACGTTAAATCCCAATTAGCCGATGGCGGTACCTAGGATAGTGGTTCACAGACTTAACCGTCATAATTACCAACATAAAAATACGATCTAATAAGCACGACCTGTGGAGAAGCCTTCAATTTTGCAATTATACTACTCATTGTCAGATTAAGTCAGAGTAAAGCAGGCAGTTTCAAAACTAATTTTACACTGTCATTTTCCTTTGGAAAATAAAGAGTAATTTATTTCCTTAAACAATGTTTATTGATACAGTGAAAATAAATTAACAATAAGTGAATTGCAAATTAAATTAACTTGTTTAGCTAAATTAGCTGCTACAAACAATCCCTACTACCAAGCGCCGAGCTGGTAGATTCACACATTTATTGTGCACACATTGAACATAACAGCCAGTACCTCCTCCAACCAGCCAAAATCTCCACTGCTCATCACAGTATGATTCAGGGAAAGCATAGCTCAAGCTGTGCGGATTGTGTCTGTCAAAATGAAGGCGTTCCGTTTCTGTTGATTTACTCAATATTAAATAAATATTTTCTATTTATATTTACTACTATAGAAGAATTAAATTTTATTGTATAAAGCTAGGAAGATAAGGAGCTCATGTGCACAAACGGAATTACCGCCAGTGCAATCAACAAGAACTCTTTCACTATAAATACGGACTATTTACTGGGAAAAAACTCAACATCCTTGCAATCTCAAATCGAACACACATCTGCAATTTTCTGAAAGTAGTTTCTCCAACAGCGGCCGTAAAAGCAATCCAAACTATGCTGGTTTCGAGGCAGCTATCAATTAACAAAATAGTGAGATTAAAAAAAAATTACATTTCTTATTTATATTTGTATCCATAGTTTATAAATTTCCTGTTATAATTTAGCCCGGAGCCAGTGAAGCCGTTAGGCCACAGCGGATATCGGTAACGAGGGTCCTCTCCAATTAGTCCCGAAGAAGATTTTATCGACGCCGTGGGCTAACGTTTGCCCCCGGGCTTAGCATTTATGACCATTTTACCAATACCTTCCTTCTATGCTCACCTAATTAATTCATTCTGTTATTTGTACCCCTCTATTAAACAAGAAATGTTTAAACATTTATCTGTTAGTAATTTTTTTTCTGTAATAATTATTATCAAACAATGACAAATACTTCACATCAAATTAATATTAAGACGAGGAGCATGCCGTCTCGTACATCTCGATTATGTATCAATACTGCAAAGTAAATTTTCGTGTACAAATGCTTAGAGACTGACTTGGAGCACATAAAAAAAAAAACCGCAAGACGTTAAGCCAAAAAAGAGTTCACTTTACTCAATACAATACAAATTAAAATTGAGACAGAAACTTACTATATCCACACATACTTTTAAACAGTTACGCCAATCGATTTTTTTTTTTTTTTTTTTGTTTTTAACAAAAGCAATGGTCAGACTTATTACACAATTACCTTGACATATTTCTAGAAAAAAACTATAAAACAAATGTTTTACGATGAATATCAAAACAGTAAAAATATGAGCCCTTCTTTTCATACTTCATAATGCGTTTTGAATCCCATAATAGACATCTTAAAATCCTGTTTTCGCAGACTGAGCAAGTCACAATAAACCTTCTTCCACATAAAATACACAAGTGTGATGACTTGTGAAAAAATTAATTTATGTTGCTTAGATAAATCATCATATTTATAGCATATTCATATGTGATCGAGAATAATTTTTTCTCTAGGACAACCTATACATTTTCGAGGTTATTGTATTGGTCTCCTGCTAAATCATAAGGTTCGAATACAGAAACCAACATTTTACATGAGTAACTTCCAAAATACGTAACCATCAGCTCGTCAATTGACTGGTCGTGGACAAGAGTGGATTTGTTGTACTGCCGGCCACAAGCATGGCAGATAATATTGGAAGTGGTGGTAATATGGAATCCTGCAGGTTTTATGGAACCCTGCAGATTTTAGGTGCATTTAATTTCTTGATGATAATGGTGATAAAGAGGTCGTACTATTTGCTCCAATCTGTAGGATGGCTCAAAGGAGCGCTAATGTGTAGGGCAGTTTTTGGTTCAGTTGTCATGGGGTCTTCATATTTAAAAGTTGAATTTTTTTTATATCGATTTTTCAAAACTTTGAATTTTTGTACTGTTAATAAATTGCAGCGATTTTCATTCGCGAATCTGTTCCTGTGTCGATATGGAATACAGTTCCTACATATGCTGGTGATATGGAACCGAGTTCCACTAAAGTGTATATTAGGTCTGATTTACTAACTAATTTACTAACATCAGTTCAGACCATTTCTCCAAATCAAAAACGATCTAAACCACGTAGACTAGATAGAGTGCGGTCGTAAGTCGGAATAAATTAATCAGCTTAATTATTTTCTACAATATTTTTATATGATTTAGTGAATTATAATACTATGTATGTATGTTTAGTAATCCGATCATTAAAAAATAAATCTATTAAATTATGAGACAGACCTATGTATAATGAATAGCTGAGCAAAAGTTGTAAATGTATAATAATACTTAGAAAAACGGGATTGCAACATCTTAATAAAATAATATTTCCAGGAATTTAATACTTTAAAGGACTTTAAAAACTCTAGATTTGAAGATTCTTACAGAATCCGCTTATAAATTTTACTTATCCGGCTTCCTGTAAATTGTTAAAAAAACAGCGACGGTGTCCAAAAATGAACCCGGATTTTTACCGAAGAAGGAAAAATGTTGATGCAAAAGAAAAGACAAATATAAAAAACCATTAAGCCAAAGTCGTTAACACACTATGGAAGTAAAAAGATGGTGTTCGATTTTAGTCATTTGATAAAAAAAAATAAAAAAAAAAAAGTTTTAATTCTGTAAACGACTTTTGCCATAAAGATAAAGAAAACTATTTTATTTTTTTCATAAAGTGGACAATAAAAGAGAATTACTAGCACCTCCCTCTCCCCACTCTGTGTTGTTTACAAGACAGGACATAACCTATAACAATTTTTATCCCATTTTAAATGATGAGGATAGATAGGAGAGAAGTGCAGTGAGAGAAAGGATTGGAGGGGGGTAACCATGGCGACCACCAGAGGGCGGTCTTTTACGAGGGATGTTTTTGCCAAGGCTTCTCTTTATAGTGGTCCGGGCTTGAGTCCCGTCTCGGCCCCGATTTATTTCGCCTCTTCTGTCTTTCTGCTGTGACCACAGGATTGCCAAAATGGGCATTGTATCGAACAACAGCTTGCAAAGAACATTCCGAGATAAAAAATAAATTGTATAATAAAACATTTATTTTTTTCTTTTGACTGGAATACTTAATGAAATCGAGTTTACAACTAGGCGACTGCAATTCATCATTTCGATAAAACAAGGTATTTGAACTTTCCTATTTATAGAATGGAATTTATTTCCTGATGATCAACTTATCTTTTTTTTTTAAGGATACGCTTGTGGACCGGACCGTCTACAGCAGTTACCTAGTTGTAGTTGGTTGTGGATTACAGAACATCCATGCTAACATTCCGTGGGTAACCTAATGGACTTTTCCTGTTCAATCGTGTTTTGCAAAATTATGCGTACTTACAAGGGGAGTGCACGGTGTGTCCGTTGCCGATTTTGATCAACATTTTTTGGGTGATTCTAAATTGAAAAAAAGTTGACCCATATCCTTCCGTTTCATCCATTGGGCCTTCGGAGATGAGGAAAAATTAAAGCATGCTGAAAATGCTATATTCTATATTTCGTGTTTGGAGAATGATATCGATATGATTTGTTCAGCTAAACATTTGGTTTTTAGATTATATTAAAGGAAAAATATAAACATTAAAAAATAATTAATGCATTAAATAATATAATTGAAATGATAGCAGATTTGGATTTAGCACATCCATAAACCTTAATGTTGAAAAAATCATCAAATCTTTTTTTTTTCAGTCACGAGAGTGCGCAAATTTTTTAAAGCCACAAAATAATGGAATCACCTCCTCAATCCTCTCGATGTCCATCTATTCACACATACAGACACACACATAAGCTCTTGTTTATGAAGGTCTTATTCCGTTATTATTTGTCGTTTTCTGACTGTAGACTGTAGACAAAGCATTGAAAATCGATGGTTTCAACATTTTAAGCGGAAGAACCCGCTCAACTTATATGTTATTGTCCTGCAGCAGACTTGTTCAGCTCACAAATGGGAAGGAAAACAAGTATTTTATACTCAATTTTAACACATAAACCAGTAATAAAATTGTTTATTTAGAGTGGAGAAAAAAAAGCGCGTTTATAACCTTTATCGCCAAGCCATATGATCTCTGTATTAAATGTCGACATACCTTTTAAGTTTATTATGACCTTCCTGTAAAGTACCCCTTTCGGCTGTTCGATTTCAACCAAAATTTATTATATCACTTATATTTATATAAAAGTATAATTTGAGATGTTTTCCATTGTATTTTAATATAATTTTTGATGAATGTTTATTATGACCTTCAAATAAAGTACCACTTCCGATTTCCCAATTTCAACCAAAATTTATCATATTATTTATATTAATTTGAAATTCTGAAATATTCAATTTGAGAAATTTTGTTTTATATTTTAATATAATTTTTGATGAAAATCAATAATGACCTTCAAGTAAAGCACTACTTCTTGAAATCATGCAGGGACCAAAAAGTTCACAACTAGGTTTTACAATAATTCTAAATACAAAATTTTAACTTTCTACGGCTAACCGTTTTTGAGTTATGCGAAATACGTACGAACTAATGAACATATGAACGAACGTACGATAGTACGAACGAACGAACGTACGAATGTGCATATAGATATCACGACGAAACTTGTCAAAATGGATTCAGGGATGATGTATATTTCCGTTGAAATCTGAAAATCAAAAATTTTCGCGATTACAATACTTCCTTTAGTGCGTACAAGGAAGTAAAAAGGTGATTACCTTGTAAAAAAAAATTTAAATTTTTTGCGGATAACGCTGGTTTTAAAACACGTAAGGACATTACTGTTATAGCAAATTCCATAATTTAAGAACCTTTACCGATGGCCAACATTTGGATTGAATTATTCAAAGGGCTCCTGATTTATGAGCGATTATTTAAATCTTCAGAACAATTTGAAGGTTACCCTTGGCAAAATATTTAAGCAAAAAATTTTTATTTTTAGATTCGTTCGAAAATTTAATTTTATATTTTTTTAAAAGGACTAAAACCAAGTTATTTCATGTCTCCCTCAAAAGGCGGTTACTTCATTATCTATACATACAAAAGTGATGAGTTGCAAAATAATAATTAATTGTAAAAAAAAATAAATTGTAATTTAAGAACATAATATGAATTCATTTTTCCATACATACATAATAAGCATCAAAGAATACAATAAGAAAAATAGAAGCTAGAAAAAAAAAAAATCAGAAAATTTTACCTGCACTTAAGAAGACCATAGAAAAAATGGAGAATTTACCTGAAACAAAAGAAAAAATAAATATTAAAATGTTATTAAAAAGTGGGAAAATAAATAAAACCGTCAGTTATGTTTAATGAGTACTCAAATAGCTGATCGTATAAGCATGTAGAAAGATTAATTAAAATTGTAATCAAGAGTGAAACGAGAATGCTTTAATTTTAGATCATAATCACTAATAATTGAAGACATGGACGGATGAAGGTGATATACAACAAATTTTAGGTTTTGAAGTTTTCTTGCTAATGAAGGTGTTAGATGCTTATCTCCGCCTTGCAATATTAAAAACCCAAGGTTAATTTTAGATTTCTCAGTTGATTGGAAAGATTATGTCATTTCATAGATACTTAAAAGAACAAAAACATTAATCATCATCATGTCAGAACATTAAATTTGTAGCATAACACCTTCATCAACTCATGTCTTCAATTAAATATTAACAGTAACCTCTATATTCAAAATTTAATTACCCAGCTATTTTTTAGATTTAATACAGAATCTTAGAATGTCTAGTTTTCTCAGCAATTTGTTCTGATTAGAAAACTCAGGGTTTTTTTGAGGAGCGCTGAATCGACATTAAAGATCAGATTGCAGGCTATCCAAAAATGCCTGTAATGTTGAAGATACCGATTTTTTGGACATCTGTATTTTTATTTGTTTGTCACGTTTTCCATGTTGTCTTTTTCAATAGTTCAATAACCATTGATTTAGATAATTAGTAATCACCAAACTAAGAGTGAATTGATAAGTGAAGGGTAAAATTTAATCTTTGATGCAACCTATTCTAAAACTTAACTATTGCAAGAATAAATAATATGTTTCTTGTTCCCGTTTAGTCTCTGACTAAACACGTCCTGTGCCAGTTCAATTCGTGAGCTAATCCAATCCCGATACGGGTTAATTTCCAGACTAACAGGGTAGAGTTAGCTTTATCAAGAACTAAGTCTTACTCCTAAAGCAGTGAAAGGCCCTTTGAATAATAAATTGAATATTTCATCATCTGCTTCCATGTTACACGCTTGTGAAACAATAAATGAGGATTATTCCAAAGCGAGAAACTGCTTTTAATCCGATGGAATTGAACTTCCTCGGTCGTATACATTCACAAGAGACCAATACAAGGAAATAGGACAGATTAGAACCGAATTAATGAAAGTTCAAGCATTAGCCGGAGTCCTTAATTCCAACTACAGGGACCGACTGCCGAGGCAAAGGGCCGATTCAATATCACCTGCCGGGGGATTCTTTTGTCCCTTGCCTAATCGAAACCAATTGTATAGAATATGTGACAGTGTGTTTAGGGTAATCATGATGGCACTATTCAATGTGGTTGTTAAGAAAAATGTTTTTTTTTCACAATTTTTTTGTTTTGTCACCACTATTGTCTGCAAAAAAATGTCTCGCTACCCAAATAAAAATAGGAGCCCATATTGTACAAGTGACAAGAGAATGTGTTATTTTGTTAACTTTAGTTTGGAATTTTTATATTTTCCAAGAGAGAATACAGATTAATAACCAATTTTTTTTTTTTTAAAGGCTGATAAAAAATGTTACAAACAAATATATTTTTATAAGAGTGAGTACATGCAAACGCTAAATAATACTAAAAAATATATTAAGTAATATATAAGTAATATTAAAAAACTAAAAAAAAAAACCTGAGTATCAAAAATGCAGATAAAGATAATGCAGATTTGTGTAAGTTATTGAAAGTACCAAAGTAAGAGAAAGTTTAATAATATATTTTTTTTTTTGTTTAAAGTTCTTACTTGTGTCTCCAATTAAAAAAAAAAGTTTTTAGTAAAAAGGAACATAATAAAAAAAATTATAACAATGTTAATGTTTTTATTTACTGTCTGTGGTTATCATCAATAATTAAGTGTTTTTTTGTTATTTAAATAGGGTAGGAATATAATTTTTAAAAAAATTTGTTAACAAACATACTTCCGTTGATTTTAATAATTTTCTAAATTAATATTTTTTTACCCACACACAGCCAACGTTTCGAAATTCTGTTTATTCTCTTCAGGACATCGATATAGCCTGACACTCTAGTGCAATCATATGTTTAAAAAAAATATGTATATTTTTATACATATATATATATATATATATATATATATATATATATATATATATATTATATATATGAAATAATATATTAAGGAAAAAACGGACCTTACAGAAGTACTGATAATTATATTATATTAGAAAAAATAGCATAGTTAAGAAGAACGGAAAATCCAGAAGATGGAAGAGAAATTCGAAACGTTAGTTGTGTGTGGGTAAAAAAATATTAATTTTGAAAATTAATAATATTAAAAGAAATATCTTTGTTCATAAAAATAACAAAACTATTTAATTAAAAATGTACTGTTAAATAGATTTTTTTACTCTGGATTGTAATTAATGATTTCACTATTAATTTATAAATATATATTGGTTATTACCGATATATTCAATTCTTCCTTATATATATATATATATATATATATATATATATATATATATATATATATATATATATATATATATATATATATATATATTTAGTAATAATAAATAAAATGTGTTCAATTGATAGCATAGGATTACAGATAGAACATTCATAATACAATCTGTTCCAAGCTTAATGGACTGTTAAATACAGAAAAATCGTATCCGGTAATTAAGTAGAGCTTTAAGTATGACAACAAAAAACTTTATCGAATACATTCATTTATCGATAGCAGAGGCAATAACGGCCTTGCTGTGAAAAAGACTATCTACAAGAAGAGTGATCCAAAATATTATTGCTTATTTGCTCTTATGGATGGCTTCATATTCAAACCTCTCACGGATCCTTTTTATTCTATTTCACAGGTTTTGGTATTGTTCTATCAATCTATATTATATATTTATATGATCAATTTATATAAATATTTATATATGAAGAACGATGATTTAGGAAATTGAAGAATTTAAAAGTTTTTTTTTTTAAATTAAATATTATATCGAAGTATTTATTTATGAGTTAGTAATATTGCAGACTGTTATAGAAGTTGATCGTTTTATTTTATTATTTTCAATTAAAAAAACGTCTATCTCCCAGACTACTGGACTATAATAAAATCATACCGTTATCTATAAGGTATACCAAGTATAGAGTAAGGAGAAGTATTGCGATCGTGAAAATTTTCGAATTCGAGTTTTCAACGGAAATACACGTTACGTTTTAAGGTCCCCTGAGTCCAAATAACCAAGTCTCGCAAAATGGTCTGTGAGTCTATGTGTATGTGAACAACTTAGTTTAAAAACGAAAAGTTGTACGATACTGAAATTACATTCTAAGGTAGGTATATGGCTGTGATGTAACAGCAACTTTTTCGTCAAAATCAACTAACCGGAAGTGCCACTTCATATAAGCGATTTTACATTCCTTTACAGTTTTCTCGAAAACGGCTAACGATTTTGATGAAACTTGCCTAAATTATTTTTTATAATGGCCTTTAACTTTTTATGTAAGTAGTAGATCAACGAAAAAATGCAGAGAAAAAAATTATGACGAAAATAATATTTTATTTATCAAAGTTATATGAGTATTAGCATAGATAAAGCATATTTTATGAGGAGTACAAGACCTAAACGGATAACCAAGCGCATCTGGAAGGAGATGGATGCGACAGAATCTCCTCTTACCAATCCCCCGATCTGTTGTCAACAATACCGTCTATAATAATGTAATTTAATAATACTAAAGCGGATTTTTTTTTAGATTTGACACAGATCACCAGAGGATGATCCACGGAATTCGATATTACAATCCTGTATTTTTTTTCGAAATGGCGCCAAGTCTATAGAGAAAGAATATAAGATAATAAAGATAAGATAAGATATAAAGATAAGAAAATAAGATAGAGACAACAATATGTGGTGTTAGAAATCATTACAGGAATGCTTTATTTAAAAATAAAAGGAATAAAAGAAATGCCGTCCGCTACTTTTTCTCGGAGACCACTGGACTGAAACTGGTAACTCTGTGGTGATCTTCGGAATTTGACAATACCATCCACCAAAAATAATAGTGGGCAATCAGAAGTTTCATTAGCCAAAATCTCAGCCATTTATGAAGATATATGAAAAAATAGAAACCTTTTTGGATATAATAATTTTTCACATATATATATAAAACTATTGAAAAATAATAAACAATAGTGTTTTAATTTGCAGTGTATTATACTTTTTCATTGACCACCAAATGCGAAGGAATAATGTTCAATTTTGTTTTATTAAGACTTCACCTATCCTTCGGTTATGGAGTCATCCGAGTGAAATAATACACTCGAAATGCAGATAAACTGTATAATTTTTAACTGAATGCTCGTCAAGAACTCATTAAAAAACTGAAATACAAATGTCTTCGGGGCCATATTAAGGGCTTCAGATAGATACGTATCAAACTGATGGAATATAAGACAAAATTAAATTAAATACAAGAAAAAAGAACTATTATTCTGCCTACTCCTGCGAAATGTGGTTTCTTTGAAGGAAAAACAAAGCCATAAGGCCTGCGAGAATAAGGTATTGTGTGGCATATTTGATCTGACGGAGGCTGAGTCCGCTGGAGAATTTAGTCGGCTACACAACAAGAATCGCAAAGTATGCACCTTTGAACACTCTTGATTGAAATGGGCATGCTAAGCTGTTTGGACTTAGCAACGGAGGAATACTTAAAATGTCAGGAAGCGATGAGTCGACTGGTGAACATTCGATGGATAGCCTGGGATGGGAGGATAACGTAAAGGCTGATCATGCTGATTTGGGTTTTGAAGATAGTCAGTGGATTAAGGTGTGCAGGCAGTGATTGGTGACATCATCCGGTTCGTTAAGGCATTTATGATTATTATTATCATTAAGAAAAAAATCGTATCAACGGCTTCATAGAATTGTTATTCGCTGATGAAGTCATTGATGAAATCAGTGTGGATGGATATAGTGCACAGGGGTTATCCTTGGAAAATAAGTGCTGTTTGCAGGGCTGCTCCCAAGAGGCGACTATTATCAAAAGCAGTATTAATGAGAACGCCACAACTCTCTCAGGTTAAGTTTTACGGCACACACGAATGAGAAAGCTGTTCATGAATAAGATAGGGGCAACAGCTCATTGCGTTGCGGCTTATAAATCCACCTAGAGTTGCTCCCTGAATTATAAATGGGATGTTTCTACCTCTTTTGGATTCTATTCAACGAGGATGCTACCCTTTTGTAGAGGGGTTGGAAATAATACGCTGAAGCAGAGCTGAGAAAAACGTGAAGAAAGAAAAAAACATGTACTCAATGAAATTTTAGTTTCTTATCACGTTTCTACAATTTACTATCAAGTTTTTTTTTCAGATATAATTACCATGGAATGTAACATTTCTTAAAATATTAACTTCAAAAAATAGATATTTTATTAAACAGAAGTAATGGATGCTTGATGGATAGTAACTCAAAACAATGATTTTTTGGGGATCAGTTAGGTGTAATTGAAATAAAAAGAACCTCTAATCTTTAATTTTTTAGTGAAATTGCAATGAAATAAAAAATGGCGATAGAATTTTTTAATTAAATTAACTTGGAATATTACCTTTTTTAATATTTTAACGACTGAAAATATTGATTATAAAGATTATTTAAATGTATTTGTACTGAAAAAAAAACAACTAATTGTATGTAAACAAGTTGCTGTTTTAATTACAACAGCGAATCTAGGTGGGCAATATTCAGAAGAGGCTGCAGTGATTTTTTTACTGAATTTTTTTTCTTATATCTGCTTTATCTCTAATTTAAATAGTAGAGAACTCAGTTTAAATTTTAAGCTCTAAAAAATCCGATGTTTAACATATCAGAGTGAACAAAATTTTGTATTTATATTTTTTATCAGTTATGAAATTTTAATAAATGAATTATAGCTCTTGATTTATTGACAAATAATTCAATCTATTTCGCTGGGAGCAATAGTTTTTAGCGATCAATTTGTATATGGATACATTTTACGGTTTTAATCGCTGAAATACAAAACATAATATTTATTTCACTTTTTTTAATTAAAAAAAAATATGGGAAACAGATTTCAGGAAACAATAGCTACACAAACATAATCAAATAAAATAAAAATACAGATAGTAATAATCCTTATTTTTTAAGGTTAATAGGTAATCCCTTAATTTAAATTACAAAATTTCCAAATAAATGAATTTATAAACATTTCCTTTTTTTCTTCTTACTTCCTAAGCAATATGAATTAATTGAAATTTATCTTACATTAACTCAATAAAGTTTGTGTAGTGAACTTGCTTCCATGGGTATGAAGTTGTCATGACAATTATTACGGACAGCTGTATACATACGCACGAACACTATCTTTTTATTATATAGATATTTAATAAACAATATAAATAAGGATATATTTTTCTATAAACATGAAAGAAAATTATAACAAAATAATAATAACGTAAAAAAAAAAAAAAATACTGCAATCTCATTAAAATATTAAATCTCGACATTGGAGCCACTTTGCGCCGCGATACACGTGCTCTTATCCTGTCAAGACTGAAAAAGAGCGCTAATGCCGCACCCTCAAAAGTGGTTATAAATAATAATAAAAAATATTATATATTGCAGAATTAGCTCCTGAAGATGGACCTCGAAATATAAAATATACTAATTAAAGTCATTAGAAATTAAAGTAATAGTTTTTTTATTAATTTCAGATTAGCTCCTACATTTTATTTATTTTTTTCTGTAGGTAGATTGTATCAGATTTCTTGGTGAATTCAGAACAATTCTAAAATAAAATATAAATACGCCATACACATCTTATGAAAATTCAATTGGGATAACAAATTAACATCGGTGGAACGATAATAATGAATCTGGAAAAATATATTAGAAAACTGATAGCGATTAATTTTAATATTAAAATGAATTTATGTAAGTTAAATGCATAAATGTTTATATCTCTTTTCCTTATAAAGAACCATATTACCTTATAGTTGCTATATGTCATTGATCATTATTACAAAATTCCTAAAAAACCCAGAAATTGAATACAGATAGCGCTCGCTTTTCCAAGGAAATAACGTAATTGGAAAAGGATGAAATTCAGGCAGGGAAACTCATACTGACTAAAACGTTATTTGTGAAAGGCCTGGTGAGAAGCCTTCACTAAATTAAACTCCCTCAGCGTGGCCATTGAAAGCAAGTAGGATGAAGTAGGCCCAGAATGTGGGGAGAGGGAAGTGTATTTTTAGTTTATTTCTAATTCAATTCTACAATTCCTGAAATTTAAGTAAATGCACTCGATCCCTTATTGTGGCATTACATTGGACGCCTTTCCAAATTACACAACTGCTGTGAGGTAGATAGTTATTAAATTAAAATCACATTTATGGAGATAAGTTGATAATTTACGATTTATGTGTGACGAAGTTTCGGTCTACCTCCTAGCCGCTTTTTAGGAGCGGGATAACAAGATAATAGAATAATTAAACATAGTGGATATGATAAGAATAAATTTGTACGATAGAGGAAATCTGTCTAAATTACATTTTCAAAGTATTAGAATAGAAAAAAAATAAGTAGTTTTGGTCAATTTTTATATTTGCAGTGTTTGTGCACTTTACTATCATTTTAGCTTATTTACGACACTTTATTACATAAAATATGGCAATATAGAAATTTATAATATATAGGAGGTTCCAAAACTAAATCAATTTGAAATGATAAATGTGAGAAGGGGTTAAATATGTGAAAGAGGACTATAAACATAAGTTAGGTCTTTTATATCAGAAAACAACCGAATGTATTTCTTTATACATATAGTCGGCAAAAGTGTGAAATCAAGTAAGCCATAAACGGTGTGGCTTAGAATTATTTTATTTTTGCGTAAATTCTATCAACGCCAATTAATTTTAATTTTTTCTAATCGATAATGTATCACTCGCTCTGATATATACTATTTTAAAAAACCTCGATATAAAGAAAATTTTATTTTATTAAAGGTTATTTAGCTGTTTTTGAAATGTTAGGATTTAAAAGTTACGTTGTTTTACACTTTTGCTGACGATATCATTCATTGGACTAGAACCACGGTTAATTTCCAATGAGAACATTAAACTCATGAAAAAATTATTCCATAAATGTCTTGTGTCACAGTTAAATTTCGATTGCCTAAATTACTTCATCACTACAAATTATATAAAAGAAAATTTTCAACTGATAGAAATACAAATTAATTGAGTTATCATGTAAAAAATATAAATTTCTAAGATCTAAATTGAACCACGAAACCTAATAAGCAAAGTAGGACGATGTTATTTTTATTTCCTTGAAAACATAAATCTTTATTTTATTTTATTTTTTATTATCATGAAGTCGATTTTCTTCCTTTTTTTATGAATCCCAGGAAATGTTGCATTATGAAAATAGCAAAGGAAGGTTGTGCATTCTTTTTATTAAGTTTTTTAATAAATTTTTAATATTAACTGTTAAAAGACAATGTAAAATAAAATGTTTATGGTATTCTTTATAATATGGTTAAAAGAGTGAACAATAAAGACAATAAATGGGTTGTCTTGAGGATTCTCCGAAACGTCGATTAGAACGTAAACATAACATAAAAGAGAAGAAAACCTACTTCATAAAATGTACCCAAAATTAAATAAATATTTATTAAATTAATTCAATTTTAATTTTTTACAAATTAGTTTAAAACACTAGTGCATAAACAGATAAAGGTCTAATAATTGATCCCTGCCTTCAACATTCATCCAGAGTTATCAGGTTGCGTGTTTGTTTTGGTTCAGAATTTTCGAAAATCTGTGCTCTTTGGATTTCTCTTCGATTTTCGCAATATGTTATAGTACTTTGCTATCATATATATTTCAGCATTTAAAGAAAATATAGAAGCTTAAGTCTTTGTGAAATATGCAGACAGCGTCGTATCTTCAAGGATTTTAAGCTTGAAATAAGTTGTAAAACATACTATATTTGAAAATAAAACTTGTTTCAGTCGAATAAATTATCATACTAAAATTATTTAATTTTTATTATAAATATAATCATAATTAAATTATAATCACATCATAAATTATAATGATTAAACTCAAAAGAAAAGATTATCTATATATCTATTAATTTAAAAAAATAAAATTCAAATCATGAAATTTCATTCAAATGCATATAATATTAACATAAGAGGTTACCTATAGAAATTTATTAAATAATTTACGAAAATCTAAATCATAATTAAAAAAAAAACATTTTTTGTTAATTTCCTTGAAAAAAAAATTAACTGTATTATGAATAGGGTTGGATAATCAGACATATTATGTATAGGGCTAAGTTAAAATAAAAAACAAAAATAATTTTTAAAATAAAATTAATATCTAATTATATAAGTGCACTTATTTAATTAGATATTCATCTATAAATGATTGAGCTCAGTAAAACAAAGTAATTGAATTTTAGTCTTTTTCCATTGCCATTATTCTTGGCTGTCATGAAGACAGGTTCCAGAAGAAAACTGTATGTATACAACCTTCCATACCATCAACCTTACAGGAATAAAGTGGTATTAATTTCCGATTGAAGGAACAAAAGGGGTGTAATTGTGAAATAAAGGAGCATATTGGAATAGAAACTTAATAAGTTGGTAAACAATTATAGTGCGAGTGCGACAGTCTTGAAAAAAATAAATAAAAAAGTTTTCTTTGAGTGTAAACTTCTTTTAGAAAGCAGCTTGAAAGTCCTGATGTATACTTAACTTTTTTTTTGTTTGGTCAAGGATCTGAAGGAAGTTCTTCTCTCAAACTCGTTTAGCTCTACAAACGGCACCTCCTCCGTCATAAGAGTTCTAACTCTGTTTAATAATTTTCTCTATAGCACTAAGGAAGAACTTTTAGCTTATAATCTTTAGAGGCATCATATTATATAGCAGTTAATTCTTTTGAATTTATCTGTAATTAGATAAAACAAAACATTTTTTAACAAAATTTTAATATATCAGTTGGATACAAATGGTTGCCTATCTCTGCTCACAAAATAAAAATCTAGTTTGGGATCTCCTGAGAGGACGGAAACGGTCATTATTTTGTTAGAACTTGACCTATTGAGGACAATACACATTCGTTAATTTCGATTTAAGGTTTAAATTTGTTTTCGAGAACATACCACTATTCCCTTATAAAATTGATAGATCCATCCCTTCATTAGGGATGGCCAAATTAGAATGACTAAACTCGCTCCAAATCTTACATTTATACAAATAAAGTGGTACAATGATAATATCCTAATGTTTCAAAAGTCCGGATATTTAAAATATTTGCTTTTTTGAGAAAGATATAAAAGTTTCAAGTGCCAAACTTGTATTTTAATTCACTGACTTTGATGCGCCAATGGTTACGCCACTCTGTTCGATAAGGGAGAGGTGTCTTTGCAGGTTTCAGGGTGCTGTTACGGGGTCCGAGCGGGATAATCAGCAAATGCTGCCTGAAAGGTTTTGGGATTTGTAGGAATGTCAGTGATGAATAAAATGAAGAGGACAGGACTTAAGACATTGCCCTGTGGACCACCGGTTTCGATTGGATAAAAATTGGGAAATTCAGTACTATAGTGAACTTTGTAGGAACGGTAAGAGAAGCTGGATAGAAAGATTAGATATGAGGATTGGGGCAATTGGATTTTGAGCTGGAAAAGCAAACCATCGTGCCACACCCTATCGAAAGCTTGTGCCACGTCCAGAAAGGCACCAGTGCTATATTACTTGCTTTCAAGTGCAAAGGATGTTTGCAGCGAATTTCAAATTAGTGCGAAGGGATTTCGGGATTAAAGTCGAGAGGATTGATAGGATTCGTTTTAGAAGGATTTTTCAAAAAAATTTGAAAGGAAAGGGAACAAGTTTATTCGTCTACAGAATAAGGTATTATTGACAGGTTTTCCTGGTTTAAAGTATAGAATTATTGTGGAGGGTTTCCACATCAGAGGAAAGTGTATTGTGCAAAGGATAAATTAGGACAGGCAGGTAACAATATAATCGCTATTTGAGGAAATTGTCGAAGAACCTGAGAAGTCAGGAGATCTTATGCAGGAGATTATGGGGGGTTCAAGTTTATCTATAAGGAATTTTACCCCAGAGGGGTTGACAGCTATAGGAGGTAGGGAGAGAGGAACCGGTGAAGGGGGGAATTCTTTAACTTTAGCTGTATGGTTGGGGTGTACTTCGGGATGGGGAATGAATATGTTGGAAAGATTTTTTGCAAATTCCTTTGCTCTATTCTCATATGACGAGCCAGATGAGGATCCATCATCTCGTCGGAGAGGATCGGGAATAGAGTGGCATTTTAGGATTTGTGTAGTCACTTTCCAGACAGAGTCATCACAAGCAATGAGTGAGGAAAGGTGAGAATTGAAAGATGTGGAACTAAAGGTATCCTATTTTCTCTTTTACCTGTTTGGAATAATAGTTATATAATTTCAGATTGTCAAGATATCTGGTTCTTTCCCATCGGGTCATTGAACATCGCTAGGAATGGATAAGGTTTATAAGGTCTGGGGAAAAGAATTCTTCTTGCGATATTTCGGGAAAGATAGAGGTGAGGATCAAGTCCAGACTGCTCGCTGGATCATGGTGGTGTAGGAATTTGCAGCTCCATCTAGGGAGTTTTTAGGATACTCTGAGGTCTATTGAATCTGTTATTATTTCGCGGAAGAGGTTCTAGTTTACCGAGCCTCTGATGAATGAAGACGGATGCGGTTTGTGAATCGGTAATATTGAAAGGGAGAGGGATAGTGGACCACGGTCTTACGGGATTACGGTTGGGATCGGTTGGTCAGTACGTAAGAGAATCGTGGGAGAAGATGCTCCTAGCTTTGGAATTTAGTGCAGGCAGCTATATTCGTTCACTGGAATTTGAGGTTCTGGCCCAAATGCTGGTGTTTTGCATTTAAGTCTGCACCTTTAAGCAAAGGTGAAATGAGTTGAATTGCGATTCGAAAATAAGTATTTTAGGCGGGAAATATACTGCAACAATTTTTATTGGAAAAAGTGATGTTCCCATTGATGTGCCATAAAGATCATCACTGGAGGCAGGATTTTCATGTTATTATATATTTTATTCACTTGTATGTAACACCTTCAAAACCAATTATCTATCCGATTCACGATCTACGGAATAGTATTAGTATATTAAAATTAAAATTTGGAAAAAAACTGGACGTTTTTCTCTTTTTGGGCTAAATTACACGATTGTGATTTTTGTTGCATAAAATTGTATATTTTTGAATTAAATTTCCCATATTATATAGGTGACTCATAGGTGGCCTATATTATAAATCGGTATACACATATGTAAATATATTTTCTTTTGATGCCCAATCTCCTCTAGTAATCAGATAGCACGGCTTAGTAGTAAGAAAGTTTACGCTTTAGCAGATCAAATGGTTATGTAAAGCTGAAAATCACCTTATAGCTAAGGATATTCTTCACGGCTTGCTGTTTCTTCCGCTTCTTTTTGTAGTTATTCTGTCCGTTTATGGAAACGAGTAATGAGAAAAAAAAATGGAATACATATAAGTAGAATCGTTACATGGTCCAGTTGTTTTTAATACGCCGTTGAAAGCCAAATTCGCTACATAGATTATAAGGGAAACCAAGAGGCCTTAATGTCTTAGCATGACTTTTAGCTGCCTTGAGCAAAGACATTCCTAAGCAATACACTACTTTGGCCATCTAATACTAGTACTTTGACAAATTTGCTTATAACAAAATTTATTATTTTATGTTATAAAAATGTTTTATTCTCGTAAATGGCTTATCAAAACAACTCTTGATATTAACTCGTAATTGTTTCCTATTTGATGCAAAAAGATACCAGCAACAGTACACTTTTTTTTTGGACAGTTTTATTAACTATTTATTCATTAGGAATAGGCACGCATACATGCATGTGTGATTGTACAACAGGGCATAATACTGAAACATACAAATATTGAGACATTTATAATCCTCGAGAACATAAAAGGAGGAATGCACATGCTGGTGTGCTTAGGAATCGGCTGGGGAATGAAGCGGCTAAGGGCTTTTTCACACTATCTGATAAACATCGGAATCGGGCCCGATTCCGATTTAGTTAACGCACAAAGTATGCTTTCCTTTCACACTGTCCGATAAGCATTGGAGTTGTATCCTACATTTCCAGTAGTCTGACGCACCGTCGATAAATTGAAGATTGGTCCGCCATCCGAATTATCGGACCGTGTGGAAATACCCTAATATTCCAATTAAAACAGTGTCAGCTACTGGTGCCTCAAAACTAAAGTTTTAATTTATTCTTACTTTAGGAGGATTTTTCTTGCATTTTAAATGCTAATTAGCAAGCAAGAAAAGCAGTTTTATAAGAAGAACTCAAGAAAAAACAATAACACCACTATACAAGTGATTAATCACCTTAAAATTCAAAAAGATTTCATTAAGCATGTTAGCTTGTGGTGGTTTTACCCTATAGTGCTTTTCAACCCTTGTAGATCCCTTGCAACAATCAAACAAGGTAACTTAGCTTTTGACATTTAACCACCATGTTCGAAATCCAAATATAAAAATCAACGTTTCTCTCAGAATAGGGTTGTTTCATAAAAAACAAATTAGAAACATCTATGTCACCTCAAGAGGAAGGCTTTTTTAGCATCTTTAACAAGTTCTATCTACAATTTTATTTTGGTCTTCTAGCTAATTGTATCAGATCAAAACACCCCCATCTTTAGGGATGCCCGGTACCCTTATCAAAGCCTATCGGTTTATACGTGTCCTGTTTAATTTAACAAATTTATTTATATATCTTCGTGTAAAATCTGTAGTTTGTCAATATATAATTATAATAATAATTCACAAAAGAAAACTAAAAAAATATTGCAGTTCTCCAATAATTGTGGAAATGCTGAGTAACAAGAAAACATGCTTTGAAATCTTATTGCTGTTATTTCCATAATTAGCTGAAATATTTTAGTTAGATTAGATTGTGCAGCAGTTGGATTGCTGAAGATGTGTTACTATATTTCTGGGATGTAGTAGTTTGCGACAGTTACAAATAGGAAGCTGCCTGTGGAAATATCAAAGAACTATAAGAAAATTTTATAAAGAACTTATAATTATTTCTTAATTTTTTTTGTGTGGATATGTCTACGTATTCGGTACCGAAGGGCAGGTAATCCATAAACTCAATGATTGAAATTGAGGAATACAGTTTGGTATTGCTGCAGATGCACAATGTTATCGCTTCTGCGTCAAAGCCAGAGCTTATAGCCATCGATTGTGTGCGATCGCCGATTATGAATACTGCTAATTCCCCCATCTTCATGCTAAGAGAATTCAATTTGGCGTTAATCGAAACTTCGCCAACAGAGCTGAACAATATCTGTAAGGAAATTGTCAAAACAATTTATTTGGAGGAAGGGGGAGGAAGGACAAGATTCTACAGTTGTATAACAATTTAAACGGGATTTTCCAATATATTAACTATATTAAATATTTTAATTTCTTCAAATATGTTATGAAATTTCATAATTTCCACAAATCTTTTGAATTTAAAGTTATCACTTTCCTATTCATGCAAACGGTTGCATTGATAAAATCTCAATATCTAAACTTACAAGAAAAATTAGTATTGGTTTTGAATTTTAGTTTCTCTTTGAGTAAAATGTTTTATAACAATTTTCGCAGTTTGAAGTATGTTCTCAAATCTCAAATTTGCCATATTTTTGGTATTTCAAATTACAGGAGGGATGATTCCCTCTCCTTGACGACGTCCCTGAATACCTGTATTGATTTAACGTTGACCAAAAATCTTCATGCATGTCATTTTATATTATTTTATTTTTATTTGGGGTTTAACGTTCATACCAACTCTAATTGAGGAATAAAGGAAAAAAAAGATACCATTTGCGCACTTTTCATGTCATAGACTTATCATAAATAGAACTACAACTATTGTTTGTTTGATTTTTTTTAATAATGGTCATATGAATGTCATTCCATTACAAATGAAACCTGAAGATCTTTTTCTTACTGAGAACTTCTTAATGTTCAAGTATGACTACTCCCATTAAAAAAAATTCTATTAATGCTGACACGTTATAAGCAGGCCTAGTACCTGATAGCCAACGCCATATTTTTCCTATAACTCCAATGTAATATTGTTCTGTTTCCCGATTCATACTGAATAATCCTTTTATTGCACCTACAACGGTATAATATAACATTTGGCTTGTTTTAATTGTCAACTTTCATTCTACACTCTCATTATATTTAATTGATTATTTTCATGGTGCAGAAGCTCAGGTATGATCGAATATTAGATTCCTCAGAATCGGAATCGATCACCTCTTGACGACAACCGCGTTGGATCTCGATTGATACGTAAAGAGTACACTTAGGTTGGCTTCATTCAGGCTTGTTTGGGTTGCCCTTTTCCATTTTCTTCGAACTGAATATCCGAAATTTTCGATGTAGGACGGATTTACGATGGGGGAATGATCAGTTTTCAGCCAAGTGACCTGGCTAAACGTTATGACCGTACTAAAATATCCCGAGGTACACTAGAATAAAGATGCGTTAGTATAGATGCTATAAGCGGCCTATGAAGGCGATCGTATTATGGGCTAGCTGGTGTATACATTTAGGATAACGGTGCCCATAAATCCTATATCTCTGAGGCTATTCAATGCTCCAAGTAGTCTTACTTCCCAGCTCGGGAATTGGATTTAGGATAACGTTGTCTTTATATTTTTACGATATATTTATATTTTACGATACAATAATAATCTTAAGAAACTAGAGTGATCAAACATAAAATCACTCTGAAACCAAGGACTAAAACAAAAATAAGTCTCTCTCACGAAATCCTGGAATCAGCAATCCTCGGTTTAGCCGAACTGATAGCGACAGCAATTAAATTTGAAAAAGATAACTAAAACCGACTAGTAAATTGTTATAATGATATTTGTCAACATTATATTTTTACTTTCACTAAACTATTTAATTGAAATATATAGTAAGAGAAAGTATTGTAATCGTGAAAAATTTTGAATCCGAGTTTTCAAGGTTCCCTGAGTCCAAATAACCAAGATTGGCAAATTGGTCTACGCCTGTGTCTAAGCGTGTGTGGTAAGTCTAGTTCAAGAACAAGAACTTCTAAAATACTGTAACTTAAAACTACTGTAATTTATTATTTTTCGATAGTGTTTCGGTTGAAACAGCCTACAGTAAAGTTATGAATCTGGTACGGCATTAGAAAGTGCTGAAATCAAAGTTTCATTTTTACGAAAAAGGTCTGAAGGCCTGAAGCTTCCATGTTAAATTAACGAATATCCGTATTATTATAAAGACAATAAATACCCATGAAACTATGAGATAAAAAAAACAAAAATTAAATAAAATAAATCGGACCTTGTACACTGAAGAATGTAACAGTTTTTTTTTTTCTTCTGAAAAGTAGTGATTTTTCACATTCGTAAGTTTATCACGAGAAAGACGATATCTAGGAATTTACACATTTTTACGATTCTCTCAAAAATGGCTCTAACGATTAACGACTTAAATGCCGAATTTTGAAAATGACCTGTAAAGTAGCTTTAATTTTGTTTATTCGAAATATTTAACCGTCTCTCATTGTTAGTGGTAATAAAAAATGGATAAACATAAACTATGAAAGAGTATGAACATTAACCAAAGGAGAAAACAGGGGAAATACTTTCCCAGGTTAAAAACCAATTTCTCGAAATAAGAATAGTAATATAAATGTATAATATTCCGTTCGAAAGCTGGTGATTTTAGAAAAATTAATTTTATCACATATAAAACCGTAGAAGTTAATGGCGAGTGACGAAAAACCTGAGTGATTATTGAAGTAAATTATTTCTACTTGTATGGTAATTTCAATTTTTCCATGAAAACTAAATGGAATTTCTATGAAAACTATAGAAAACTTCAATATATATTTAAAGGAGGCTGTTAAGTGAAACTTGGATGATACGCGCACCAGATTTTTATTTTAGGTACCTATAAGGTATGTGCAATAACGCTTGATGGATTTATGTATAATATAGGGTATGGTGTGAAAATAGCTCACTAAATAAAGTACTTTAACTCCCGGATTCAAGTTCGAGCCCGGCAACGGGACAAAGCATTCCACAGCCGAGAACTTTGTTCTCAGTTCTCTGAAGTTCTCAGTTTGTCTTGTTCAATTTGAAATTACCGCATGCTACTAATTACCACAGAAAATAGTAAAATACATTAAGTAGTTGGTACTTGATAATTAAAACGCAATAGTAATTACTAGTTGCTACAAATATTTTAGGTAAGGTAATTAGGCATTGATAAATTATTCGCCACTTCTATAAAACAATTCCATACAAGTGGGTATAAATTTCGGCATTGCCAAAAATGCCTTTTAGACAGTTTTTAAGGTTTTGCGCAAATATAAAGCCCCTCCAAACTAAGTTAGAGGGTTGACAATTTTTATACGAATTAAGTTGGTATTTAAGAAGTATCTTTTGGTATCGCAATTCTTTCTAACATCCTACCGCATTGGATTGCGACTTATCATTGAGGAAATATTATTTATGATTCTGGAAATATTGACTATTTTATCACTTAATTTCAGAAAGCTAGCACAACACAGTTCAATTATTTTATTTTTTGTCACCGGTTTTTATTTATTATTTTTTGAATTATTAACTATACGTGTATTTGATTGATGTATATCTATAAAAACCATTATGATGATCGCAATAATAATTTGTAATGGAGTGATTATGATGAATGAAATCTCCATTTATTTTATTTGTTTTTCAAAACGTCTTTTTCATAGTGAATTGTGCACTATAACTTCGCAAATGAATTATTTATACTATACCATAGATACTAAGTTTTTAAGATCAAATCACCAATTTATTTTTATTTATTTCCTTTATTTTTAGATTGGTCGTGATATTGAAAGTAAAATGTAGTGTTGATTATAGAAAACAAAAAGGAAATTTTTGTCAAATACAACCTGCCTGATATTTTGACTTATTTTTCTTTCTTTTTATTAGATTTACTTTTAAATGATTAACTCCTCCCCGAATTATACTTCTACAACTTTTCAAACATCTTCTTAAGTGTTTTATGTCAATGAACATCCTACAAGTAGGTTTTCATTAAAGCTTTTCTTCTGCGTTCTATTTATCTTTCTCGAGCAATTTACTAGGAGCGATTTAATTATTACTTGGTTTGAGAATATCGCCCTTTTCTCGTTCAACCTTTTTTTTTCGATTTATATTTGTATATATTTGTATTTGTATATTCAATAAAATTTCTGGAGGGCTTGAAATAAGAAATAGCGCCCTTTTCTAAAAACAATCCTTTTTCGTTTTAAATTATCACCTATGGCTTTCTGTTAGCAGAGAATAAAATAATTTTTAAAAAATAAAACTAATATTAAAGATCAAAATAATTCAATATTCTTCTCAGTTGAATACGATTTATAAGAAGGATTAAGGTTAGTGATATTTCATATAAAAACATCGTGACATATCCCGAACACTATATTAATTCAAAGGAATATAGAAAAAACAAGTTAATTTATTATAAATAACTGACAAATAATTCTCACAAAGAGAGATTATGCGGGAAAAACGTCATCAGACTATTTAAATTTTACCTAGGCATGTCCCAAAAATCATCTTATCTTTTCTCATAGAGATAGCCTCTTTTTCACTGGATGTCATATTCCCGCTTGCTCCTAGTGCATTAAGGGCACATACTGTTAATGTCCATGAGGAATATCCAAAGCAAATAGAATGAGAAGTATCCATTGTTGAGCCAATGTGATTATCATTTTTCCCGCAATTTTCAGCATTTTAGAATGAAATGATTTATGGAACAAAATTAGTATTTGAATTACTTCAATCCCGAGCTAAAGATATAGTAAATTTAGCTTTATCCCAAATCTTTATGACGTATTTTGAAATCTCTATGTCTTAGTCTGTGAATAATTATGGGTCTAAAATGCACGAATTCAACAGTTTTCTTTTTATTTTTTTTTTCCGGACGAATATGATACCTTCACAAATTTTGCTTTTTTTTAAGTTCTGTGTTGTAGTCAACGCCTATTAAAAATAACGCCTGAAAGGAAATCTTCGTTCTCCTCAAGTCACTAATAAAGAAACTTAAAAAACAAACAAAAATTCATGACCAATACAAATATTTCTAAGAAATCACTTTCTAGGACAAGTAAACAATCCAAGAAAAAAAACAACTAAGTACAAAAGAAATTTAGAAGAAAAAAAAGACTCATAATAAAAAAAAGACGAACAAAAAATTTGAAAAATAGTAATATTAAATGTTAACAGGCATGTAGCTGAGAAGGCATTGATATACACTTTAAACAAAATAATAATGGATTATATAGTAATATTAAGATAAAATAGAAATTATAAAACATATATTTGGCGAAAATATCAATTAAAATATATTGTGATTGCAATTACAGTAATTGTTCTGATTGGCTTTAATCTTTAATGGTTTTTCTATGTGGTTGAGTTATATTTTAAATATTAACTCTTAGTAATAGACAAAGAAAAGAATTTGTATTTTTCCTCACTCCCCTCAGAACTCGAGGTTACGCGTTTCAAGATTCGTAGAAACCAAAATCGAATAAAAAAAAGAAAACGAGAAAAAGCCGTATGTAGTCCGCGGCTATCTGCGAGACTACTGGTCCGAGTTTTTTTAGATTTGGCACTTAAGTCAAGGAGGAAATTTGGAATTTTGTTTAAAAATTACAGCCTATTAAGTTTTCATACGTTCCTACTTCGGTCATTTATGAAGATGAAGGAAAAACACAATGTGTTTCATAATAAATAAAAAAAAAAATCGAAATAAATATTTTTTGTTTTTAATATAAGGGTAAGTGCATACCCATAATGGGTAAGTGCATACCCATGGCAAGTGCATAAATGAGGATTTATTTCAAATTTATTTTTTTGGGAGAGCTGCCATATATGGCAACATAATTCCTATTCACTTCAAATCGCCACAGAAGGCAGCTCTCCCAAAAAATATATTCGAAATATATCCCCACATATGCACTTGCCTTAACACTATTTAGAAATAATAAACCATAATGTGATGAATTATTTTTAATTGAACTCTTATTGTTTTAGATTGATTTTTTTTAACCGTTGAGGGTTTTTTGATACCTTTGGTTTACTACTGAAAATAGAGATATCTGTAACGGGTAATGACAATTTTCTATTTCTTTGACGATTGATGACTGTATTAAGTTATATATGAAGTATGGTTAACTCTATATTATTACTTCAAGTGTTATAATTTATGTAATATAAATGAACTATCATTTTAGGGGGCCGATCTTGTTGAGCAGCTCATCATGGTTCATGGTAAAACTAATTCGGTAAAACAACAGTATAAGTTTTATTTCACTTAGGAAATTTAAAATTTATATTGTAGCAAAATTTTGACTGTAATAGGTTGGTGAATTGTGAAAAACCTGCCCCTCTCTACTCTGTTAAATTGCATGAGATAATTTAATCCAAAAAATGGCTACAATTATGATGTAATCAATAACTTTCAGGATTATATATTCTGTTTAATTTAAATATCTAAACGGACAAGAGAATAATAAGTTAAATATTAAAGTTTAACATTAATATTTTAATGTTTCTCATTATAATCTGTCTTCAAAATCTCAATGTCTGGAAGTCCTTAAACAAGAAAACTTAAAATTAGTGTTTACCGAAGAGTGAGTTGAGGTAAGCTTTAAGGATTATACTTCACAAAGTCTACTAACTCTGGGAAGAATGTACCTTATAATCAGACAATATAACTTGTGCAATATTTTATGAAGGATAATCACTGAAATAATTACAATAAGTCAATTAATTAGGCAATTTCTAGAAATGTGTTCATAACATTAGTCCATTATTAGGAAAAATTCAATCATCAAACTCGAAACATATTTCTCCACTTAAGCAATGAAAATAGAATAAAATAACGGTTTATCTTCGTATATCCATTCATTCACTCTATTTTTACATTCATTATTAATTCATTTTAATTGTTTCATTTCATTACTGTTGAGTTGGGGGTAACCTGAAATCTCAGTAAACTTTAAGTCAAGGTTAGCATTCAGTTTTTTTTTACTTTTCTATCATTAACCTAAATATGAAAATTTTAGATTTCCAAGACCGCAGTTAAAGTAGCAATCTATGAGAGAAGAAACCACCTTAAAACTTTACAGTATTTTCTAAATATTTAGACCATAGTTTCCAAAAGTAAGCTGTTAAAAATTTAAATTATTTTTCTAAAAATTGCAGACAAAGATACGGTTTCTGTAATTTAAAAAAAAAAACTAATCAAAGTAATGAATGGCTACAATAAGCACTGACAATACATACCGAAGACTGAAAAGAAGTTGGATGAGGGATCTCCTAAGCTAACAATTGAATGAAGGAGGACGTACTTAGGGTACTGCTGTCCATCATGCTTTACCTGTTATTTTCTTCATTCGTATATAGCTCACCTATTTGTCAGTTGTCTTCGATAAGAAGATAGGTGTAAATTTAAAAAAAAATGAATGCGATTTTACTCAATAGGTGGGGGGACTTCGCATATCGTCGAAAGAATTTTCTCTCCAAACCATTAGTGTTTCTCATGATTCAAAACTTATCGCTGTATACTTCTAAATTGAAAAATGTTCAGTAGCTAAGAGGATGTTTAGAAACGGGATGCGATTTATCAAAATAAAACAGAAAATTTACACAATGATAGAAACTCTCAAATATCGGGTTGTTACAACTTGGTAATCACAGAAATTCAATTGCAGTGCATTTATATGAGAGCGTTGTTAATCCAAAAACACAGAAAACCTTGCCCAAATGTTTTGCTGTATTTACGAATTTATAATTAAAACTGTGGGTAGAAGAGTTCGCAACATTTTTCAATCTAAGTAAGAAAAATAAGTTTTAATTTTATTCATTTGTCAAATGTTTACAGCTTTTCATTTTAATATTAAGTTTAATACCTAGTATTTTTAATGGCATGAGAACTCATATAGTCTGTTTAATCTTGATCCAAATCTTCCTTCAACCTAATTACGTCAAATAATCATTGAACACATTTAATGGATTCATGAAAACCACTCCGTCAAGCAAAGAAGCGATGTTCAACATATTTTCTTAAGTGGTCGTCATATTTTCAAATAAGTTAGACTATAGCAAAGTACTTTTGTAAAATTTCGAATGCTAAAATGCTCTTCGTGTTGCAATAAAGATGGTTTCTGTCCTATTTTTTTTTTTTAACTTTAATTCCACATTCTGTGCAATGTTCGATTCTGAAATATTCGATTTCCAATTACCGAAAAGAGAGCGGCGTCATAGTGCTCAACTTAGCGAGCGACTGTGCAATTACAAAGCGTTACTAAGTTGGACAAAACACATGTTGGAGGCGATAAGCAGGATTCAGCGTTGGCAACAAGACCGTTCAGTAATTACGGCGGTAGTTAAATGAAATAAGGTGGGGAGCGGAACACATATCGATCTGGGAATTCCATTGAAAGGGACCACCTTGCTTAGCCCAAACGATGAACTCTGCAATTCACCCTGTCTACACATGCTTAGCTGTATATAACAATAATATTCTGTTTAAAAAAAAAATATATATATATATATATATATATATATATATATATATATATATATATGTGTATATATACATATATTAAAAAGCAAGTTCTAAATAAACCGGGAAACGACTACTTGTTCACAAGTACAAAAGGTCAAATGATTTAGTCTCAGAAAGTTAAGCAAAAAAAAAACTTATTGGTATTCAACGAGAACCCTACTTATACAATTTTAGAATAATTGATATATCTATTTTTTTTTTTTATTTACAATCATATTCTTTTATTTAATCCTATTTATTTATTTTATTATATTTATTCATTTCTTCTTTTCATATTTTTATTTTTTTTCAAATTTATATATAATTTCAATATGTGAATATCAATATATCAATGAAGGATTGGAGATGCAAAAATGGATAACTCCATATATTGTCATTTTTAGTAATATAAATGTTTTCCACACTCTTTAAAGTTGGCACATGTTCAGAATTTGCTTAAACCCTCAAAAGATGCTAAACCCAGTTAAGTATGAGTAAATACCTGAATCGTCCATAGTTTTGGGTTTCCTGAAAAATTGACAAATATGAATTTATACCCCTTTGCAGCTCCATGCCTCAATAATGCTATTATATCAATGCATTAATATCATAATGAACTAGACCACATTCTCTCAGAGTATGACACATGTCGACGTCGTTTTTTGAAAAAATCTTAAGCGCCAAAAATTCAAAATAGAGGTTTCAATTTATTATGTTACGAAAACACTAACTCTATCGATTCCCGTTAACGATATATAGAAAACTGTTGATGACGTCTGGACAAAATACTAACGACTCAGTCATCACTCTGGCCTTAACCAGTGCAAGATGTCTTATATATATTGTAATTATAAAGGTTTTGACACTTTAATAAACTCTTACAGTATTCAATACAGAGTAAAATTAAAAAAAAAAAATATTGTTATTTGGGGAAAAATCGTTATGTTTTTCCTGTAAAGTTTGCTAAATGGTACTTACGCCTTTTTCAAAAAACGATGTCGATGCATATTAACACAATAAAGGACTGTTACAGGGATTGAAGGAGAGAAGAAAAAATATAGTTAAATATAAGGTTTGTTCCTATTTCAAAATCTATGAGTTTGATCTAGACCTTCTTAGTTTTTTTTTTTTTTTTTTTTTTAAGCCTCAAAACACTTACTTAAATTGTAATATATATATCATTATAATTTAATTATGTTAATTGTTGTGTTAATTATATCTGTGTAAATTATAATTATATCAATACTTAAGTGTTGGAATATAAAAACAGTAGTGGTAAAAATTTCATTTCATTTATTACTTAAACATTGTTGTACAAACCGTGGGCCAATTAAAAAAATAAAAGTTTTTTTTTGTTATGTTTTTTAAGGATTCATAATAATGGAGATTGAGAAATTAAGTGATTACTCACTCGCTAAAATTCTATGCTTTTTGAATGTCACTAAGGTTTCGACAGATTTAGCACCAGGGGCTTATTAACCTATAACGCGTTTATTGGGAGAAATTTGGTGATGAAATCTCTGAGAATAGTCTAACGGTGTAAAGTTTAACGGTTCAATTTACATGCTCAAACAAGTCTGGCGTCAGATGATAAACGGAATAACTGTTCCTCATCGGTTATCTAAAAATATTGTCGAAGTAAATCAGAATGCATACAGTAGGAGGTGGATTTATCTTTCTTTTTACTTACTCGGTCGATTTTTATGAAACTTGGTGCTCATCTTTCTTAAAGGCATAGCAACTATTCCTCAGAGGTAAATCAACGGTCCTTCATGGGACGGGGTTCATCAGCTGATTTTTAATAAATGAAAACCATTAATTTGAAATACTTACTACTTACCGAATGCTTTTTCTTATTCTTATACTCTATTTCTGACAAGGGCCAAAATTTCATCAGCTATTTCAGTAGGGAAAATTCTACAAATAATTTCTCGAAAACACCACTCACGGGGAACACAAAACTTATCCAACATGCAATAACTTTACAACACAACCTACCCTCATCTCATGTGAAGAATAGAAGCTAAATCGAAACAATGAAAAGTAATAAAATTCATATAATCCACAAGACAGGAAAAAAACCTAAAACGCTGAATCTCATTATACTGTATTGTACACAGGCATTGTAAAATGCCACTCAGGTAGAAATTAATTGTGTACACGTATTAACTGAAACCTATTCGGTTAAAGTATACAAAATAGAGTGGTAATAATAAGCAAAATTAGAAAATTTCAAAATTCGACTCACCCTTGAAATACTGATTCCTGCTGCCACAAATTACTCAAAAGTTAGAAACAGTTTCACGAAAAATCAAAGGTACATATTAGGGAAACGTATAGATTAGAAAAAAAAAATATTGCGGCAAAAGACATGATCGATGTTACATCTTAATGGCTAAAAAAGTATTTATTAAGCAATCTACTTGGAGAACGAAATCGGTTGGCTAAAGTTAAGCGAACACACCACTGATGTATCCCTTTTTACGAGATAATCTCCAATTATTACTGATAAACCAGTATATCCGATAACTTTTATATTTTTTTTATTCTACTTAATGATGAATAAAAAAAATATATTTTCCTATCAGCCTTATTTACTATAAACCTAACCCTTATACACATAACACATACATATGTGTGTATAAGTATATAAGTATGTACTTATGTACATACTTATACATTGTGTGTTATACAATATCCGTTGTTAACTAATTTGTAAGATTTAAAGCTCCAAATTATTAAAACTCTTTCCATACCTACACCGATTACTATATTTGTTTTATCATAATGACATGGACGATTCATTATATTTTTGTGATTTGCTATATATCAATGGCAAAGATGATAAAGAAGGATATGGCTGAAAAATTATTGAAAATTCAATCCAATACTGTTCCCACCATCCATAAGCAGAACATTTTTCAAATCTATTTATTCTTTCCTCCTTTTGAGTTATTAGCAGTGTTTGCCAAACCTCAGGAAAACCTGTATAGTATCAGTGACTAGGAAAACTACAATAAATTAAGGTTATATGAAAACTCAGACCATTGTTATAGGTTCCTACTCCTACCTCAGAAACCAACTCCACTGTTTCTACATTAATCCTAAATTATCCATCCATCATTTTCAGCTCATCTGTTAAAAACTTGGGCATTACTATGGACCAAATCCTTTCCCGGATAATATTGCCCTCATATTCCGAAGGTCAATAACCACCCTTTAAGTTATTCAATCATCCCTGACATCTTCACAACTTACAAGAAATCTTCTCGTATGAGGATAAGTGAGGACTTTTTTTTACTCCACTATTAATATGGATGCGTGGTATACGGTGACATCACGATTGTACTTGTGGACAGATTACAGTGAATCATTAACTGCTTTTCATGATTTGTACCTTAGTCTCAGGTACCTTTACGGCGAGTAAAAGCGGTTCTTCCACAACATCCGTAGACAATAGGTAAAGTGAATAAAACTGAGCATGTGATCATTCCTAATATAACTGAGCAGATACTCCAGTCAGATGTGAATAAAGAGAAGTTACACGATGGAATGCTTACTAAATGCATTGGAACATGAGCTCCAAATTTGGGTTGATTATTCGTTCGGAGTACCTGGTCACCTTTCTAAGTGAAGAAAACTGAGAACCTACTCCACTAACTGAGTAGGTACTCAGTAAAATGCCGATCTAGTCTTTCGAAGACGATCGGATTTTTTTAATTATACCTTTACTTTGAAATAGTTGAAATTATCTTTGCTCAAATCTTAAGGAAAACGTTGAGTATGGCACTACCATTCCAACTTAACAAACTATAAAAACAAAAAAAATACGCATATGAGTAGCCCATTTACAAACACGGCCAGGTCCTTTTTATCACAAAATGAGTTAGACAATCCATCACGTATTTCCATCCAATATATAATACTAAAGTTCATTCGTGGTGACCCTATATGCACTAACCTCTTATAGATTTCCTATTTCTTACCTCTTATGAAATTACGTGCAGTCAACCTTCACCTAAACTGCCGAATCAAATTCATTATTATTCCAGATAACTCTATTTCTACAACTAAACTGTTGTGAAAAATCCTTTGACCAAAACATTTGCCCATTTACACGTAGTCAGAAAACGAAATGAGTTAATCATCCAATGAAGAGGCATCGGCTATCTTAAAAAAAACTACAAACCAAGATTAATAATGCAGAATTTTATAGCGAACACAATGCTCGTTTGGTCGCCGACGAATGCGGGCATTATTGTTTTGACTATGTGTTTGAATTGGTTTATTCGCAGTCCGGAATTCGTTATAACAATGGGAAAAGAAAAAAGTTCATCATATCACTAGCAATTTTTTCAACCAGCGATAGCGTTCGGAAGTATTGAGAGAGATATATAAACCAAAAATACGATGGTTACGATTGAAGAATGTCATGAATGTTTCGCAGCACATGGTATGGTGAAAAAACTTAGGACAAATTGAAATGGCTATGACTGGAAAAACCATAGCAAAGAATTTATTAAGGATTACAACGACTAAAACTTTATTTATTTATTTATATATTTATTACAAAATTTATTTTGACTAAAAATTAGCCTAAAACATGAATTACTATTCAAGGCAGGAAGGCGTACTTACATGAGACACCCGAGGCTCTCAAGGTTAACAAACCTAGTAAGAAGTTGTAATCAATTAAATTAAGGGCAAAAAAGGGGTAGAGAGGAAAGGAGGCACAAGGAGGAACCGGGCGTCAGAATTTAGTGGGTGGCAAATTTCGAAGGACATTTTATCTTTATGTTAAGTAAATAATATTAGGTTCTGCTTTTTGATTGTTTTGACCTTAAATTCAGCCCATTAAATGAGTTAATGTTATGAGATTATGAAATCAATTAACAAATAGATTACTTAAAATACCGTTGTTGACTTTTATTGAAGTGAGGGTGGGTGAAAGAAGGGAAAATATCCTACTTTCGGCCCTGATGAAAGTTCAACCGAAATAAAGCAAAATTAAATACATTACGAAATTCCTTTCAAAACACTATTGAATTAATTGGACTGAGTTACAAAATTTTCCAAGAAAAGATTTTTCTGTGGGAATGTAAAAATGAGAAAGCAAAAAAAAAAAAAAAAAAAAAAAAAAAAAAAAAAAAAAAAAAAAAAAAAAAAAAAAAAAAAAAAAAAAAAAACGTGCTAAAAATGTATGAACAGAAAGCTTATGGTCAAAAAGTTTTTTTTCCAGTGTATAAATGGAGTGTACCGTTTTTAAAAACAACCTCAAGGAATAAATTTCATAGTTAAATGACAATAGTACGATGATAGTTTTTGTTGGAAAGATGCTCGCGTCCAATATTGTTTTGTAAATAACTATTAAACTTTTAACATAATTTATTATATCTGTTGCACATTCAATTTTGATTACATATAGGCATCCGAATAAATAAAAAAAATAGCTAAATTAATCCGTTTTTATAAAGTAAGCAGTTATGACTTGCTCCTGAAAATATTTGCGAAATGGACCTGGTCGTGTTTGCTACTGGGCTACTCAAAGATTGTTACATATTTATATGAATGATATTAAATAGACTATACTTATATCTACCAATATTATTATCCTATGGCTAACCCGGTTGGATAGTAACTGCAACACAAGCGTGACCCACATTCCACCCGTAGTAAATAAATGATGGTCGACAGCAGCCTCTACTAACCAGAACGTCCCAAAATATTTACCGACTTTGGACAAACCAAACCATTTACTGGATTGAGATTTTGTATTTTAGGTATGTTTTCGTGCATATATATTTTATTTTTAAATTATAAATTTCGATATATAGTTTTTAAAAATAACGATTGTTTTAAAAAATATTTACATTCCCAATGTTAATATAAGAATACCACATTCTATTATGATATTTCAATAGGATCATTACAAAAAAAGTTTTATGGAAGCTCGTTCAATATACAAATCAAATTTAAGCTCAGATTATTTTGAAAAGAATGACACTGTTTTGAACTTTCTAGGTCAAATAGTTTTGGAGTTATGAGCTTTTCAATGATTCAAAGCCTGTCAAAAAAAATGTTCATTTTTTATTTTTATTTATCACTCAAAAAAAGGTTTTTATAAATCTGAAATGGACAAACCATTTACTGGATTGATATTTTGTCTTTTAGATATATTTTCGTGTATGAATTTTGTAAATAAAGAATATAAAACATGGGTCATTCCACGCCAAATTAACGAACTAAAAAATAATTTTAGATTCGAGGTTTTTCAAAATGAGTGAAACCGTATTTATGTTCTTTGCATAAATATAGTTGAAAATTCAAAATTTCAGACTTTTACCAATCTTATTTTTTGCGTTATAATTTAAAAAAATAAAAAATCGACTGTTCTTTGACATGTATTTAATCATTGAAAACTTTATAACTCCAAAACTATTTGCAGAATTATAGTATAGTTAGTTAGTGTATAGTTAGTATAATTATAGCAGAATTATAGTATATAGTGAATAGAAAATTCAAAATAATTTAACTCTTTTCAGAATTACATGACCGTTATTTTTATATGTATCTTGACTTAATCAAGCTAATCTTAAAATGTTTGAAAATTTCCAAAAATTAATTTTTTTTAAACTCAAATTTTTTAAAAAATAAAATGTATGTTGCACACATATGTTATAGGAAAGTATGGAAAAGTTTAATGTTAATGTAAGAATGCACATACCAAATTTTATGATGGTATTTCAATGGGATGTTCTAGAAAAAAAAAGTTTTGTGGAAGCTCATTGACCGATTAATGGCTAACGAATAATATCGCGTATGGTAAATAATTTAAAAACTCAGTTTGAATAATGTATTTTAACAAAGTGAATTTCATTTCTTAAAAATGACATCTACAATGTATCTCTATTTCAGTTTGAAAAAGAAAAACTGGTAACATATGGAACAGTTGATAGTATCGAAATACATGAAAAATTGCAGTAGCAAATTATGTGTGCGTGAAAAACGAAAAATGAAAAATTAAATAATAATAATTGAATGGAAGAATGAGATATGTAATATAAAATAAGGCATACAACTATAAAAAAAATATATAGAAGTTAAATCAGCAAAAAGAATATATAGTAAAATAGCAAATAATGCAGATGTGATGATAATCATAAGTTAACCAACTGAGTTAACATATAGAAACATAAAAAAAGGAAAGAGGTGTATAATACGAAGGAGAAGGAGAAAAAATAAAAATGAGATACTGACGAGTCCAGAAGGAAGAGGATATGGGGAATGTTTAAGGGAGGTATGGGGTTTAAGGGATGACCATTTCACTTATAGTAGATGAAGGTGATATGATTTTATGAAGACTTTTGGTTTCGCCATAGTAGAGAGAGTTACTGTTGATAGTGGAACAAGTAGTTGTCTTAGAGTAGAAGACAATTGGTCATCCAATGGACCTCATACAACTCTTAACCGTTTCTCATACCTTGAATCCTTACAACTTTGTTGTAATTCCAGTTACTTTACCTTCCATGGACATTTCTTTAATCAAAGTTCAGGATGGGCAACCACTCCCGACCTATCCAACAATTTCCCTAATGATTTCCTTAATTCCATAGCTCTTTATTTCCAACTGTTATTATATTTATTGTTAAATATATTGATGACCTCCTTTTCCTTGGTCCTGTTAAAATTCCTGATATCCTAATTTCCTTTAACTCCTACCATTCCCGCTTCTGCTACACCGTTGAATGTGAAATGAATGATTCCCATTCTTCCCTTGACTTCCTCGTCATTAGAAAATCTAACAACACTATATCCATTAACTGGTATACAAAACTGACCTACTCTGACAGGTTTTTAAACTACCATTCCCAACATCCTTACCATCAAAAAATTAACGTGGCCAAAAACTTTATCCACCGAAGTCTCTTTCTCTCTCGTTTTTCGATTCCTATCTCATTAAAACCAATGTACACCGTATCAAATAGACTCTCTTAGCTAATAACTTCTTCCACAATATCATTATCAAACTTATTAATAACTAAAAACATCATATCTTCTTAATTCCATCCTCCTCCAGTTCTCCACAAAACTCCTCCATGTCCTTATGTGGATCGTCACCTTGTATCCCCTTCCTGTCAGACAACATTTAATAATCTTTACGCTGGTCTATCCCCTACTTAAGACTTGCCTTCAGATTCTATAACGAACTTTCCAACTATTACACAGGTCTAGAAGATCCTATTTCTCTTTAGCACCGTTCCAATATCAGTAATTTTTCTTGCATTGGCGCAACGAAAAATCTCCTTAAAAATCGTATCACCCAACATAAATATTCTATTTCGTACTTAAACTCTACTGCCCCCAAACTTTCCGAACAATCCTTATCCATGAACCATTCTTTAGATTTTGTGAAAACATCCATTCTAGCCATGCTCAACCATGACAAATGATTAGGTTGTATCTATAAACACAGGTTGTATGACATCCCATGACTCAAAAACTGGCAAACAAAGTTTTGTTGAACAAGTTTATTATTGCCTATTCCCAAATATTTAATTCATGCTTGTGAAAAAAATAAACAAAGATATGTTTCTTACAGATTTCAATATTTTCTCAAAAAGTCTCTTTATTAAAGTTGACATAGGTAGCATGAAACGTACTTTCCTCATTTCTAACTACTTTTACTCAAGATGTCAAATAAAATAAATTTTAAAAGTCATTTGTTGTTCAATTCAATTAAATGATTTGCGATATAAAGTAAGTAAAATCATTATTCAGAAAGTAACATGTGAGGTATAATATAATTGCATTCAATGAACAATTTACACATTAATTGTTTTTATAATTGATATTATTTCATTAATTTAAAATATACATATATATATATATATATATATATATATATATATATATATATATATATATATATATATATATATATATATATATATATATATATAGGGTGTCCTTTTTAAATGGCCCGGCTGAATTTCTCTTGAACCGATTACGTTATAAAAAAAATTAAAAATACGTATGCAATATTTTTCAGTCTAGTTTAAAATTTAGACCTGTTTTTGAAAAAAAAATAAACGGGGTCTCTCAGATTCAGTACAACTTTAAAATATCAAATAGAAACCTATGCCTTCCGATACATCATTTTAACGGATTTTTGAAATTGAATTCAATGGTGAAACCAGATTTTAAATTGGTCAATAAATTACAAAGTTATGGTACAAATACATTTTGTGTTGTTTCGGTATTAATTCTTTTGAATTGCCTTTACGTTTTTTTTGTTACACAGGAATTAATTGGGTCACATCGTGTTTGTTGTCTTTTTAGCTGTAATTCATAATAAAGATTTGTTTTAAAGATGTAGTGAAAAAACAGAAATAATATGATTGACAGCGTTTGCCAATAATAACCCTGCAACATCAGTTGAAGAACTGTAGTAAAGAGTGGAAAATGCTTGTCGATCTTGTCCATCGAGTCAGTACATCGCACTGAGCACCAGCGAAGAGTGGCTAAGAAGAGGCAACCTTTGCATCGTCGAAGACGGTAGGCAGTTCGAACATGAAATGTAGGTTCACCCACCTCTGGTTGTATGTCGTATGGATTTTTTTTATTATTACAAATAGCTAATGCAATATTTTTTTTAAACTTTGTACCATAACTTTGTAATTTATTTATTACTTTGTGCCATAACTTTATAATTTAAAATCTGGTTTCACCATTGAATTCAGTTTCAAAAATCCGTTAAAATGATGTATCAGAAGGTATAGCTTTCTATTTGAAATTTTAAAGTTGTACTGAATCTGAGAGACCCCGTTTATTTATTTTTTCAAAAACAGGTCTAAATTTTAAACTAGACTGAAAAATATTAAATACGTATTTTTTATTTTTTTATAACGTTATCGGTTCAAGAGAAATTCAGCCGGGCCATATAAAAAGGACACTCTGCATATATATATATATATATATATATATATATATATATATATATATATATATATATATATATATATATATATATATATATATATATGTATATATGTGTGTGTAAAAAGTACACATTTTATGATGGGTACATGATTTTCGGATTATTAACTTTCAGTCGATTATTGCTGAGGAACTTATACGTTACAGTGCTGGCGTAGGAAGACATTTTGATTGAGGAGATATCGATTGGGCCATTCCCGTGTTATTATTTAGACGTAGCTGACTCAGCTGGAAGAAAATTCCCATTTTATTACTATTCCCCTTAAATAAAATTATCCTAATATAAATATTTCAAATGACTATTTTCAAAATAAAAAAAAATATTAAAAATATTGATTATACAATGGCTATGTTTCACTCGAAATAATAACGATAGGTTTGATTTAATGTAATATGATAGTCTTTTAGTCATATCTTATATTTTGTTTTTTTAATGTCACTGCGCAATTTAGATTATAATATACGTATTGACATAAAACTTCCGCGCTAAATTCGAAACTGATGTCACTCAGATGACGTGCCATATCTATTCGCGATCAAGATTTTAATATCTAATGGAATGTCCCATAACATAGTATCGTAGTAGGGAGAGGCATGGAGTAGTATGGATATAGTGGCATAGGCTTACGTACCTGGAGACGTGACGTAGGCTCCTCAATGGAGGGACAACAGGTCGCAACTGCACGTCATTCAGCGGGGCTCGAGCCTGATCAATAAAACTCGACCCCCACCACTTCCAGTCCTCATAATACCCTCACGAACCAGTCTGTAAGGCAGGCCTCTCTTAAACCGTTTCGGCGTCGGCTCTGGAATGGCTTAACCACGGATCTTCTAGCAAGAAAATCGGCGACTGAAATCTGATTCACCACGCAAACTTCATCCGTTGAATGTGTCTTTCAAAACTGTCTTGTGTTTTGATATCAAAAGTTTAAAATAAAATAATTTCGAAAGTAATAAACATTAATTAATGAGATAATAAAGCGAATCAAACCTTAGTATATGTTGGAATGTTTTGGGGTTACTATCTCTATTTGATTAATATGTTTTCTTAGACTCTTAATGTGAGATGTGCTAAGTCTGGTCTGCGTCTGGTTTTTTTTTGTCCTAACGATGCTTAAGTTGACGAAAAGATGGCCAGTTATTGACTGATATTTGGGAGAATTAAACCTTAAATATTCAACAAGTCAAATATTGGAATAATATAGTAATATTTATTAGCAAGCAAAGATCCACTAAAAAAATAAGCTATAAATATTTAGCCATAAAGATATTTTATAGTGCAAAACATTATAAAAATATAACATTTTTAATATAGGAATAATCATTTAGTTAGAATTAAACAGCCAATAGTCGCCAAGATTTTTATTTTATTGCAAATTAGTCCGACGTTTCGTCTATCTCGAG
Source organism: Rhaphigaster nebulosa (assembly GCA_948150685.1). Taxonomy (NCBI): domain Eukaryota; kingdom Metazoa; phylum Arthropoda; class Insecta; order Hemiptera; family Pentatomidae; genus Rhaphigaster; species Rhaphigaster nebulosa. The sequence goes on from OX411308.1 coordinate 80,679,385, forward strand.
CCATTTTAAAATCATTCAACACACTTTATTTTCTCGTTTACATGAAATACATCATTACCATTATCTTATTTCGGTATTAATTTTTTCATTAATTGGGTCAACACATCTTATTCCGTTCGCTATTGAAGTGTGGGACTCTGGCTGAATTAGCTGTTTCATTCTAACTAAATTATCTATCATGAAACCGAAAGCAGAAAACAGAACTAGAAGATCAATATCAAATAACCTCTTATTAAAACGAATACTGCCTTAACGCGCCGTGTGTTCCCTTGTATAAAAAATAATGAGCCAAAAGGGGCATCACTATACAACAGAAATAATAAAATGCAACTGTATATAAAAACGTTTACCTCTTACGACTATTGTTGTAAGTTACTATATATAGTTACTATATAATGTCACTAATGACTATAATGATTGTGGTATGTTTGAAAAGTTGAGACCGTGCTAGTCAAGCGTGTTAAGGCATTCTATAGCCAGAAGAGGCGTCGCACACTGCATTCAATAATGGGCAAAATCCCAAAAATCGACTGTTTGTTTGTTCCATTTGGATGATTCAGACTTGTTTGGGATCAGTCAAGGGTTTTGTAAACAGGTGTCAACATTAGCTTCTGGGATTATAAGGAAAGTAGAACCAATTTTATTTGAGTGCAGTGATCAAGGATTAAATTAATATTTTTTAAATCATGGTGTTATTGTCTTCGTGAGATAAAGGACTTTACAGTATTTCAATACAAAAATAGTTTCAATAAAATGCTCTGAAACTTATATGGCTTCTCTGACAATTGAATATGTCGGAATCATTTTTATTACTTTAGTAAAGTGATAGTTTTCAACAAAAAATGAAGCCATTGGAAGTATTTGAGACATCAAATATTTCATTCCCTTACTCTCATAAATCACGTTTTGAAAATTAAAATAATTCTAAGGCAAACTAGATTAGTTTCAATATTATCAGGGCTGATAAGGTATGATTAGAAGATTCTTAAATTCTCCACTTTGGAATTTTAAAGATATCGTGAAACTGTTTTGTTTCGTTCCCTCACCAGGTGGAAATATGACTTCTATTTGACTTAAAATATCAAATGAGCACTAAATGACGGCCATAAGACTCGCTGCTTCTAAGTTAAGGAACGTGTTCGGTGCGATTCAAATGTGCTACCTATTTTAATTTGTTTTGAAGTGGCTTCGTATTTTTATTGAGATTCATTCCCTCGCTCTAATTAAACAAGATAAATAATTATTTTTAATTTAGTTTCGTGGTTTAAAAGATTCATTTTCGATACTGCTATAGATCAATACCTAGTAATTTTTGCTTGGCGTATAATTTATAAAGTAATTTAAAAAAAAAAATGCATTTTTTTCATTCTCTCAACTTTTAATCGTGAGTCGCCTCAGAAGGATAATAATAGAGGGAGTTCAAAAGGGCATAATCCATTTTTTTTTAGAAGATGACCACCCAAGGTTTATTAAAAAATACTGCATAACTAAACAGGTGCAAAACAAAAAAAACAAAAACGAATGCTTCTTGCAGATATTACCGAGCTGCCCAAAATGTTATTGATAATTCTTATGAGATAGGCTATTCATATTTCTACAGGATCAAATCGTTGGGAGTAATACACTCAAGAGCTTTGAAGAGAAACGCCTGTCCACGCCCCAGATCCATGAAAACATCCACTACTTATTTAAGATAAGTGTCTTTTAAAGCCTATGTTCATTCCGCAATGGAAGAAATTTGTTCGAAAATTTCCCATTCAAGAAATACGTATGCAGCTGTTGGAAACTTAATGTTTCCATCTAAATTAAATTGGATGGAAACTTTTAAAACTAATTTCAAGTAGGGAAGTAAATGAAAGTAGAGTGACACACACACTGTCATTTTTTTTTTTTTTTTTTTAAATACGAGAAATAATTTACTTTTTAATAATAATTGTAAATAATTTATTTGATAAAATATATCTTGAAAAAGCGACCCTTGTGGGTCGTAAATTCTTAAAATAAATAAATAATTACTTGAGGTTTTCGGAAGATCATTATGTGGGAAAGTATTTTTCTTTAATTATATTTAATAGTTTTCCCGTGTATAGCGTAATTACTTTCTCATAATTATTTTAAAAAATTAGGTTTTTAAAACAGATTTTAAATCTTGTATTTTTTCTTATAATTTTAATTTTAATTTATATTAATTGTGGTATTTTTTATTTTATGTATATATTTTTTATTGTTGTTTTATTTTATGTATTTTTTTTTATCTCTCCTCTAAATTAGGAAATGATTATTGAAAGAAAGAGAATAAATAAAATTGTATGTAAAATCTACTCACTTCACCAATGTGGAGTGAGTTGAAATAACAAATAAAATATTCTATTTTAAACTTTATATATGGTAGAAATGATTTGTAATTTCAAACATAATTCGGAAGTATAAGTTGCAAAATTGACTATAAAATGAAGTACAATTGACAACAAATTATTTAAAATTTAGTTTGATAATAGGTAATTCATAGGGTTCCAGACTGATTGATGTCTAGGGCTCTGACGTAAGTTCGCAAGGTCATGACGTCAGTTCTATTTTTGTCTGTAGTTCATAAAACATCAGGTGTCAATTTTTGTACTCCATAACTCCATACTCGTCCGGGGCATCGTTTTGGAACATCCGCTCGTATTCAAATTGGGATCAGAAAGGAATCGGTGGAAAGTTTTGATGAAGTTACTCAAATTAGCTGATTTTTGCTTTTTAGGGTACTGATTATGAAATGTAAACTTTGTTATCTCTAATTTTTCCAGGATGAATATAAAAAAAAAAAAATCTTGTTTGCTTAATAGATGAAAAACTCTGTATTATTTGAATAAATCCTAATATTAAATTGATACCTAATTAAAGAAGATTATATTTTGATTCTAGTGATTTTTTTGTTTGGCCGCTCCGTTTTTAAGTGAATGCGATTCGAAATTATGAGGCTCACTATATTAAGTTTTGGAGAAGTTCTAAAAATGAGCTCTTCTATGGTTTTTTTGGGGCGTTGATTGCGCATTTTAACTTCGTTGCCTCAAATGTTTGCCAGAAATATAAAAAAAAAAAAAACTCAGTAAAGGTTGATATTCCTTCAAAAAATGCATGGTTTCCATGCTCTGTGCGAAAAAAACAAAAAATGATACTTTTTTTTCTGGGAAAAATTGGAGGAAACAAAGTTGAAATTCGTAATCGAACTTATCCGAAGCTTTCCAGATAAAAGTACCTTTGTCCTGGACTATAAAAACGTTGTGTAAAATAAATCACGGTCATTGAAAAAGAAAGATCAATAGTTTTATAGACCTTTTTGAAACCGGCATAAAGCGAACAAAAATGATAATAATAAAAATTGTTAAATTCTTTGTGTGATATATGTTCTTTTACATACAAAGCGAGGAAGGTGATCCCTAAGACGAGAGGGAGTCTACGCCGACTAATCAATCTACGTCGACGGAGCGATTCCAATCCATTGCCCCTATTTAATTACTCGGCTGTACTTGACATTTCCCATTAGCCGTTTAAATGATGTATTTGTTCCGCTTAGTAATTCAACATGTATGGAAAGGTTTTAGTGCGAGGGGGGGGGAGGGGTTATGAAATTATTACGGAAAGCCGCCGACTGATCCGGTACAGGAAGTCCGTTCTCATTAGCGGCAATGTACTGTGTCATCAGGTTGTAGCCTATGTAATAGATTTTACCACCATTTAGAGGATTAATTGAATAAGGCCATATTTTATTGTTTGTTGCCTTCATAATAGTTGATAAAATTCCTTTAAAAGTGAATGCTTAAATAGCTTTCATTCGGGAACATGCCAACTTCGAATGACATAGTTGTATAGATCATATGTGCATTCGTTTGACTATATTCTAAAACATATTTTGTTGCTTATTTATTTAATAGTTCTATCCGCACAGTGTTACTCGTAAAAAGGATTGCGAGTTAAATACCATCCCAAATTTCAAGTTTTTCTTATGTTTAACTTTTAAAGCATAATGTGAGCAACAGAAGAAAGAACTATAATCTAATCATCATATTGTAAAGTTTGTACAAAACTTTTACAAACAATTTTAAAAAAAAAAAGAAAAGATTTAAGTTTAACTTATTTATTTTGTTTTATTTATAAGATTTTTATTTTATTATTAATACATTAATTATATATTATACATTTCATCATAAACATTGCTAAATTACATAAATGGGAAAGTAAATAAAAGTATTATAGCGAACACAGATTCACCGAGAAAGCGCATCATTCAATTCAAAATCCTGACTTGATTTGCCGTGGCTATGAGGAATGAAATAAAAGGAAGAAAAAAGATGATTTTCTACAAAAAATCTTATTTTTATTGTTAAGTACTTTAATAAATGTGATTTTATTATTTATACAACCATAGGTTATAAAAAAAAATGTGTTTTATTTTTTAATTATGTCATATTCGGTTAAAATTTTTCAAGTTTATCTTGAATTCTGAAAACATTTTCTAAAGGCACTCAGATTCTTTAGCATTTCTATGCTTCAATTATTGGCACTCTTAGGGAGCTACCAGAAGTTTCAAGGAAGCAGCCGGTTATCAACAAAAATTGCAAGGTCAAAAGGGTGAACAATTTTCTCTGTAATCCACAGCATTGTTCAGAATTCGTCCAATTTGTTTCAGACGTTTTCTTGGAACAGGATAAAAATGATAATAAATTTGTCAAAACGGCAATAAAGCTTAATTTTTTGCTTAATCTTCGATTTTATTAACAAATGACGCTTTCACACTATAATTTTACTCTTGTTAAATTGTTTTTTTAAATTTAAATTTTTTAAATTGTTGTTTAAATTGTTATAGAACTTGCTTCCACGTGCAAGAAGTTGTCATGATAACGGTAACAAAATTACCTATTTTTTAAAATAGTTTTTCACCATTTCTCTCCCTAAGGCAGCATTTTGAAAAATTTTAATGCGTATAAACCTTCCGGAAGAAATTCTCTAATCGACAGACTACTTTTTTGAGTTTTGAGAGCACCTATATACGCAGGCTGAATTTTTATATATGTATATAGATTATAAATTATTGTTACAAGCAGTATTAATTGAAAATGAAGCAGTTGGAGAAATGAGTGGTATATAAGGGACGCTACAAAAGAGGATTTAAATACAAAAAATGGATCCATTCCAAAAGGAGGTAGCGCGACTAATAAAAAATTAATGGAAACATTCTAAAGAACATACTCAAATTGGAATGTGGCATTTATGGAGTGGATAGAGGAACGCTGGGAGAGCAAATTAAGTATACAGGGAGGTTTTTTTTGCTCTAAGTGATTGGAAATGAAAGGTAATGGAAAGTATTTTCGTCGGAAAAGGGGGTAAGGCCACCTTAACTCAACATACCCTCTGGAGACCTGGAAGCTCATAGAAAATTCCGAAGATGAATTTAATGAGACAATTCATTCTTCAGTCTTCTCTCAATATTCAAATCATTATCATAGCATTAAATACGGATGTTGACTGATTTAAACTGCTAAAATTTATCATTTATAAGCAAGCGTGTAACGGTCATTAAAGTTTATAATGCTCTTTTTTCTCTTTGTACAGTATCTTTATTAATTTTAAAAACTCCCTGTTACACTATTTAGTTGTTTTTTTTTTCAAGAAAATAAATATATGTCACCAGGTGATGGGGTTTAACTTCTATTTGACTAGAAGTGGTTGTTTAAATGTCATAAAAATTAGTCGTACTTGCATTTAAGTAACAAAACTCAAATCGTATAACGTATCGATTGGCTGTATAACCTCCAACAAGGAACATTTTTCTCGAAACTTAACTCGTCCATCAGGAAACCGAATCAACAGACACTCACTCCTAAAGCTTTTGGCCTAGAAGAATAGAAGATTTTTAAAATAAGAATTTTTTTTTAAATTTTATATACATTTACAATTATTAGTCGTGTTTTCCCAGAAAATAATAGACATTTGTACAGTACCGATCATCGAATGGGGTGGAAATGCATTTTATATCTGTTTCATGACCCCTAGAACACGATGCGGTTTATATGGTTGTTTTCTAGGAAAGACAGTACCATAGAAGTAGAAGAAAATTTCAACGTTTTACAACATTAACTGATTTTTCGCGGTTTTAAGGTTTCGCGCACCTTTAGAGCACCTTCAAGTTAGAGTTAGAGGGTTGAAAATTTGCATGTGTATTGAGTTGGTCTTATAGAAGTGCTTTTTGGAAGTATATATATATATATTAAATTTTATAATTTAGTAAAAATATGACCTAAGTGACGGAGCTCTGCTGTTCAAGATTTTTTTATTTATTTTTTGCAATTTTAGTTTATTTGTATTTATTTATTTTTAGGGCATCCTTTATGTGTGTACATTTTCTCTCTTTGTACCACTTTTGTTATACATGTTCATCAATATTTTAGCATTTTTTATTCTTTCTTAGCATTTTTTATTTTTTTAAATAATTAAATTTAAATTATATATATATATATATATATATATATATATATATATATATATATATATATATATATACATATCTCAGATTTTATTGAGTTCTTTTTTTTTATATGCGGCGAAAATATAATAAAAAATATAACAGAAAGTGAAATAAAATAAAAACTACAGTTGCTGAAACGCAAATCCGCATATAAGTGAGAGGATTTCATATATTTACATTGCTTGCTACCAGCAAAACCAATGTAACCAATATCGGATTACATTTTCCCCAATCGACATAGAGACATTCGGCGGTATAAGCTTTATTCATTTTTTTTTTTTGTTAAGTATCTGCTTTTTCTAAAATGGCTTCTTTAAGATTTTTTTTTTTTATTGTATATAACAAGCCACAGTATAGATTCATATCTATTCTATAGAATTTTTTATATGTGCGAGCAAGAGCCCAAAAAAAATTTATATTAACTTACATTCACCAATTGAGAGACATTTCCCTGGAAAAAAAACTGAACATATTCACTTGTCTACAATATAAATTAATAATGTTAATGCAAGTTTGATAACTGAGCAAAAATGATTTACTAGTAAAACTTCAGTGGTTTAATGTTGGTTTGGTAACGTAGAAATGGCAAAAGAAATTGAAAACTGTTCTGAAAGATAATGAAATGGCAGTGACAATTTAGTTGGATTTCTTCAATATTTCTTCAAATATTAGGCAACGAAAGAATATAACAAGTGATCAACGACCCTAAATGTAAATATTATAACTAATGATTGATGGAATATAAGTAGTTAACTTAATATAATTATGCCTCTAAATTTAAGATTAATTTCTTAACACTACTAGTTTGCTCTTATAAGTCAGAAGCTGAAAATAGCTCGAGCATTGATTGTGCATAACAAGTCGCATTGTGGATTCAGCTCTATTCTGCAGAAATTGTTCGGAACTCCTGTGCTATAGGTCCCAGCAACATCGCATATAACTGGATTAAATGAAATTATACATACGCGATTATTTTCCTAGCAATGACGTCGTAAAATTCGTCTCTAAAAAGGTCTCAAGGATTTCTAAATAAATTGTTCTTCCATAACAAGCAAATCAACAACCACCATAAGGAGCCATAAGATTAAATAAGCACGTAAAATTTAATACCGGAATCAAGAGATATCTTAAGTATCAAAATATAACACCATTAGTAATTTTTTTTTTTTTTTTGATGTATGATAAACTTTGTAGTAAACCAATTAGCAATGCTTGGGCTTTACATATTTATTATTCTAGCAAATTTTATAATAAAATTGAAGGCATTTAACGATGAATAATTAAATACTTGATTGTTTAATTAAAATACTTTATCCATAATTATCATTATTGCATTAATAAAGATCCATCCTCGGGTGGGAGGTGTAACGAAGGGGGTACTGTACATCATACAGTTCTGTGAAACCTAAGCCCTTTGATATTATACCGTCTGAGTTACTAAGCGATCGGATAACGCTAATCACTCTCTAAAGGTAACTAAGGGCTGAGAGTCCGTCCTCACTAATCTAATCTTCAAGGTATGAAAAGGTATCTCGTTTAACTAATTACTCTTGAGGATATTTAAAATTAAAACGGTAAAAATGATTGAGAAAAATTATGAAAAAATAATTATGAAAGACAAAGTTTGATTAGGTAAAATCATTAAAAAAAAATTGAAATTCACATTTTGAAATGAAAGCAATTCATAATTAAAAAACGTTGAAAATTATTATACTGTGGTATATTATTTCCAAATAGTAACATATAAAAAAAAAAAATTATTTGGATTGTTTTTTATTTTTATTTATTATTATTATTATTATTTTTAATTTTGGTTTTGGTGTTTATATTTATATATGGTTTTAACACTTTATATTTTTCCGCTATCTTCATAAATTATAAATTCATAAATCATTCATAAATTTGGGGTATGTTTTTGTTTGTATGACTTTTTTTATAAATGAAATAATAAACCATGGAAGCAAACAAAATTGATAAAACGTAAAAAACACAATTGTTGACCGAGCGCAAGCGAGGTCCTTTTTCAACTCAAACGTTTATCACTTCGTTTGTCTTTCTGTTTGTTAAGCGATTACAAACTAACGCGTTTTTCGGTTTTCTTCTAATTTCTCACAAATGTTTCTTGTAGACGGAAAAAACGAAGAACTCGCAGAGATTTCTAATTTTGTATACAGATCACAAATGTGCTTGTTTCGGTTTCACGATCAAATGCGTTGTTCGATTTTTTTTTTCTACAAATTGCCATTTTTTTATTGATACATTGATACGGTAAAACAAAAATAGATAAATACTTAATTGATTAAATTATTTTTTTAATGACAAAATTCTAGCTATAAAATAAAAAAAAAATATAGAATTATGAAATCTGTGATTATTTGTGAATTGTATTTTATATCTCTAGCTAGAATATTTTAGAGTGCTGATGATTATTTTACTTTGAGAATCCAATTGTATTACTTAAGTCGTCAATATGACAAGAGGACAATGTGAATTGGGTGGATGATGTATATGTAAAGTCACATTCGAATTTCACAGATTTGTGAATTTCACAGTTGCTGAATAAAATAAAAATCTCTAAACTGGTTATATATACATAGAAAGCAACTTAAAAAGAAAAAAAAAAGGTCTGAAAAAAAAATAATAAAATGCATAGCAAGGAAAAGTTAAAAACAAAAACAGCTGATCAGGAAACCAATAAAACATAAAACGCAGTCTCTAGTTAGATTTATTAAATTTTTCTAAAATGCTTAACGTTTCAGAGTAAAATTGATGCAAATTTCTACTGTCATTCCTTGAGGCGTTGTGTTTTGGAATCAATCAATTGTTTTCTAGCAATTATGTCTCTATTTGATTTTTTTAAATTATTTATTTATTTATTAAATTTAATTAAATACTTTACATCCCTGAGGCATACCCGCGGTACCCTAAGGTAAATACAACTGTTACATAACAGGCATAACCATGGTACCAGCTAGCTTAACATAATTATTTAACTTGTCGGATTACATAGATTAATTATTGAAAATAATTAACTAAAATATAATGAAGTTTAGGTCTCGGCCTTCACTTTTATTTGTTAATGATATTAATAATAATCGAGGTTCACATTTACACCTTATTTATTCAGTACGAGAATCGATGTTTACATAAAGGTACAAAAATTAATACTTTATGTATTCATAAATTTACCAATTGCCAGTCAGTTGGACCACTCACGGGAGAGTTTTGCTTGGAAAATCTAAACATAGGTACTTCTGCGGGTACAAAATAAATTAATAATATTAATATAAAAAAAAAAATATTATGATAAAACGTGTAAAATATTATTTATGAAACCTTAATTTTGTTACTACTAAGTAACTGAAAACTGGAAGATATTAATGTGGCGCTCATCATTTTGTCTGAACACCATGAAAATGTAAGGGGTGTGTAATGAATGAAGTTTGACGACATGAAATTAGTAAAGAGCAGGTGAATTATAATTTAATGACTGAGTTATGATCAAACGTGGGCTTTGAGGTCATGTGAAATGGATTTGATTATACTTCAATTATTTTAATATTTTAATTTCTTCTCTACATTCATTTATTTACGAAACCCAGTTTCGTTTATAAATAATTTTTCTTATTATTATTTCTATTGTTTTTTTTTTATATCATTCAATGTTAAATTTAATAGACACCGTCCTCCAACTGATTAATTATTTGTAGTGCCATTATCAATAATTAATCAATATTTTCAATAATTAATCTTTGTGATCAACAAGGTCAAAACATTTTTTATTCCCTTCAAAATTTGACGTTTTACGTTTCAGAAGAATATAAAAATAGAATTAAAAAAAAAACGTCTGTCGCTTATCTCTGGGATTTCTGGGCCGATTTTTTTATTTTTTTAGATTCTTTACCAAAGTCACAGGTCAATCCTGAAATTTCGGAACTCAATATTACATTTTGTTTCAAAATTATGGCCGATTAGAGCTTTCATATACCAATATCTCGTTCATTTATGAAGAATATAAAGTAAATAAATTTGATTTATTTATTTATTCCTTTTTTTATCTCTATACAATGATTCCGAAACACTTTTAATAATATTGTCAATAAATTTTATAAATTAATAATAATAATAGGCAGAATTTTCTTGCATGTTTTTATCAGCTCACGACCTGGAAATGAGGATTTTGGATCTAGATTTGCATATCTATACTGTCAATTGGAAAGAATAAAAAATTTGTTGTTTTTTCATTTAGTGTTATGTTTTTATTCTATAATCTGTATTCTGTAAAAAAAATATACATAAAGCTGAAATCAAATATAAATGATTGTGTGTAAGTATAAATAGTTTATTCAGCATAATTATTTTTTAACGTTTAGATTGTTGCCTTAACCGTTAATAGTCTACTTTTATAAGTAAGGAACTAAAAATGACTCGAGCATTGGAGGATTCATCCTAGATCATAAAAAGACCTTAAAACCATTAATGGTCTCATTAAAAGAGATAAGGTTTTTATTACGGTGTATAGAAAAGCACTTGTCATGAGCTAATGGCATCAAGGAACAGAGGATATCACAACAATTAAATAATGTTTTATTATATTGGTGAACTTTAAAACGATAGTACACTAATATCAGGTGCACTATAAATCTATTGAAATAGTTTCTTCCATTAATTCAGTATTAGATGAATATTTAGCATTTTATTAAGGACAATCAATCTATTACTGATTCTGGAATAAATATTTAAATTATAAATTTAATTAAATTATCTGGCAACATTTGCTAATGCCACCGCCATCTTATTATCCAACACAGATCCTGAAGCTGCATCCTAAAACCTGCAATGCCACTTTTAACTGATGGAACACTGGTGTAATAATTTGTACAATAAAAATCACATCTTTGTTTGATAATCACAATCTTCCCACATACCTTCTAAAATAATACAGCATCTGTTTATACGACGAAAGAAGAAAACCCCCTCTATCTAACGAGCCCAAGAATATCGAAATCGGAAAAACTGAAGACGAGATACAGAGCTTCATAACAAACTGTAATTTCATGGCTTATATATTGAAACCCGTAGAAAATGAAAAAAAAAAAAAAAATTGTTTTCTATATTACCAACAAATAGATTTTTTGTTGTATTGAATCAAAATCTGCCACCATTTTTGGTTCAAAAACTCTTTACAGCTAGCTTACTCAATAACTTAAACCTTTTTTTTTAATTTATTAAACCAAAAACCAATTATTTTTGAGGTTTGTATTTTTCCTTTAATACACTCGAAAAAACAACTGTTTTGCTGGGAAGCTATGAATACATCAATTTCCAAACTTAAAATATAAAATAAAGCAGTTTCGGCATGTATTATTTTCTATCCCAGGTCCTATGGCCCATTGGACGAAAGTGTTCATTACTTGCCGATGTTCTTGCAAAATAGGAACACCAAACAAATTTTATTTAAAAAATCGGCTACCGTCGCATCGTGCAATCTCCTAGTAAGTAATACTGTCTTGTTTTAATTCACGCTTGATGGGGGATATGTGGGTATTTTTGTAAGACTAAATCTCATGGAAAACTTTGTGATGGAACATACTATACTTTATATATATATATATATATATATATATATATATATATATATATATATTGTTTTGTCTGTCGCTCTTTACACACATATATATATATATATATATATATATATATATTATTGATTATATATTTGCGGTATGGCAATCGTAGACTGATTATATGATGAGATCAGGATTATATTCCAAAATCAAAATTGAAAATACTGAGTATCCGAATTGCTTTATTTCTTTCATAAATCTAGTGGATTTAATATAACTTTAAAGCAGGGAATAATGTTGATGGACGCGGAATCAATTTTCATCTTGACATTCCGGATCTGCGAGAATCGGAACTAAAAAAAAAAAACAACTCTCCTCTAGGAAGTAAAAGTATGATGAATGGCAACTCTTAATCAGAGGAACGAAAAAAAAAAAAGAGGAAAGAGTTGACATTAGTTTCGCCTAATTGTATTTCAATGTATAGCCGAGCATTGAAGGGCTCCGTAGTTAGGGATTCTTTTTCTTCAAGTTTCATTCAGATGAGGGAGGATTGGAGGAGGAAGGAAGGGAGGGGAGGTTCTTTGGAAGAACCCAGATTGATGGGCTTTGCTTCACTCTGACTTATCATAAATTACCATTTAATGGGTTTTAAAATTTCCCGCCCGGGTGCAAAAAGTCTTTTGGGACCTGCTTGGCCCGTGAAGAAAGGCACCGTGTTCTCCCACTGTTCTACTCCCTAATACCGTCCCCAACCAAATGACTGATTAATTTTGTCCTGAAAAGGCGACAGAGCCAATTTAGCGGCTCTTTATAAGACACCGAATACAGATTAAGTCAACGGGGATCTATGGTCGATTTCTCGCCTTTAAATAAAATCCCCTTCCTTTGTCATATTCAAATTGGATTTCCTTATGAGACCCCTTTCATTAAAAGTCAGAATCTCTTCTCAATATTACAATGGAAAGGGGTGGAGGGGCTACCGTTGATATTGGATAAAACCAATCGAAGATTCTTTTAAAAGTAATTAAATACAATCTATGTTAAAAAAGGAATTTCAAAGACTCAATTTAACAACATAAAAAACATTAAGAAAACAAAAAAGAAATTGAGGTAATCAATCGACATTTAACCTTCGTAAAACGTAAAAAGAGGTATTTCTAAAGGTGTAATTGAATTGACTTTACATTTTACGGAAATTTAAAAGTTATGGGAAACTTCGAGAAATATCTCAAAAACTTAAAGGTTATACTTCCATTTAAAATTTATATCTTTGAAATGAAATCTGAGCCAACAACAACCCGAGCCCAGAGGACAGACGCAAGAAGAATAATGGGCTGAAATAAACAAACTCAACAGAAAAGAGAGGAGTTTGAATTTAAATAAAAGATTCAATATTTAAAAATGTCACTAGTACCCAGTTTCAGTGATGAATTCAGCGAGGTCTGTTATTTGATTTGTGAATTTTGGATGGTAAAGCATAAGTTTATGTAATTCACTAAAACTTAAAATATAGTAATGAGACAAGATTCTTCAATAGAAGCGTTAATTTTGAACATGTTAAGATATTATGATTTTTCAAGAGAGGAGCTATCTGTTAATTTTTTTAGATGTAGATAAAAATGATTTTTCAGATCATCAATATATTTCTATTGACTAATGATCTATCTCTATAAATAATAGAAATAAATATTATCACAGGCACAAATAGTATCGTATTTCATATACGAATTATTAGGTTTTTACCTCAGCCAATTAAATGTAGTTACAAAGGGAACATAATGATCAGGGAATGAAGTTATCGCACGGCTAGCGCAAACGTTCGTTGTTTTTTTCACAGCAAGAAGTCAAACCAAAACTACAAAAAAATATACAGTTCATGTAATATAAATAACATTAAATCCAAAATAAAAAAAATAAAATTTGGTCGAGATTGGTTTTATCTACAAAAAAATACAGTTTCAGCTAAAACGGCTAAGTGGTTTAGGAAAAAAAAACGTTCCTAACACAGAAAACAACGACAATACAATTATTATTATTATTATTTTTTTTTATCAAATATACTTTAGATCTTATTAATTAAGAGAGATCTCGAAAACAACTTTTCTATTGATAACCATGATTTCTCTTAGTTAGGTTCTTGTGGAAGAAATAATACTATATAATAGTTAATATATAAAATCCTTCCTGAAATGATCAATGTTCCTAATTATGCCATAAATAAAATAATCTACAATGTCCAACATTTCGATGATTTGTCACAAAAATCATTATTTTCCTAACTCTAAAACCACTCAAACCCACCAGTTTCGAACCTTTCTTCCTCATTGATTTTTGATAATCCTTCCAGCCGTCTAAGAAGAAGATGGCCGCGAGACAGTCCAACATAGAACCGTCATAGAGGTCATAGAGGCTACCAGTTCCTCTGCAAGTTATCGTGATGTAATTTTGATCACAAAACACATAGTTTGAATTGTTCTTTTAAACGTTAGTTGTTCGATTAGTACTGAAATATGTCACGTGCTTATGATATGCTAACCAGTAAATTGTCGGCAACAACAGCGACTACTTGCTGGTGCCCTCCCAGGAGCTGACGTTCCAAACAAGACGTTCCCTCCTTCATCAATAATCACTGACTGAGTTACCAGTTCCCAAAAGCCAGGGCACACGGGCCGGTCCATTCAGGGCCCAATGGGTCCTATTAATCAATCCGCACCTGCCATCTGTCAATAGCCAGCTCCTGTAATGAGAACGTTCTCCTTCTCTTCCTAATCTCAGATCCAGATATCGGAGGCCTATTGGAGTGCTGGCACGTGGCTCGTACCTAATAGATATATATGTATATATATATTGATATTCTTTGAAGGGAAATCATTTGACATGGCGACTCCGGAACTATTTCACGAGCAAACTTCAATTCTTTTTTTTTTTCTGAGTCCTTCAGCCATTCTAGTCTTAGATACAAACCGTTGTGAATCTGATGGTTCTAATGGCATTGAAGGTATATTGCACCTAATCTATTTATTAAATACAATATTTGTCTTAAATTGGTATTATGAAACTTCTAGAATTATGAAATGAAATATAATGGCCTAAAAATTAATTATTTTTGGAGCAGTAAAATTTTTATTTTTGGTATAATTTCCATCCCCTTAACTGCCTAAGAATCTTGTGGGTGTCATTTTTCGATATTTTTTTTCTGTTATAAGTATACCGAATTACTTATAAGAAATTAATCAAAGGATGAGAAACAATAACTTATTAGAAAATATAAATATACATAAGAAGCATTAAAATATTCTTTAATTTACAGTATACAAGTGAAATTCATAACAAAGTGTTTTAAGCAAAGTAATGCTATAGCATTGTTCTGGTGGAATTGTCCTTGAAGAAACCTAACCAAGAATATCCCTACACTCTGTCTCAGCTCATGCTCTCAATCTTCTGCCTCAGGCCATTCCTTGCATACTCTTAAGCAGGATTTTCCAAATGGAGGCCTGCTGGCCGCACGTGCCTCGCCAGGTCTCAACAGCATTTTATTTTAAATATAATTCATGAAAAACATTACAAAGTAGCTATCATACAGTAAAAATAAGAAAACGAAATTGTTAAAAAATATTAATTCTTTATTAACTATTAAGTTAGCCGGACAATAAGCAACGCAGGCGCATAGTGCACTTTTGAGGATCTTACATAGTTTTTATGTTTAATATTTTTAATTTTTGTAAGATAATTATTAGCTAATTATTTTTTTTCTTTTTAGTTCTCGAACCCTTCTGTAGATTCTGTTGGTGCATAGCTAAAATTTCAATTTTTCTTCTAGTAATGTTTCTATAATATGATGCCATAATAAATAATTAAGTTAAAAATTAAACAGGCCAATCAGACACCAATATATATGCTGTATATTGCATATATATAAATATATGTTTCCAAGTCTTGTAACGCACATTATCTTTTTTTATTAAACATGAAAAACGTTTTTCGTAATTTTCTTCATATTTTTTCTTTCTTTGTATTATTCATTTTCTAAAACCGTATTGTGATATACATGATGGTGCCCAATGGGCCATTTTAATTTTTAACATAATGATTTAAGCTGTTCTAAAGAATACTCCAAGACAGTCGCTATAGCTTTTCGCAAATTTCTTAAGCCAGCTCAGTCAATCTCTATATCTTTACATATCTATATGGCATTCTATTCGCCGGATAATAATTTAACTCCTGTAGCTAATCACTTATTCCCATTACGTTTCTAATAATATAAAATTTAAAATTCTTGTGGCCTATGAAGGCTTTGCCTCAGCACTTCCATCGCGTTGTGTTGTAAAATGTTTTTGTTATATCGACGTTGTTTTTTGAAAAAGGCTTAAGTGCCACCAAGCAAACTTTACAGGAACACTTGAAACGATTTTTCCTCAAATAGCAATAAATTTTTTAAAATTTTATTTTTTAATAAATACAGTAGGAGTTTATTATTATTTAATTAAAATATATTTTTATGGCTTCTAGCACAGGTTTAGGCCAGAGTAATGACTGAGAGTCGTTAGTATTTGGTACTTACGTCATCTATTTTTCCATAGTCCATTTTTAGACCATTTCTATTTTATTTTTTTCGAATTATCTTGAGCGGGAATCGATAGAGGTAGTATATATGTCCAATAATAAATTGAAACCTAAATTTCGATTTTTTGGCGCTCAAACCTTTTTCAAAAAAAAGACGCTGATATCAAATAGCCGTACATAGGCAAATTATTCATTTTTCGGGTGTTTTCAAATGTTTGAATCATTCTAGATTTTGATGATGATTATTGCAAAAATGCTGACTTTTTTTCTCTACACATTTTTATGCAAAATTACGTTATTTTAATCATAATAATTCAAGAAGAGATATATTATGGTAACAATGAAGTATTATTCAAGCTTCAGAGGATAATCCAACAAGAAAAAATCTTTTGCTTGATTTCAGAGTCAAATAAATAGAATATCACAAATTAAAAAAGGAAAAATGGGAGAGAAACGATATTTCATTCAAAAACGGGGTATGATTTAATTAACGTGATATTTTGAATATTCCGACAGGAAAAACAAGGCCACTGGAAAAAGATAAACAAATAAATTGAAGAAGAACGAGAAGGATCTTATTTTCTTTTAATTCTTTTTCTGCCGCCCCCCTTCCAACCGAAATCGATACGGTCAGACTAATTTTTAGCCTTTATAAGATCCACTTTTCGTTTGTAAATAGAATCGCAATTTAAATAAATATTGGATTTTTTTTAATTTAACAACGGATATACGAGTTTTTAAATTATTATTTGCGTTAACCGATTAATATAAGGGTTAGTTCAAAAGAAAATTAATAAAATATTTTTTTCTTATTTTATTTTATTTATTTACCTTTTTTTTTTTTAATAAGACAGTAATAACTGAAACTATCAATGTGAAAACCCTATTCTGTATTTTTTGCAGGAAAAAAAAGCCACCAAAAATATTATGCATATTTACAATATTTGATATATATATATATATATATATATATATATATATATATATATATATATATATATATATATATATATATATATATATATATATATATCAAATATTGTAAATATGCATAATATTTTTGGTGGCTTTTTTTTCCTGCAAAAAATTCAAATATATATATATATATATATATATATATATATATTTGACAAATATTGGAGTCTGTCAGTAAGTGTTAGGCAGGCATAGGCACGTTGCTCCTGAGAAAATAGGTCTAGATGATCGGTGGGTAAGTCGTGTGTGTCACACCCGGAGTCTAGTCATAATGACCTCTTGTTGCCTAGTAATTGACGATTTCCAAGAATTTTCAATGACACAGCTTTTGCTGCTTCATCAGCTCTACAATTGACAAGTGTATCGTTATGTCCGAGAATCCAGACAAATAAAACTGTTCGATTTGTCAAATTCGGCCTAAAAATCTGACGAAATATGAGGACTGTGATATGTGTTGTGTTCGCATTTCTGAACAGTAACAATGAACTCCGAGAGTCAGGAAAGACCAGGATGCTGTCGCAGTCATTTCTGCTGTAAATCAACTTCATTCATAGGGAAGACTAGTTTGGACCATGAAGTCATCGCTGCGGATCCAACACTTTACTTTTTGATTCATCGGTGAATACCAGAGAATGTCCTCTATATCTATTAAAAAACGTGATTCTTTCATGGTTTGAAGATGAACGTAATTTATGTTGATATGATGATATGATAGCGGTGGGATTTTATTTATGAAATTAAGTTCAGCCAAGGAGCAAAAGTTTAATGCGTACTTTAAAGGGCTTTGGAGAACATTTCCATGAATTGTACTTGTGAAATAATGGGCTTTTGTCTGAGATAGAAGAAAAATCTGATTCAGGAAGAGCTTTCAACTTCACGATTTGTTTTAACATTAAGATAGTTCGCTTATATTTTTTTTATTGAAAAATAATACAAGCTACCACACTCAAGGGCAACAGGTATTAGTGTTGTGAGAATGCATTCATACCACAAAGTGACTAAAATTAAAATAAGATGTAACAAAAAATAATAATTAAAAAATATGCTGATTATAAAAACAGACAAATTAAATAATAGTAAAATAAGTAAATAATTAAGATAAAGAATATTTAAATTAAGTAAAATGTTCATGTTTTTCAGCTTCGATATATAATCTAACTGTCGGAGTTGCTCTGAATGAGCCAGCTGGCAGACGAATACCATAATTTTGTATTCTCTCCAATAGTTTTAGTGCTGTGGATGAGGCGTTATTGTATGCAATGCATCCGTGAACTAGTATAGATCTATAAATCATATGCTCTATAAAACAGCAGTAAGTTTCTTTCTATCAGCTTCTACCTAAAGTATCTAAAGGAAAAGGAAAAAAAAAAAAGAAATCTGGGTTTCGCATATTGCGGATTTGAATCAGCGGGGTTTTACCCTAACATTATTTGAGAATAATCATAATAAGTGGGAAAATAATTACTGCCTAATTTTATACCTTAGACAACCATATTAGACCACACGCTGAAAGTCAAAACGTACACTTTTATAAACACTGAATGAATTGTATCATTTTTAAAGATGATTTTGCAAATGAAGCCACTGAATGATCAATAATTTAATCTAAGACAGACCATCTGTTTCATTAATCTTGTCCTAAGTTAAGTAATGTTGAACCACATCTACTTTTTCGAAGATCGTAAATCCAGTTAACAATTGCCGTAATGTGATAGATAGCACATGTAATAAACGCGACTTCTTTGAATAAAAACTTCATGTGCTCAGTAATACGGAAAATATCCCGAATAAAACATGCGATGATCAGAACCGAGGTTTTAGAATTTAAAGCAGCCCGCTTTAGCTGAATCGATCCGAACAAACTTGGGTGTTATGTCGAATTAAAAAGTTTCAGCGTTCTAACTAGAGCAGTAATTACTTAAAGTGCCGAGATCGGAGATTTGTAAAATACGAGCCATTGGAGCACTGAATCAACTTACTATTTGAAATTCTGTTTTTATCGCACTACGAATATATATGTTTCGAAAGAGAAATTTATGCCTAAGATCAGTTAAAAAATTAACTTTTCGAATTTATGGCGTAGTGGATGGAAAGAGGCATTGTTTTCTAATCACAGTGAGCTAAAAATGATTCAATTCAAGAATAAGTAGGTACTGACTACTTAAATTTCAAAGTTATCTATCTAGAAATCTTTTATGTTTTTTTAATTCAAAATTAATCGATCTATCACTATAAAATTCCAGTTAGAAAAGAAGCTATTTTTATTTGTAAAGATAGTTTTTTATACATGCCAGAATATCGGAAGAAGAATGGACGACCAAGGAAGACGTATATTGAAAATGTGATGAAGGGAATGGTTGCAAGAGGTTGCAAAAAAAAAATTATGGGTATTAGAATAGTTGCGCAAAGCCAAAATAAAAAAAATAAATTTGCATCGTAATATTGAAATGAGTAAACTGAAAAATTACTTAAAAAAATCCCCCTCCAATAAAGTACACTTAAACAGATTTAGAAAATTCACATTTCGTTTCTAAACTAGGCTGAAATCCATATGGTGCGAATGTAATATTACTCAATAAAAATAGTTTAAGATAAAAAAAAAAAAAAGAAAAATGATAACTAACAAATGAATAATGGTGCGATATTAAGAGAAGAAATGCAAAAAATAAAATTAATCCGGCAAAAGTTAAAATTATTTTCATAAGACGGAACGGCTGCAAAGAACAAAAAATATAGAAAAATAAAATTTTCAAACAAGACCTGTTCGAAATCTATTACAAAAACTACTGATTAGTAATAAATTATACTTCTTTTTTTTAACTTTATTGATATAATGTTCTGGAATGCCATTTTTCCCTGTTAAGTTAAAAGAAAAAAATCAAATAAATAAATTATTTACAAATAACGTTCTCATTATACATCTTGAAGCAAGGATATTGTTTAAAAATATAATGAAAACATCTTTTCTAACACACTATTAATCACATTCAATTCATGTACTAAAACATTAAATCCATTTGATATTATTATTTTTAATGCTTTATTTTTATGCATTGTATATCATCAAAGCATCAATGAAAAATTATAGAGAAAAACAATCTCTCCTTAACTATACTTTACTAAGAAATTTGTATATGAATCCAGGTTTTTTAGAAAGCAAACAGATCATTAGCCTTTATATTAACCTTCGCCTATAACGAACAAGTTGCTTAATTTAATTATTTATGAAATAAAGAAATGGAAGTGACAAAACCGGCATAACAAAGATCCATCTCAAGGCAGTCCAAGGTGTAAATGGGAGAACAAAATTAAGTCAGATTAGATAATAATAGTTTCAATGGAGTTTAATATCAGAGGATATGCATGGCTCCCTCTCTTTTGTGCGCACGGCATCTTACTTCCAAGCTCGCATCGCTATGATATTATTATTAAAGAACTTTATTATATTATAATATGTATGAAATGCAGGTCTGCAATATGCATTTATTATAAATTTATTGCTTCCGTAACTACCTAAGTTACTATGGCGATCGGCCCAAACACTATTTTCTGACGCAGCTATTCAAATTCCAAACCATTGTTAGTTTTGTCGTGAGATGTGTGTTCTTAAGAACTTTTACCACAATAGCTTTTCACTGCATCATCAATATGGAGAATTTTTTTAATACATAAGAAATATTGTATCCATCATTGCTTCTTTTTTTTTTCAATCACAGGAAATAGAATTTTCTTTTCAAATTCTAACGTTTAATTATTTATTGAATAGTAATATTAATGATATATGATATATATATATATATATATATATATATATATATATATATATATATATATATATATCATATATCATTAATATTACTATTCAATAAATAATTAAACGTTAGAATTTGAAAAGAAAATTCTATTTCCTGTGATTGAAAAAAAAAAGAAGCAATGATGGATACAATATTTCTTATGTATTAAAAAAATTCTCCATATTGATGATGCAGTGAAAAGCTATTGTGGTAAAAGTTCTTAAGAATATATATATATATATATATATATATATATATATATATATATATATATATATATTGATGATATTAATTAATATATGAACGTAATATTAATCAAAAAGATGTTGGTCAGGACAGTGTTCAAGATTAACATAAGCAATATTAAAAAAGTATGTATTGATAAATATGTATTGCATAGTTTCGTCCCACATTGCCGGTTTTCTTCAGGGGTGCAAATAACAAGATGCAATACAAATGAAAGCATATAAGAAAAAATAAAAATTAAATTAAAAATGATATAAAAGAAATGAAGAGCTAAAACCTCATCAGCTTAAACTGAATATTGATAATAATACACTGGATATATTATAAATAATACTATTTTATGTAGTATGCATATTTTTTTCAATAAGGGCCTGCAGTATGGGCCGAAACCTCGGCATTCAATAAATATTTCGTTACCATTAGAAATGATAATTATTGAACTTTTTACCAGTTCTTGTTGCTGTTATTAAAAATTTATGTTACTTGTTTAAAGAAAAATAAAATAATAAATTAATTGCGCATCAGTCGAATAAAATCTTCCATCATGTAGCAAATAATCCTTTAAACACCTTATTCTTACACTGCTTCCGTCATTCTTTGACCATTTAAACTAGTTTTATATATTTTAAAATAAATTACATTAAAATGGACGATTATTGAAGTTAGTTGAGGAGGAGCGTGTGGGAAAACTTTTCTTCATTCAGTTATTCTTAGTCTCAAAGATCATCGGCATCATTGTTATAACCTAGACATGCGTGTTTTAATATCCATATATAGAAGATATCATTTTAAATTGGAGTCTTGTTGATGTTTATTTAAGGCAATATTGAATTTAAAGTTTCACTGAACTCTGGTCTTAACAACTGTCGTAAATTCATGAAATAAATAGTACTATTAATATACGCCTAAAAAAAAACAAAAAAAAAAACGGACAATAATAAATCTTGATGAAATGAAGAATTTTAAATAAATGCATATTCTGATGTTAATACTGCAATTAATATTTCAATCGTAGATTAATTATTTTGATGATAGAAGAAATTAAGACTTCAATTGAACAAAATTTATGTTTGCAGTATACAGTTCTTCAGTCGATAAGCGCAGGACGCCATGAATAATCAACGGCAAATCGTAATCGAATTTCAATCGGTTTGTTAAAGAGAGATAAATAGCTGAAAAGATATCTAGGCCCTGTATTGTCAAAGATTTACAACATGGGTCACGTAATAACACAATTTTTAGATCTATAGGCGCAGATAACTTAACTACTTCGTATTATTGTATACGCCTGCATATTTAAAAGCATGCATTTTTTCGGCAAATCGACCATAAAAATATTGGTTCGGACATTTTTAGCTGATAAAGCTAAGCAATTGATTATAATAATCCTTAATAAATTTCTAATAGCCTTCCTCTGTTTTATAAGTTTTCATATATTTCATGTTCTATAACGCTAATTAAATATTTTCCATTGCAATCTAACATATTTTATATAAAATCGAATCGTCTTATGAGATCATGATATATGAACTGAAGCAACGGATTAATAATAGGTACGTATTGTATTTAAGCTATAATACATTTATAAAAGTTTGTAAGAAATGAAGCTAATTCATCATTTAAATAAAAATATATTGTTTATAGTTGTGTATAGTCGAATTGAGAACCTCCTCATTTGTTATATTATTTTCAATAATGAACCTTTAAAATTGACCAGACAGGGACCTTTGAACCTCCCACTTCAAAATTTGAAGTTTTACGGTTCAAGATACGTATAATCAAAAAATCGAGTAAAAAAAATAAAAAACATTTGCCCGTCGTCTACCGTCTACAGCTTATCTCAGAGATTACTGACTGACCCCCGGTTTCTTTGAGATTCAACTCAAAAGTAACAGATTAACCGATAGCTCGGGTTATTTATAAAAATAGAGAGAAAATATAAAATGTTTTGGAATCATTATTTAAAAAAAAAATATTTTATCACCACTAGCTAAGGACATTATTATAAGCTGGTCTATATTTCGATGTACAATTTTAACGAATCTATGTGATAAAGAGCCTTCTGATTCCAAAAAACGCATTTTCGGAACTTGTTCTGTCTGTGGCACGATTATCACTTGTATGGGTACAAGTGTACCGATTTTTCTCCACTGATTTTTTTTTAGATTCCGGCCTCCGATGTCTGTGTGTCTGATGGGGCGCCCTGAGTTCAGTATCCGAAAAACTTTTTTTTTTTTGTTTTTTTACATCAGAGCTAAAACGGCAATAATGATTTTGATGAAACTCGCCTAAGGCAATTCTTAAAGTCTAATAAATTTTCAGGAAAACAAAATTTTATTTGTGCATAATAGGAAATATATACATTTTTCATTAGATTATATATGATTCTTCAAAAGTCAATTAAATTTCCAACAAATTAAAAAAAAAACATAGAAACCGGTCCATTATTAGCAAAGATACAGCGTACTAAACTTTGTTTAAACAGTTTTTTTAAAAATTATTCTGCATATGTTCACATAAAAAAACGTTAAAAAATATAATAATGATTCTATAGGATCAGCATTATTGAAGATATCACAGACAACTTTTGAATTCGTTTTTCATCCAAAGCTGTAAGGAAAGCCACTTGAGTGGACACAGCAGATATTTTTGACATATAATAATTTGGAAATAATAAACCATTGTTTAATAATTTGTCGCGTATTTTCAAATTATTTTGATAAAATGGTTAAGACCATATGAATTATAAAATTATTGAAGTGTGGAAGTATTTTTTTGTTATCGTATGTTAGTAACATATTTTCTACTTGAGTTTAAGAAAAAAAGTGAGAAATAATTAAAATATGAGAAATAATTTATTATAAGATTGTCAGAAAGCAAAGAAGCGAATTAAGCGATATAAGCGAATTTTCCATGTGAGTGTCCACGAGTGTAGAACAGAACTCAATATAGTGGAGTGTGTTACGAAAGGAGTGTATTTACACCTTTTACTCATCGGACGATGGGAAACATTCAACACAAGGGAGAGAGGGGTGAGGGAGAGAATTAGAACGGGACATGGAACTAACTTGTTGATATATTGCTTTGCCATTGCGGTCGGTTTGTTCCAGGTAGGACAATGCCTGCCCCTTGCTCCGACCCCGTTAGGCTAAACCGGCAACACTACGGATGCTACCTTCATTCTGGGGGATTGTTACCCATGTATTAAACAATAGTTCTGAAATTAATCAAATATCATGATATGGATCGGTAAACGAAAATATTTAAATAATTTTGTGTTTGAGCATTAGTAAAAAGTTATCTTAATTAATTGTGAAAAAAAAGACTTATTGTTTTTATTTTTTTAGGTATTATTAGTTCCTTGAATACCAAAACTTCAGATTAGAAAAGTCAGTTGATTTTATTTATATATTCATTTCATAGTATCTACAACACAATTGTATTAATAATATGTAAAAATATAACCTTCGTCGAAACTAAAGTAAAAATATCTTGGTGGTGGACTGAGGCATGTTAGAAACCCAAAAAATCGGTTTACTGCATAAATAATTTATTTTATTTAATATACATTTTAATTTTTTTTTTATTGAATAAAAATTCCCAAATCATAAATAAATATTAGGAGATGATGGTTGAGGAGCGGCCAAGAATAAAACACACTGTAATTATTTTTTTAAGTTTAGGATTGGCAACAAATTTATAGCGTGAATTTAATTTAATTTATCCCAACATACGCCTCGGAACTCGACATTACCTTTCACGATTTAGTTTCTAACTGGCGGCAGATGAAAGATTCATTAAGCCAATATCTCAGTCATTAGGATCATTATACAAAAGATATTAAATAAAAATGATTATAGGAAAAATTGTGAGAGATTTTAAAGGAAAAATATCATGTTTTGTATTCTATCGCATAATCTTACAAATGGGACAACCGACCTTTCACCTCTGATTTACAGATTACAATTTGGAAATAATAAATCAAATAGTGAAAATTTACAGATTTTTTTATTTCTAACCATTTGAAATAAAAAATTTCTTAATCGATTTAATTAAGGCTTAAAATTTGGATAATCATTAGTGAAATATAAGAAATATTTATATATAATACTTTATTATCAATAGCGATAAAATAAATTAAGAAAATAGATTGCACAAAAATTTTAATAGAAATCTAAATATATTTACGTTCCAACTTAAAAAAAATATAATCATTGCACGTGGTACTCATTAAATCCACCTTCTTCCATTTTTTTTATTAAATAAATTAATTTTAAACTTTACTATAATTGGCAGAACAATTTTATTCAGTTTCTCTTTAACGAACGAACACCCAATTTTCACGGCTGAGGAATTTTATTTAATAAGTTTGAAATAGTGGATAGCGTGAAATGTTAAAGAATTCTCACAGATTGAAACAAGGAAAAAGTTATGTTGGATTTATTTTCAAACAATCAGTGAAGAATTCTGAACATTCTTGGAACTTCAGTTTTATTCAGCTGTTGGTTGAGTTCAAGCCCTCATCTACCACAACTATGGAAGGACGAGCTATCCTACAGGTTGCCAGCCTGTTTTAGCCAGATCCGCAAGGTCAAGATTAACTTGTTGGCCCTTCTCAAAATAAATCCCACATGCCGGAATCGAACCGGCACACAGTGGAACGAAATTGATAAAAAACGGTCTTAATTCATTAACGGGAACCTTCAAATTTTATACATAAGTCAGTCTTCTTTGGTGAATTCAAACTGTCAAAAATAATATTAATAATAAAGAAAAACAAAATTATAAATTATCGAATGTATTAAAGCCGAAACAACAAATAATAATAATGCAGAGGTGAAAGAACTCGCAATGTATACATTTATGTATGCATTTAAATATATTTAATTAAATAAATATATTGTTGATTTATCAGTAAAAAATTAAAAAATAAATAAAATTAAAACAGTAAACAAATTTTAAAAAAATACTTATAATTTTTTCAAAAATTCTTATATACCCTGAATTTACATAAATATCATGAACTACGCATTATTTACATAAGTAACGGATTGAAGATGATATTACATTTAGGAATACTAATTTAGGGTGATATTTTTAGTTTTCAGTATATTTCTCTAAAATTGTTATTTAAATATTTATTGGCGTCTATTAAGAGTAATTACAAATATTTTGTAAGAATCTTGTAGAAAATTCAATCCGATATGAGATTGGTTATGCACTTTGCACTAAGCTGCACTAAAAAATAGATGTTAAGACGTAACCACTGACATAAATACTGGTATTTACGTTTTATGGTATTTTTTCAAATGTTCACGGCCCCGTATCTCTGTAGCTCTTCCGACTTTTCCGACATGCTACAAATTAAAGCATTTTAATGCTAAATAACGACATTTTGCCTAAAATGGCCTGGAAGCGAGTTACTGAGGAAAAACTAAAAAATGTGTTATTTCATAGTCTTTCTTTTTTTAAAAAGATATGGGAGGTTGAAAACTTGCGTTAGGAGAGGGGAAATACCTACAATCAAAAATTACTCGAACTTTTGCATGCAAAAATTACTCTGGGCTCTATGTAGAGGAATATATACAAACATATTTTATACTTGGGGTATTCCAAAGTTCGCAGATTTAAGCTATATCGAATTTCTCGTTCATCCATATCCTTACTGACTTTTTCTTGCTAATTTAAATCGGAAAATTGTGGCTAGCAGAATGTAGACAAACATAAAGTCATTATTTAAACAATTTTTAACTTTGCTGATTTCGATAAGGCACTCAATGATTAAAACAATTGGCATTCACTAATGTTAGAAACATGTCAAAAGTATGATATATATATATATATATATATATATATATATATATATATATATATATATATATATATATGATACATATTAGGAGTTTATAATTAAAACAAAATAATTTTTGTGTTATTTGCCACCAATTTCCACAATTTGTTATGATTGTATAAAGAATAGGGGCATTGGTGATGGATATATCGTTTAAAAATGTTAGGACATTTTACCTTGAATATTAAAGTATATAGGGGTAAATTTTCATTTGCCTACAAAGAAATTTAAAAAATAAGGAGTTTTTGACCACTATTTCGCGGTTTCATCCCACTGTGCGGTACCGCTTCTAAAAAAAAAAAAAAAAAAAAAAAAAAGAACGCTTCTGATACGAGCGTGCATTGATTGATATATAGAAAATTAGATTAAAATCTCATCAGTACTGCTAATAGGGCACGCTTAAAAAATATCTCAAATATTACAATCTTAAGCTTTTAAACTCATTACATTAATATTGGTGCAGCATGCCAACATATATACATATATATATATATATATATATATATATATATATATATATATATATATATATATATTTTATTTTAAGGTCTCTTCTTCCATTTAACTTATTTTTTTTTAGTTATTATTACTTATCATCCAATTTTATTTATTTATTATTATTTTATTTTATTATTATTTTTATTATTTTTTTTTATGTATGTACGTATGTATGTATTAGCAGTGCAATATGGATTGATATCAGTGAATCATTGTAAGTCGACATAGTTGAGCTTAGGCAGATATCACCTTATCGAGGATTGCCTTTATTAACCTTTATTAATAAGCATGCCAACAACTAACCAATACATAAGGACTCATTACCAAAAGACTAAATAAAGAAGTGCATTACACTCACGAATACAGAGAAAATGATAGCCCATCAATAGACTTCTGATTTAAGCCAAAGAAATGTATGTAAAATAAAGATATGTTTTTCAAAATATCCAACGAATCATTTTAAAAAATAATCAGACGGGACGATCCTCTGATTTTCATTTAATACACAGGCGAGTAGGGACTAATAATTAAAATTTAATAAAAAAATAAACAGAAAAACATTTAAAATTTGCAAAAAAAGATTATGATTACAGAAATGCCTATTAATAATTATTTTCATTAATGAATAAATCTTAAAACATTTACCTATAAAAAGATACACAATTTTACACACATCGGAGTGGTTTATCTTTTATCGTTATTAATTGTATATAAATGGATTAATAAACATTAATTTGGTTACCATTAACAAACTTCTTAAGATTTAAAAGAATTCAAATTTCTAACACCTTTGTTCAGCTAAATCTATTTTCATGGAGTAAAGTCAAGAGCATAGCAACAGCGTGGGAGGTCTTTGGAATTTTCAATCTTACATCAGACATTGGAAAGAGGTTGATTCTTGAAATAGATTAATTAGAACTAAATCATAATTACGGTCTGAATATATAAATTAGTTTGGATTGTTTGATGAGTAATTAATTTTATATCTTTAATATGGAAAATTTGCCATTTTTTGTTTAGATATATTTAAGTAACTTGGTTGTCTCATAAGGCCGTTCTGTAGCAATATTTCACATCTACTATTTCAGTATTTTTAGAAATATATATTCTAAAAATAAATTATCCTGTGTTTAAAAAAATTGTCATATCGATACTGCATATTTATGTAATTAAGGTAGAATATAGAAATTATTTATAATATAAATATATATATTTTATCTCATTGCATATTTTAAATTCACCGTCAAAAGAATATTTGTTTCATCACGGAAGTATTCGTGTTTTATTTATTTGAAATAAATACGTTTTTTTTAATGTATGGGGTGGGTTTTTGTATGTCTTAGGAGCAATGATTCCAAAAAAAATAATATTTTTTTCTCTATATTTCGAAATGGTTGTGAGGTACGGGCATAGGAAATCTCTAATCAGCCGCTATTTTTGGGGCTAAACGACTAATGGAAATGTCCAGCTTCCTAAATCATTCTGGAGTGACCTGTAACTAAGATGCCAAATTTGAAAAAATTGGCCCATTAGTCACGGAGAAAAATCGGGAATTGCCGGCGGCAGACGGGCGGATTTTAATTTATTCGCTTTTAGGATTGTACGTAGGTACCTTGAAACGTAAACTATCAAATTTTGAGGATTTTTAATTTTTTTTTTTTGTTAGATTACAAACGTTTATCAATGAAAATAATAAACTTAAAACAAAATTTTTATGGTTTTTATGAAGGTATTTATAATCTTCCGTTTTATTTTTATTTTAAGTAAAGGAAAAAAATCCTATACAAAATAACCCTCGGCAATTCCTATTATAAAAATCAAGCATTCTACCCTCAAAACACATTTTAAGGAAAATCCGAAAGTTCCTTTTTTTTCTTTCTTTTTTTTTTAAATAAAACGAATACTGAACTTACAGTCGGAAACCGAAAGGTTTTTTATTAAATATCATTTAGTTGTAGCGACGGGATTTTAATCCCTGTAGAATCAGTGAAAGAAATACTGTCCTCCCCTTCCACCTACTAAATGCATTGTCTTCCTTTTCCTCCTTTCTAACAGGTCTTCCACTGTCATATGTAGCTCAGATGTCTTATATTTATACTTATTTAAGGACGAGTTACTTCTCAACAAGTCTTACTGTTAGGAATAAGCTTGACGTAATAAGTCATAAATAGTATTCCATGTTAGGTTTAAGAAACACGGTCTATTGTCAATAATCCTAATAAAACTTTTATTTTCTTTAAAATATACACGTTAATAAGAAGCTTAAAATTTTTTTCATTGCAAATTCTTGTTAGCCAAAACGGTATTCTTTTGTTTTTCAACGGTTAAAATTTACTGCAGTATTTTGGAAAATAGTTTAAGTTTATACCTTAGATTAGAGTTCTTTGGGAATTGAGAAAATTCGCTATTGGCGGAACTTCACTATAGGAATACCCCGAGACAATTTTATCGGTGTAAAATCGATAATTGTGATTTGGAATGTCAGAATATAAACTTGTGTTGCATAAAGCCGGAAATTTCATTTTGTTTTTTAACAGTTACCAATAACGGAAAAAGCCATTCATTCTTAGGCCATACATCAGGATTTTTTTAGGAATATAATTAATTTTGTATTTATTTATAACACAACATGGAGGTAATTCATGGCCTGAAAGTTTACTGTGCAAAAACAGATATCTTTAGCAGGCAATAATGAAAGAAAATTATAATTAGGAAGAGGGGTCTCACGGTTTTACGTAATAATAATTTTATTTAATTATTGTACCCTGTGAATTATTATGAATAATTTCATACGTGATATACCATTGGCTCTATACACTATCCGTGTATCTTCACCGAAGAGGACTGAGCTTCACAACAAAATTATTTAACAAAGAAAATATTTATAAACATATTAACATTACCCGCAGTATATTATTTTCGATATACATTCAAATTATTTTTAATTTTTATTTTCACGATTGGATATAAGAGATAGAAACCCCTCCCTCCCCCCCTCCGGATAAAATGGTCGAAAAAATAAAGAAAAATTGTTGGGAAATAATAGTTGATTTACTCTTTTTAAAGTATCCCGTCTATAAAAGTTTTTTTAATATAATATTTAATTATTTTACCTACCTACATATTCAATTAACATTTATGGGTATGTAGCTAAAATGGAGTCGTAAATAACGCTAAATATCTGAGATAAACTTTAATACATACGTTTCAACTTGATAAAAATTTGTTTTTTTAAGAAGAAGAGTGCGGCCATTATGCGGAGGGGGGAAGAGGGGCTGCCATCATTATTTTAATAATTAAATCTACGGCTAAACTAAACTCTCACCTGATGAAAATATGTTATTAAAAACAAGAGTTTTGCATTAAACATTTCTGATATGCTTTTTATTTTCACTTCAAATAAAATAAAATGTGAAATTTACAGTAACTAATAGTAATTAAGCTCAATATTCGTCTAGGACGTGAAAAGCAATTTTACAAATATATCTCCCCCTCCAAAAAAACACGTAAAGTTTGTAAATTTCTTATTTATATTAGCATCCAGATCGCCAAAAAATAAATATTAACCGACTGAAGTGGGAACCCTAAATCTGGACCGGACGCTCTCTCGCCCCAAAACGCGCTCTGCCATCATGGCTAAACATACCAACGTATCTCTGCTCATTTTCATAAAAATTCTAAAGTGTAAAATTTTTAATTTTAAAAATTTTAAATTTTTTTTACTAAAATTTAGAAGAGGTAGCGGTTTGACTGTATTTTAAACAAACAATAAATCGGTGCGGCCTTTGATTTCACAACAGAAAAAATTCAAGAGAACGTCCGTTATCCACAATTTTTATATTGCAATATACTTTCAAAAAATAAACAAAGGTTTCACAGTAAAAATCATCGAACAAAGCTGAAATACAGGCAGGCATTCCGCTATAAAACGGGAAAAATTACGCCAGGCGGCTTACTGTTTTTTTCACAAATA
Source organism: Rhaphigaster nebulosa (assembly GCA_948150685.1). NCBI lineage: Eukaryota > Metazoa > Arthropoda > Insecta > Hemiptera > Pentatomidae > Rhaphigaster > Rhaphigaster nebulosa. Next base: position 80,711,360 of record OX411308.1, read on the forward strand.
TTTGATTTCTAGTCGAATAATTCTAGTAACATAAAGCTCACGACCTCTCAGTATTTACAAATGGCATATCCGATTTAGGCTGCATTTGCAATATTTCTTCCTCAAAAGAGACGGTATAATATTTGAAATGCATTGAGCGGGAAACTCTGTTTTTATTTATCTTGTTTTTATTTATCTTGTTTCCCGCTGTAGAGGAAATTATTCACCATTTTATAACCGGCAAGAAGTAATATGTATATTACAATGTGTAGTAAGTATGTATATTACAGTATAGTAATACAGTAATAGAAGATATCCTAGTTCCAAAAAATCAAAACATTAATTTTTTAACCGAATTTTCTAACTAAATTAATTTTTTTCTTATATTTATCATATCATTAGCATTTGATATTTGTACTACAATGATGGTTTTTAAACTTCTAAAACAATGTTTTGAATAATCATAGCGCGTCAAATTCAGTAAATTAGTCGAATGAACGCCATTTTTTTCGAAATAATGTTGAAATTATAAAGTTTTTTGTTTTGTCGTTTAGATAATATTCAAGCCGGAAATTACAAAGAAAATGTCAATTTAAAATAAAAAATAAATATGTTTTAGTTAAAATAATTACAAAAGACAGGCCTCTGCCAATTATCTCTCAAACATTTTTTTTTTCATTAACTTGCTTCTAATTTCTTTCATTTTCAATTCGGTAACTTTTATGTTATCAATAACTTTATTATGATTTATTTTAATAATAAAAACTTGTTCAAAGTCATTATTTTATTTTGTAATGATTTTTTTGTTTTGATTTTTACAAAATTATTGGCCATTTCCAAACTCTGTTTTATATCACCTAAGTCAAAATATAAAATATTCCTAACTAAACAAGGCAGTAGGAACTTGTTATAATTTTAAATGTTCTGAGTTTCATAACCTTTTCTTGTTTCCTTTGCTTGTTACGTTCAGTTCAGGTCTTTCTTTTCAGCGACTTTGCATTTCTTGTCCTTCATATCTAACTATAACTATCAACATACTAATTATTTTATAAAATATTAAAATATTTTATATTTTACAATTACTTTTAATTACATTTTATTTTGCTTCATTAACTTTTATTTTCTTTAATAACTTTATGCAGGACATAAGCGCGCTGATAGTTCAGGAAAGTATTATAATCGGGTCGATTATAACACCAACGTCCGACGTGCAGTATTCAACGACTCTACGAGTTAAAAAAAAGAAAAAAAACAACATATTTTTAGCCATTGGTCTTCTGTGTCACGATTATCAATGAAATGATTGAACTAATTCTCTTATAAACAACATTATACATACAATAATTTTTATCAAACCTTCAGTTGTGTTATATATATATATACCTCCACATACAGCATTTTCTTCTATTAATCCCAAGAAATAAATTATAATTTTAATTTATTTATTTTTCAATAAATAAATTAAATAAAATTATTATTTTTTTTTGGGATTAATGAAGGTTCTTTTTTTAAATTTATGATCGATTATTTATTAAACATACACACACACACACATATATATTTATCCAATTTTTATGAGAGTGGAGTACCTCTGTAACTGCATCTTTCAATTTTATAAAAAAAGCTTAAATTAATCTGGAAATGTATTTTCTTAAATCACTGAACGCGAAACTTACATATATTTTCATTGGCGTTAGTTTAATTTAAAAAAAAAGAAATAAAATGAGTTTATCCGTCGAAACATTTAAACAAAAAAATGAAATATTAATAAATACAAATTTTAAAATCAGGAATTTAACATTTAATGCAATTACATTGCCATTAGTTTAACCCAATTTCTATTGAATTATTATGAATATGAAAATGTCGATGCTATTGTTAACTTCAAACGCACTTATCATCTCCACAGATGTTTTGATTTAGTGACACCGTCTGCAATAAAAAATTCAATATTTATAGATGTGGATGTTTTAACTATTTACTATTATTGTAATGTTAGTTTTACATTTTAGAGAAAATTATCTTTTAGCGGAGGCGGCTAGGATTCCGGCGGCCAGAACGGGGTGAGTCACTCACTAGCCAACAGCCCCTCAATGAATCATTCATAGATAATACATGCCACTCACCCCCCAACTGGCAGAGTTTTCAATTCCGAAAATTTTAGTAATATTTAGTATTTAAGCCTAGGGCAAGGTGATAATGATCGCCTGTAGGACTTTAGAACTTTGTGGGATTCATTATCTCATTCCATATGTTGAGCCGACCTTTAAAAGGCTTCCCGGTCACATTTTACACTTTAAATATCATAGATGGTGTAATACTATACAGGATTATCTTGTCCGATAAAACTAATTTTTTTCAGTTTTATCACTGAAAATTACAAAATAGGTATTTGTAAACTATTTATATAATATTTATTAAAAACTTTAAAAAAAAAAAATGATATTATAGAATTACTGAACTAAAGGAATGATATGATTTAAATCCGTTTAAAAATCGTTTGGACACGGCAATGGAGTAAGAATATACTTATAGTTGTTTTTCGACTTCCATTTTCGCGATATGGATCATTTCTTACACTATTAATGATTTATATATTTAAGGATACTTTCCAATAATTTATAAAGGGAATAAAGTGAATTTTCGAATGTAGATTAATCTCTCATCGTCTTTCTACAATGAATCCCAATGGTCGGAAAAAATATCGTTATCTCATTTATGTTGAAACTGATACACATTGCCATTAAAATTGAAAATATATATTATTGTTAGTTGTTACATTACTCCTCATTTTTATAGGTGAGTCTTAGGATGATTAATTGCAATTAAAAGGTAGACTAACCTGCGTTGTTTTGTTGTGGCTGGTAGTAGGGAGGTACGGGTGGCGGAGGCGGTTGTTGAAGGTCAGCTTGCTGTCGCTTCAGTTGCTGAGGTTGTTGCTGTTGTTGCTGCGACAGGGGTTGTTGTTGCTGACACTGACCAGCTCCACTCGGGCTCGTGTCACGCGAATACTTATTGCACGCCTTCTTCACCATGTAGCAGCGTGGCATCCTCTCATTAGAGGGGCTTTGGCCCCTGGTCTTGTAGTTTATCACTTATCACAGTCGAACTCGTTGCTCAATTTATTTTATTTTTTGTAATAATTTTGTAATAACTTTTATATATTTACTTAATAATATACTTAACAATGTATAGTCAAAGGATTACTCTGTATTCGTCTGGTCGTCCGGTGCTTGCAAAAAAAGTGACAAATTTCTTTTTCACAGCTGTTTGGTGAACACCGGTTGGCTCCGAACGTACCGATAGAGAAAGTGGTAAAGACAGAAATGCAGGTAGAGTGAGAAACAGAAGAGGCAGACGGACGAGAGAACTACAGGCTGCCGAGCGGCATGGAGGAGTCTGGCTCGCGTGGGCGGCACTCCCTGTGGAGTGAGCGGCGGGCGCGGTGGTGGGGAGGAACAAGGACGCATGCGCCACCCCCCCTCTACCGCGGGGGGCGGTATCGACCCGCACCAGCTCGACACCTGTTACCGCCCCCCGGCTATCGACCCACACACACGCACCCACACGTACACGCACACGTGCACACACTCGCACCTAGGACTCTGTCGGTCTCTTTAACCGTTTCCCACACCTCCATCTCCCCCCTCCTCGCTCCCGTCGAGAAATAAGAAGAATCCAAGTGATGGTCATCAATGGGATTGGAAGGGGAAATGGTGATCACTATACTTCCTATAATGCTACCGATATTATCGTAAATTCAAAATACATAATACCATTCAGATTGGAGTTGGTGTCAAATTATAAAACAAAATATAAAATAGCTTCATTTTTTTGTTTAAGTTACTTGTATAATGCACCTGTAACTCTACAAATCCCTTCTCTATAATGTTGCTCTATAATAAGTTTGCTTCTACCTAACCTAATAGTGAATGATTTATGATAATTAGATATGTAAATAAATGCATTAATTTACATTTAGAAGTGGTTTAGCATTTGGCCCCTAAAGTAGATAGGTAACATTTCCTTATAGGTAATAAAAAAGAAATAAAAACCAAAAAAAATTTAATAATATAATAATAATAAAAGGCTTAGCGAACCCGGAGGTTCGATGCCGATACCACTAATCGCTGTCTACAAATCTCGGTCCACCGACTACCATCCAAACCCAAATTAATTAGATCACTCTTTATACAATCCTCCCACCTACGTTTCGGTCTACCCCTCAGACGTTTACCAGTCGGCTCAGCGTTTATTAAATTTTTAGGAATTCGTTCGTTACTGAGCCCAACAACTTTGCAAGCCCATTTCAACCGTCGCGATGATATCACTTCGATTATATTAACAGGGTGCATGCTGCGCAATTCCGCGTTGTGTAATCTCCTAAATTCTCCAGTTGACTCATCCTTTTTCGGACCAAATATTTTTAAAAAAGCAGTACCTTATTCTTGAATACCTTAAGGTGTTGTTCGTGCTTCAAGGTTAGCGGCCACGTTTCACACCCGAACAGAACTGTAGGCAAGATAATAGTTTTGTGTATTCTAAGTTTTAAGTTTCTGGACAGAATGCGGGACCTAAGTAATGCTGATACCGAAAAATAACAAGCATTGTAGAGGGAAAACAGGGGAGCTGGCGCACAAAACATTTCAGCCAATCAGAAGCCAGCATTTGATCACGTGACCTATGGCGGAAAATTTTAATTTGAATTTTCAGCTCGACCTAACCTTAACTGCCACGTGGCCTTGCCTCGACCTAACCTTAACTACCACGTGGTATCTACTTGACCTAACCTTAACTATTAGGCCACTCCCCTTTTTAGTCACGTGACCCCTATGCCACGCCCCCTTTTACCCTTATCCCTCTCCAACCAGCGAATCATATTGCTTCATCCTGATTACCCCCACCCTAAGCCGCTATTTTGTTTACAATGACGTGGTCAGCATTCACGCTTAACCACCAGGTATATCCCCTGCACCAATTGAAGGGTCCGATACCCACTTTATAGTCTGTAACCTCCTCTATGGTTATATAATCATAACCTATACGATAAAGGGTCCGGTACCCACTTTATAGTCTGTAACCTCCCATATGGTTGTATAATCATAACCTATACGATGAAGGGTCCGGTACCCACTTTATAGTCTGTAACCTCCTCTATGGTTATATAATCATAACCTATACGATGAAGGGTCCGGTACCCACTTTATAGTCTGTAACCTCCTCTATGGTTATATAATCATAACCTATACGATGAAGGGTCCGGTACCCACTTTATAGTCTGTAACCTCCCGTATGGTTATATAATCATAACCTATACGATGAAGGGTCCGGTGCCCACTTGATAGTCTGTAACCTCCTCTATGGTTATATAATTATAACCTATATGATGAAGGGTCCGGTGTCCACTTTATAGTCTGTAACCTCCTCTATGGTTATATAATCATAACCTATACGACGAAGGGTCAGGCACCCTCTTTATACTCTGTAACCTTCTCAAAGGTTACATAACCTTTACATTGTTTTCGTGTTTGTGCAACCTTCTCAACGTTTACATAACCTTTACAATATTTAACTTTACCAACATGTAAACAGGTTGGATCATGTATAGACAAGTTGGATGATGTCTAGGTGAAATACAAATATGGACTTTGAACTGTTTATCTCTAAAACATAAATAAATGGTAGGGCTTTCTAATATTTAAATAGCTTTTGGACTTTGAACTGCTAATCCCTTTAACATAAATACATTACAGGGCTCCTTAATCCGATAACAGCTTTTGGACATTGGGCTGTTAATACCAAGACTTAAAGAACGATACAGGACTAGTTGATCCCCTTCCGCTATAAAGTAAACAAATATAGATTTCGCAATAATGCTCTATCCCTTTATCCTTCCTTTGAAAGTAAACAATAAACTTTGAACTGTTAATCTCTAGAACATAAATATACACTGCTTCTAAAACATATGCAAATATGTAGGACTTCTTACTATTAATCTTCTATCTTTACTCATCTCGCTGAAACATAAACAAAACAGCTTTTTAATCTTTATATGTATTTTTAATCTTTATATATATTTTTAATCTCTCATAGTATAAACTATTAAAACCACGTAAAACATTAACGAATAACGATATACGGTCTTTTAATCATTTCATAATAACTGGATAGGTAACGTACTTATTATTAGCCAAAGGTTTTTTATCTTTTTTCAGTTCTTAATTTTTACATTTAATGCAATCTTCCCAATTTTTACATATACCTACCTATATATCTTTTTTTTTTTTAATTTTCTATAATCTTCTCAATGTTTATATACATTTTCTGTCCGTTAGGGCGTAGCACCTACTCCACTTGGAGATTCATCTAGCTTGTTTAAATAATCTTCTCAATGTCTACGATTTATGCAACCTTCTCAATATTTAAATTTTATGCAATTACTGTCTTCTCAACTGATTTTTAACCATTCCTAGATTATTTCTCCCTTTTCTGAGCTTGATTTAATTATAATCAACAAATCTGGCTCGTAATTGCACTCGAATCAGTCCTCGCGATGTTTTCGAGTCTTTTCGGCTACTCTCGGATGTCCTCGGAGCCGTACGAGACTGTTCGTTCTCATCGAAGTACTGGGTGATACTCACTCGTCCGCGAGTACACGAGTACACGAGGCGGCACTAATAACTACGAACACGATGAAGTAAATTTTAATTCATGAATATTAATTAATCATTAATTCATGTTCAACTTTTACAGGTACACAAAACAACTTTTTAATCTTCTATGTATTTTCAATCTCTGATTGTATAATCAATGGACTTACAAATTTACAAATATATCGATAATTCAATAACGCTAGCCAAAGAGGTTATACCTTTTCACAGCTTTGAAATATTTTCAAAGTACACGAGTCGGTATTAATAACTTCGAAATAAATTTTTATTAATGAATATTAATTAATACTTAATCAACACTAAATCATAATTAGTACTAATACTACAGGTACTCTGTTCGACTTGCCTGAGTATCGCCTGACTTGGGTCAGAGCAGGTCGACTCATGCTCCGTTTCATAGCGGGTGGTGGGGGTACAATGATCGGTGGTGGGGGAATCTGACAGCCAATCAGATTCGAGTATTCTCGTTCTATAAATAGGGCCGTTTTGTGGAGCTCTTCCTCATTATCTCATCGTGCTAGTTACAACATATCTGGAAACGTGTGAGTTGATTTTTTTTTTAAACCTTTAATTCATTTTGGTTGGAGTGTAGTTTTATTTTATTGTCTCATATCAGTTTTTAAATTCATTTTTAATTTTCTCATCGATTAATTTTCTCATTGTTTAATTTTTTTCTATTATATTATTTTTTCAATTCGTTTTTAATTGTTTAATAATTTAAAAAAATTAAGATTAATTCTTTTGTTTTCAATTAATTTTTTTTTTTTTTTTTTTCATTATTTTATAGTTAGTGTTTTTGCTTTTCATTTTAAATTAACTTTTTATTTTTTACCATGTCGCTACTAAATACGTGTCAATATTGCGACAGAGATTTTAGCAATCAGTTTAACAAAGTTTATCATGAAAAGTCATGCCAGACCACGCTCCCTCGACGTACTTGTGTTACCTGCGGTAAGATTTTTAATTCTGTAACGCAGTGCAGAAAGCATATACGTCGCTGTCAACCAAAAACACGGCTCGTCATGACGAAGCGAAGGCGGTTGGAGGCGGCTTTAGGACCTTTATATGAGGTCGAGACAGCATTCGGAGGAGACCTCAAGACATTTTTCCTCCCATGTTCTGAACCAATCGATGCAGTGGAATTTCTCTGCAATCAGACAGACACCCTACATCGGCTGATTTCAGAATATTTGGCAGAATCAGACGCTCCCCTAAAGTTTAATTTGGTTTTGGAGGCTACGTATGAAAATGTCAGAGGAGAGACGTGCGATCGTGCTTTTAAAACCAAAAATATAACGATTTACGACATCTCTACAATCTTGAATAGCCTCAGCGGAAGCTACTCGAAAATTGCTACCGAGATGGAAGAGATGACGATGAAGGGGAGCGGATGGTTCCTTAAATGTCTTGACGGTCTTCTTTTGAAAGTCAATCGATTTAGACCTCTATAATAACAAATATGCGTCATAATATATTATAATCCATTTTTTTAATAAGAAGATGTTTTTAGTTGTTTTTTAAATAAGATGTTTTAACTCTTTTTTTTTGTTTTGTTTTTTAAATACACTATAAAAATGACCAAATGAAAGAAAGGTTTAAAGGAAATTTTCAATTATTTTTCGCTTCCAGATACTATTAAATATTTAATTTTATAAAGTTAATTTTTAATTTTTTTTTGTTGTTGATATATTATTGGTGTTTTTATTTGTAAACCAAAGAATGAGTAGTATGGGATGCGTGTTATGGTCTCTGACGTGGCTATAAAAGCTCGCAAACCAGTATGTTGAAAATCAGATGTGTGAATGATGGTCTTTGGCGAGGCCGTGATGGCCGGGCAAGTTGGGGCGAGGGTTCCAGGGTGCCCGGTTCGGAACGGTGTAGGTTAGATTCCCATCTGGGGCAGTTAATATTTATTTTTCGGCGACCCCGAGAAATAAATCTTGACACTCCCACTCTGGTTAGCTGTCAGGACAGAACCACTAAAGACCAAAAAAAAAAGAATGTACGTTACAAAATATTAACACCAATATTACATCAACAAACCTCCCCGATGCACTCATACCTTGACGAGGCGGAGAGGCTTACTTCTAAATTATATTTAGAAAACTAAGATGAGTGCAAACGAAAGTATGAATTTTATCAAACATTTAATCCTCATTTATTTATTTTTTGTTTTTATTTATCATAGCCTAAAATATTCGCTAGGTCCCAGTCGGCGCGATAAGTATATAAGGGGGAGAAGTGCAGCTATTCTTATCAGTCTTCAACATGCGTTTGGTAAAGCAACACCATACTTTGCATATTTCCAATATAGAAGATCGGGACTGTTCCGATATAAAAATATCGAGACACGGTCCTCTATTGCCCGACTCTATCATATGTCTAGTATGTGGACCATCAAATTGCGGTAAAACTAATCTTATGCTGAGTTTAATTTATGATTCAAAGGGGTTAAGATTTGAAAATATCTATTTGTTTGCAAAATATTTACATCAGCCAAAATATAGGCAACTAGCGCGAGTACTAGAACCTTTAGAGGATATCGGTTTTTTCAATACGAAGACAATTCAAATGTACCACCACCGAAGGAAGCACGTGCCAATTCTATATTTATTTTCGATGACATCGCCTGCGATAAACAAGATAACGTTCGAGCGTACTTTTGCATGGGCCGGCATAATGGTATCGACATTTTCTACTTGAGTCAGAGTTATACCAGAATTCCAAAACATCTAGTAAGAGAAAATGCAAATCTTCTAATTCTTTTCCGACAAGACGAACTTAATTTGAGAAGTATCTACGATGACCACGTCAACTCTGATATGGATTTGAAATCTTTCAAAAAAATATGATATTGGTGTTGGAAAGATGATAAATATGTCTTTATCGTTTTAGATAAAGACAGAGAGATTTCAGATGGACGATATCGAAAAGGTTTTGATACCTATGTAATACCTTGAATGTTCACCTTAAGGTCAGTCTGTGAGTAGACATGGAAGCGTCAACATCTTCTGAAACGGTCACTCGCCAAATTATTGAAATGAGAAGAGCGATTCAACAAAAATGCAACTTGTTGAAGAGAAGTAGAGAGGAAATTGATGAGTATTTGAAGGAAAAATATAAACCTGTCATCGACTCGATGAACAGATTACACGTTATCAAAACACCATTAATCGAGAATCAGACACATTTTTACTCTCCGAGTATAAAGAAGGAGGAAAAATTATCTGATATGACATCACAATCACTGATTGAGGGAATAAAGAGGCAGAGAATTGAGGAAACACCAATGGTTAGTTCATTACAAACATTGCGACCTAGATGGTTATATACAGACTCTCCAGAGGGCAATGGAGCAATAGGTGGTCCTTTGAAAGAGGAAGTGTTCGAAAATAGTCCCCAAGATGCTAGCCCGGTTGTAACAACCAAGGAATCGAGATCCTCTTTGCAAATGGTGAGAGAAGAAGCACAAGCTCCTGAAGGCAAAGAACTAGTTGAGCACTGCTTGCAAGAGGTTGGCCAGGTAGCTTCCAAGTATATTAAAAAACTAGTCAACAATGACATAAAAGATCTCGACACGATTTATGGTATAGTCTACGATGGCAATAGGTTCACCGTTGGAGATGCAGTTGTTTCAATTAGCAAAGATATTATTTCCGTGGGGGACGTTGATTACTGTGGCACATCAGGTCTTTTTGAGCTCTTGTTTATGGCAAATCCAAAACTCGATCTAGCGACAAAAGATGACTACGACAAGTACAAGAAAATATTGAATCAGACAAACGTTCACAAGAAGGAATACAGTCCCACTGGACCGATACGACAACTTAAGCACAATCTAAAATATAAAAAGGTGATATCAAAACTATTTCCGCCGAAAAAAGGAAGTGGAATTGAAGACCCCAACATTTTAGTTAATAGATTGAGAGAGTTGATCGAATCTTCTGATAGCGCCAAGAAACGGATGGAGATTCGTCGTATAGAAACGCAACTCCGAGTAGGAGGTATAATAGCTTAGTGAAAAATTTGAATGGTCTCAGTTCAATATGACGACTGTCAAAGAACAGATCGTACGCGAGCTGCACAAACCGGCAAGAAGAACATTTCAGCGAAGAAATGTCCTCCTAAAAGGTATCGATGATTTATGGCAGGCTGACTTGGTGGAGTTGATTCCGTACTCGCGAATAAATAATGGCTACAAATACCTACTCACAGTGATTGATTGCTTCTCGAAATATGCTTGGGCTGTCCCGGTCAAGAATAAGACAGCGGTCGAAGTAAGGCGAGCATTCGAAAAGATATTGACTGAGAGAAAACCTCGAAATCTTCATACAGACAACGGCAAGGAGTTCTACAATAAGGAATTTAAAATGCTGATGAAAAGCAGTGGTGAGATCAACCATTACTCTACATACAGCAACCTCAAGGCTTCGATAGTGGAAAGATTCAATCGAACATTACAGTCTATGATGTAGAAAAAGTTCAGTTTACAAGGGAACTACAAGTGGCTCCCCATTTTGAGCTCACTTCTCAGCGAATATAACAATAGAAAACATAGTACGATAAAGATGAAGCCGATAGATGTGCGAGGGAGGGAAATCGAACAACGGCTTTTGCTCGAAGTGTACCGTAAAAAGGAACTCGCCGTGAAGATCGCCAGATATAGAGTCGGAGATCGAGTGAGAATCTCAAAATACAAGGCTCAGTTCGCTAAGGGCTATCAACCGTCTTGGACCTCGGAAATTTTTACGATCTCTCGGGTTAAAAACACTGTGCCCGTAACATATCACTTGAAGGATGACAGAGGCGAAAATATTGCAGGAGGATTCTATCAAGAAGAGCTGCAATTGGTCAAACATCCTGACTGCTACCTTGTCGAGAAGTTGATTAAAAGGAAAGGCAATAAAGTTTTGGTTAAATGGCTCGGTTTCGACAGTTCACATAACAGTTGGGAGACAGCTGACAACATCAATATATGAGACTCGATCATGGCTATAATGATCATTCAGTCATGAAACGCTGCGCTGACAACAACAAGAAGAAAAAGAAGCTACGAGTTATCATAACGCCAAAACGGATTGGAGGCAGTGCGATTAAACTGAGCGATGGAGCTAAACAATTTCAACGAATTATACCTAGAACAAAATTGAGCAATTTCGATATACTTCTGTTGGCGAAAGTGCATAAAATACGAGCGTTCCGAGGAGTGTTTATGAAAGACGAATTTCCCAGTAAACCGTGGAATAACGAATGTGCAGTTTTCAATTTGGACAAGAGCTACGGAAAAGGTACTCATTGGGTATGCTATAAGAAAGTTGGACAATTGGTTTACTTCTTTGACAGTAGTGGGGCTGAACCTCCATCTGAGTTCGTTCACTATATGAAAAAATATAGAATCTCTAAAAATGATAAGCAATATCAAAAGACAGGAACTAATAATTGCGGCCAGTTATGTCTCCTCTATTTACTGGATCTCATATAATCAGGGGCAGCCAAGGGTTTGGACTTCAGAAAGGTATATAAAGGAGTATCCACTAAAAGATTCATCATTCCGTTGAAGACTGTGTGGAAGAACATCATTGATTGTGAAGTTACAAATCGAATCTCTTAAAACGATAAACAATATCAATAATTGTGAACTAATTGGTCTGCTGTGCCTCCTGTATTTATTGGATCTCATATAGACAGTTCCCAATCAGGAGCAACCATGGGTTTGGACTTCAGAAAAGGTATATAAAAGCGCAGCCACGAACAGAAGCATCATTCCGGTGAAGACTGTTGAAGAGTGCAGATCGTTGACGGCGAGTAATATTAGATTTCTTCAAACTGCTGGATATTACATCTTATCATCAACATGGAAATATTAAATTTCGAAGAAACTGCTACTTTTGACAATTCAGTTGAAGGGATTGAATTTCATTCTCATCATCCTTATTCATCTACAAATCTTCAGCCAGGAGATGAAATACGTATCAGTCTGCAACATCAATACTTATATACTCTTCCAAGTCAAAGTCTGCTTTACGTCGAAGGAAAATTTCTCAAGGAGGATGGTTCAGCAGTTCCCAGTGCATCAAAATTAACTAACAACATGTTTGCATTTTTATTTGATGAAATAAGATATGAACTGAGTGGAGTGGAAATAGATCGCGTGAAAAATCCGGGAATTACTTCGACCTTGAAAAATTTGGTTTCGCTCAAGGGAGGTTCCCAGTTTTTAGATAACTGGGGATGGTGTTATCCAAAAAATGATACACTAAACATTACATCAGCAGAGGGGTACTTCAACTTATGCGTTCCTTTATCATCTCTTCTTGGGTTCTGTGAAGATTATCAGAAGATTGTAATGAACGTGAAGCAAGAACTGATATTTGTTAGAAGTAGACATGATGAAAACTGCTACATAGCAAAGCGACCAGGAAGCGGAATTGAGGCGGCTGAAAAGTGTAAAATAGAACCGGAGAGACTATGCTGGAAGCTGTCCTATGTTACAGTAAATGAACATCAGAGACTGGCTTTGATGCGTCATCTCAAATCAGAAAAGATATTTTCACTAGGTTTTAGAACCTGGGAACTTTACGATTATCCTTTATTACCAGCGAGTCAGAGACAAATCTGGCCAGTTAAAACTTCAAGTCAGCTGGAAAAACCACGTTATATCATATTAACTTTTCAAACTGAAAGATTGAATAATCATGTAAAAGATGCAAGCAACTTTGATCATAGTAATATTTCCAACGTCAAATTGTATTTAAATTGTAAAGCTTATCCATATGATGATTTTAATATAGATATTTCATTCAATCGGTTCGCCCTGCTCTACCATATGTACGCTTCATTTCAAAATTCCTATTATGGCGCACAAATGCAACCTCTGTCTTCTTTACAAAACTTTAAAGAAAAAGCACCTTTAATCGTAATAGATTGTTCGAAACAATCTGAATCTATAAAAAGTGGACCTGTAGATGTAAGATTAGAATTCGAATCAAAAAATATATTTCCGTCGAATACTACAGCATATTGTCTAATTATACATGATAGACTCGTAGAATATAACCCTCTAATTGGTACGGTTCGGCGAATGGTATAAAATGAGGTGAATCCTTTGCTCAGTGTTCAGTATGGTTTCGGCTAGTGTAGTGATTGTAGACTTCCAGTGCTTTGTCGATAGCCTGGGAGGTTATATTATTAAAGAGTTGTCTCTTTTTGATCAAGCTTTCAAGTCGTCAAGACATTGGATTTTTAAACCACCGAAGCAATATACACAAACTGATAAAAGTAGAAGAACAAACTATTGGCTAGAAAATTATTATCATAAAATTAAATGGGAATATGGGGATGTTGAATATGAAATTATAGAAGAAATTTTCAACTTTATTGATTGTAATTATAAATTTGTTTTTGTTAAGGGTCGAGATAAAATCTATTTCTCTCACGAAATTTGTACAATTGCTCTATAGTCAACTTGGAAGATTTTGGTTGTCCGAAAATTGATTCACTCATCTTAGATGAGCAGCCATTGCATCATGCATAATTTTTCTCAAGAGAAATGCACGCAGTATCGGACAAAGGCTTTAGAAGCATGGATAAAAAATAATTGGTTTAAATTCTATTCACCTTGAATGGAATGGGTCACTGGCGTGGTTTAAACACCCGTAAACCCTAAATGGAATGGGTCACTGGCAAGGTTTAATCACCTGTAAACCCTTAATGTAAGTCACTGGCGAGGTCTAAAAACCCGCAAACTTGATTGTGTGAGTGAATGAGAGGTGAATAGATTCCAATTAGTTCAACAGAATTGTTCCAATGCTTTTGTTTCTCTTTTAATTGCACGAAAATACAACAACAGCAAAAAAAAAAAAAAATCGAAATGTTCATTAAATATTTTCTTATCTTGATCCGTATCGAAAATAAATTTTTTCTTATCAGGCTCATAATTATTATTACTCAGGGCTACGATATTAATATTTGCTATGCCGACCAGCCTGCCATTTAGCAAAAAGTTCTGCTTATTATACATTTCATGATGATATCATTATTATATTTTTGTTTTCCAAATTAAATTTAAATACAATTAGAAAAAATTAAAAATTAAGTTTTATTTAATTCTAACATGTATTAGTTTGGAGATTAAATTTTATGTTTGTTTTGTATAAATTTCACAAGATCAAATTTTATGTTTGTATTATAACTTTATTTTGTATAAGTGTTACATTATAAAAAAAAAATAAATTAAAAAAAAAATAAAAAAAATAAAAAAAACAATAAAAAAAAAAACCAACCTCTTCGTTGTACCTTTACCTTGACGTGGTGAAGAGGCTTAAGGCTTGATGCCGAACTAAAAAAGGTACAAAACTTTGGCTAAAACTAATATTATCATTACCTATCCTGATATCATTGAAGTATTGAGAGTTCAAAGTCCAAGGAAGGATTAAGAGATAGAACATTATTGCGAAAGCTAAATTTGTTTACAGTTTAGTAGAAGGATTAAGAAATCCTATATTATTCTTTATATTTTAGGAATTAAGAGCTCAAAGTCCAAAAGCTGTTATAGGATTAAGGAGCCCTGTAACTTATTTATGTTAAATGAATCAGCAGTTCAAAGTCCAAAAGCTGTTATAGGATTAAGGGACTATGCTATTTATTTATATGTTAGAGATAAACAGCTCAAGGTCCAGCAGTTGTTATAGGATTAAGGAAATCTACTATTTATTTATATCCTAGAGATAAACAGTTCAAAGTCCATATTTGTATTTCACCTAGACATCATCCAACTTGTCTATACAAGATGCAACCTGTTTAAATGTTGGTAAAGTTAAATATTGTAAAGGTTACGTAAACATTGAGAAGGTTGCACAAACACGAAAACAATGTAAAGGTTATGTAAACTTTGGGAAGGTTACAGAGTATGAAGAGGGCACCTAACCCTTCATCATATAGGTTATGATTATATAACCGTAGGGGAGGTTACAGACAATAAAGTGGATACCACACCCTTCGTCGTATAGGTTATGATTATATAACCGTAGGGGAGGTTACAGAGTATGAAGAGGGTACCTAACCCTTCATCATATAGGTTATGATTAAATAACCGTAAGGGAGGTTACATACTATAAAGTAGATACCTGATCCTTCGTCGTATAGGTTATGATTATATAACCGTAGGGGAGGTTACAGACAATAAAGTGGATACCTGATCCTTCGTCGTATAGGTTATGATTATATAACCGTAGGGGAGGTTACAGACAATAAAGTGGATACCTGACCCTTCGTCGTGTAGGTTATGATTATATAACCGTAGGGGAGGTTACATACTATAAAGTGGATACCTGACCCTTCGTCGTATAGGTTATGATTATATAACCGTAGGGGAGGTTACATACTATAAAGTGGGTACCTGACCCTTCAATTGGTGGAGGAGATAAACCTGGTGGTTAAGCGTGTATGCTGATCACGTCATTGTAAACAAAATGGCGGCTTAGGGTGGGAGTAATCAGGGTGAAGTAATATGATTGGCTGGTTGGAGAGCGATAAGGGTAAAAGGGGCGGGGCCTAACGGTCACATGACTAAAAAGGGGCGTGGCCTAATAGTTAAGGTTAGGTCGAGGTGAGACCACGTGGTGTTTAAGGTAGGGTCGAGACAAGATCACGTGGCAGTTAAGGTTAGGTCGAGATGAAAATTCAAATTCAAATTTCCCGCCATAGGCCACGTGACTGGTCAAGTGGGCGCGCACAGAAGTGCGCCAGCTCCCCTGTTTTCCCTCTACTAGCATTTCCCGCCTTTAACCGCGCCGTTATTTCCTCTTGAATTTCGTTTTTTCTAGTAATCACAGACCCCAAATACTTAAATTTCTCAACGTGTTCAAACCTATTTCATCCTATATCTATATCCTTAAAATCGCCTTTGTTTCTATTGCTAACCATATATTTCGTCTTATCCGTATTTATTTTGAGGCCAACCTCTTTCCCAGCTGTCATCAACGTTGTTGTATTCAGTTTTATAGTTTCCGGGTCCTCACTTAATAATACCATATCATCCGCAAACCCGAGTACGGATATTTTACCACCCAGATCTAAACCCCTTTCGGTACGCATTATCTTTCTAATGACATACTCTAGTGCTAAATTAAATAGGACAGGTGAAAGGGAATCGCCTTGTTTTAACCCCGAGCGAACTTCAAATTTCTCCGAAAAATAATTGCCGATTCTAGCTTTATTGAATGTTTCGGTCATGCACATCCCTACTAGATTTATTAACTTCTTCGGTATTCCCTGCTCAATCAAAATGTTATACAGTCTCTGGCGATCAATAGAATCATAAGCCTTTTTTAAATCCACAAAAAGCTAATGAACTACACCGTTGAATTCTAATTTTTTTTTCTAATATTTGCCGTAAGGAAAATATTTGATTGATAGTTGATCGGTTCCGTCTTAAGCCACATTGGTAGTCTGCGATAATTTCCTCGGCATATTCCGTGATTCGACTAGTTAGGAAAAAAAAAATTAATAAAAATACTTATACCACATGCGATCCCTTCACAACAAAATCAAGACCGCTCGTGATCGTTACTTAATAAAATGAAGCCCTCTGTATATATCAGACTAAACAATAATAAACGATATTTTATTCATGCCTATATTTTTAGTTTTACCGCAAACCTAATATTTAAAAAATAAACAGGAATATATTCTTTTACAATTAACTTTATTTATAAACTTAATATATTTTTTGTGCTCTTCTTTAGAGAAAAAGTAAATTTATTTAATAAACTTATTTAAATAATTTCAATAAACTATATTAATTTAAAAACCCATATTTATTTACCTTTTTCATTAGCTTAATTTTTATTTATTTTTTATTTAGAATCAATAAAAATGACTGTCTAAAATTATACTAATTATACCACTGTTAAAATTATTTATTTTATTTTATTTTACATAATTTTTTCATTTCGTCGCCACCACGAAAACTAACTTCTGTGAAAAATCGAATTTCTACAATTTCTTAGTTTTATAAATTTACCAGAAGCATATTCCCAACAAGTAAAGCGTAGAATTCTTTATTGGTCTCATCATAAGTAGCTACCTACATTCACATTCGTTAGTTATTCGCGATGATGATATGTTTTCTGTTAAACATTCTATCAAACTAAAACTGATAGTTATATATATTAGGGACTTGAATAGGTTCTCGCTGTTTCCTGACAGATGGTGTTATCTTAGTCTTTTTGCATCAGGCAATACTATAGCCAACTTTATCGTGAAGCTCCACCATTAGACTCGAAATCACAGTATATGTTATTCCGCCGAAGTGTAAACAACATACTTTTTCATAGCGTTAAACATGTCGAATTTCGTGTCAAAAAAAGAGTATTTGCGGAGAATTTTACTGCATTCCTTTTTTCAAAAAAATCTGCGTCTGAAGCACATAGAATTCTTTTGGAGACTTACGGCGACCATGCTCTCTCGGAAACAACATGCAGAGATTGGTTTAGACGCTTTAAAAATAATGATTTTAATATTGAAGAATTGGAAGCATTACTCGATGAAGACCCAAGTCAGATGCAAAATGAACTTGCAGAATCATTAGGAGTTGATCACACAACAGTTTCCAAACGTTTAAAAGCATTAGGAATGATTCAAAAGCAAGGAAATTGGGTGCCGTACGAATTAAAGCCGAGAGACGTCGAACGGCGTTTTTTCACATGTGAACAGCTACTCCAACGGCAGAAAAGGAAAGGTTTTTTGCATCGTATCGTGACTGGCGATGAAAAGTGAATACACTACGATAACCCGAAGCGTAAAAAATCGTGGGGTAAGCCCGGCCATGCATCAACATCGACGGCAAAGCCGAATATCCATGGTTCCAAGCTCATGCTCTGTATTTGGTGGAATCAGCTGGGTGTAATGTATTATGAGCTCCTCAAACCCAACGAAACCATCACGGGAGATCGCTATCGACTACAATTAATGCGTTTGAGCCGAGCATTGAAAGAAAAACGGCCTCGATACGAGGAAAGAGACGACAAAGTAATTTTGCACCATAACAACGCTCGGCCACAGGTTGCAAAACCGGTCAAAACCTACTTGGAAACGCTCAAATGGGAAGTCCTACCCCATCCGCCGTATTCACCGGACATTGCTCCTTCCGATTACCACTTGTTCCGATCGATGACTCATGGTCTGGCTGATCAGAACTTCCAATCTTATGATGATGCCCAAAAAATGCATCGATTCGTGGATAACTTCAAAAGATGAGTCGTTCTTTCGACATGGTATTCGAATGCTGCCAGAAAGATGGGAGAAAATAGTGGCTAGCGATGGACAATACTTTCAATGACATGTTCTTTACTAATTATTTTAAATAAAGCATTTATTTCACGAAAAAACAGCTAGAACTTATTCAAGTCCCTAATATTTAATATCAGTGGCGTGCGAAATGGAGGGAGGGGGAGAATTGGGGAGTATTTCCCCTCTCCCTCGAAAATGTACGAAAACTATAGAGTTTAGATTTTAATTAGTATTTTTGGTAATTTTTCACAATAATTTTTGATCAAAGTGTCACAATTATTCTTGAAATTAGTAATACAAATTAGGAGTACTAATTTGGCGATATTAGACATTCAGGTGATTACTGGCCTCCTTCTTATGACATCTGGAAAAAAATTCGGCGTACGCTCCTGTTTAGTGTAACAATACTCTTACAAATGTATACAATAATATCCGAATTCTTTTTTTTTTTTTTTTTCATGGGAGCGGATTAGCTCCGTGAGTAAGACACTGAACTCCTATCTCGCGGGGCTGTAGCTGATAGTTTTATCAGCCGTGGATCGCCTCTATAAAGTGTGCCTCATCCTTCAATGGGTTGGGGAAAATCTGACTGTTGAGCGTGATCCTGATTGATCATATTACCTCCTTGGATAACCGTTGATCAAGAAACAGAGTTTTTAAAATTAGTTACTTTAGCCTATTTTTCATACTTATTATTTTTTTGATGTTAAATAATATCCAAGTAATATATATATATATATATATATATATATATATATATATATATATATATATATATATATATATATATATGCACAAACACATAGTAGTTATATAAATAATGATTTCACTAACATATTATTACTTTTATACTAAAAATTATGAAATAATACTTTAATAAATAAAATAACTATTAATAATGAAGATATTAAAAATAAATTTAAAAAATAATACATTATATGCTAAATTACTTACATGCTACATTATAGAATATATATTATTTTAAAAACATTTATTATTATCATAGTTTATAAATAGGTTTAGTTTCAGATGTTGAAACCAATTAAAAATGTAGAACATATTTATCTTATTTCAACATTCAAGTATTTTGAAATATTTTATAACTTTGAGTACATGCATTTTAGGTTTTTTGTCATCTTACCGATATTCAAATGTAAATTAATTACTAATGTTTTATTTTCATATTATTAAATGGAAATATAAATAAACAATAATAATGGATTTTCGAAATAATTGTTGGATTTATTATAAAGGCTGATATACAATCCAGTTCCAACGAATTAATTTGAAAGCAGTTGATCCAAACTTGATGATATGGGAAGAAGCTACCTGTGGCTGCCAATGTGCTACAGGTGTTAAACGATCTAACACTTCGAATAATGTGTGTCTCAGGACAGTTTGGAACCGAATGACAGAGTAGGGTAAGTACAAAGGTGTACAAAATTAGCCGCGTAGATTGAATCGTGGTTTTATCATTAAAATATATTGATTTCAATGCTATGGAAACTTTTCTGACTTAAAGACCTAAAGGAAAAAATTTAGCAGTACCTATATGAACTATTTATGTTTTATGAGTCCATGACGTCAGGTAGTTACCGTTAGTAAAATGTATTTTTTTTTGCCTTATACTTAGTGGTCGTTGGGATAACAGGGGTTGAGCTAAAAAATCAAAAATTGAGTTATGGTCTTAAAAAGTGCATTATTAGGAACATTACTTTAATATGACTGTTTTCTTTACAAGAATATGTTACTAAATAAATCGAATCTTTCGTTTAGGGTGCCTATCTTAGAAAAAGGGTATGCACGCCTCTTCCCCAACTCATTACCTTTAGTTACAATTAGTATCGTGCAAATTCATTGACGATCTGAGAGAAAACCATACGTAGCGAATCTAACAGGGTCAATAAGAACGAATAAAACTATTCAGGAATGGTGTCTCAGTCCTAGGAAATATAAGTTGGCAATGCATTGCATCTTACCTGACTTTAGGCCTAAGTTTTGCACCAGTTTTATGTCCGTCCATGTTGTCTTTGCGAAGGTTTAGGGCAATCAGCTCATACTTAAAGTTTAGTTGAACGTTGTGTTTCGATGATCATTGGGAGTCTCAGATTGGAAGGTGCTGTTAACGGATTGAACATGTATAGATATAAATTAATTGTATATTTCATCATCCATGGATCTATAATGAAGATGGGAGACAACGCTACGGCATATTCAGCCCTTATGAAATAGGAATCTTTAGGAGACTTCAATATATTTTATTTAGTCAATTACTTCTACAATACGTTTCGGAGTGGTTCGTTCATTTTCAAGTGCTCTATATTCTACAAGCCATAACATATTCAAATATTATTTTATTTCACGTTAGACTTACAAAATAAAACTATTACATTTAAAAAAATAAAACCTAATTTAATCTTTGACATTTTAATCTATTTATCTCATTAATCTACAATACTGTTCATTTGTGCATACAAAATTACATATCATATTAATGTTTTTTTTTTAAAATTAGCTATTTATATAAATAAATGAAGGCTGAAAATATTTCACCACTAGTTCTTTACTTGGATACTGCGTTTCGCCCTTTAAGCCCTCCTCAGGCATCTCTGAAAGGATCTGTTATGTTTATTATTTTTTTATGACTACCATGTATAATTGGACTTTAGACACATTTAAACCTATTTGTTTGAAGAAGGCATATGGTTAAATATAAAAACAATTAATACATTTATACTGTTTGCTGCGTTGTAAATAAACTATTTAGCCTTTTCAGAGATGTCTGAGGATGGCCTTAAAAGCCGAAACGTAGCATCCAAATAAAAAAAAATAGTGGTGAAACATTTTCAGGCTTCATTTATTTATATAAATCACATTTCATCTTAAATCAATTTCATCTTCAATCACCGGTGGTCATTTAAGGATTTATTTTTCACTAACAATGAAAAAATAATTCTTTGAATTTCAAATAACGAATATACTCAAACTAAATTATCTATACTTTAGTTGAATTTTAAATGCTAGTAATAATTTAGTACGAATTACTAATACGATATTGATTCCAAAGAAAGGATTTCAGAAAGATCCAGCACAAAAGGGTCAAGTTACAGAAATTTCTGTTTTGGTGTGAAACAAAAAACATTTTTTTTTTTTAATTCAACCTTCTATACATAGTGAGTGATATATGTATGTATTCGTACCATACGTACAGACAAAAAAAGCATAATAAAGATTGTCTTTTAAAGGTAGTCTACTAAATTTATGTATCTTTTTCCTATAGTATTTTTCCTAACTTATTTAATTTAAAACAAAAAAGCCCTACCGAGAAAAAATAATTAAGGAGCATTCTCATGAGCATTGAGATCAGTAAAAAAATAAGAAGTTTTATTATATATATCATTATAATTATGAATATAATTACTTATTACAATCTTATTGTAATAAAAGTCCTAAACAATTGTTTTTATGTATAAATATTTCAGAAATTCCTAATAATTGGCTGGTATGAGAGCGCACAATGATTAAAGACAATCATTAGCATATCTGTATTTCAAGTAACAATATAACAATAATACTAATTCTTATCTAAACGTTTTCTTCATGAAAACAAATAAATCGAGGTTTCGAAGAAAAAAAAATCTTCTGATTTCTCTTTTCAACATTTTAATAACGACCATCAGATTAGTTTTTTAATCGACAATTGCATGTAAGACAGAAAACAAAAAAAAAAACCTAAGATTTTCTTCGGTGAATTTGTGAATTTTCCTCTAAAACTGTTGCTCGAGACACTGGTAGAGACTGAGGTAGGTCTGAGGTAAGTTATGTCAAGGATTGCAAGGAAGCAGAGGCCATCTCCTGGGGGCCAGAACCCTGGGGGGTGAGAGGGTGAGGGGGGAAGGAGTGTACACTTCCAGCGATTTCTTATGGTTCCCCATGCTTTCACAAATCTCTGAAAGAATTAATCTTTCAACTTGCCTCTGTCTTAAATTTTTAATCCTATTTATTGCCCGGCGACCATTTTTAAAGGCCTTTATTTCAAATTTGCTGTCGGCCGTACTAGATATTAATAAAGGGAAGGAGCTGTGACATTTCCGGAACCCTTCTTATGACCCTGAGATAAAATAAACCTCCTGGGTTTATCAGGGAATAAAGGGGTGGCAGACCCAAAAACTTTATTTGTGTTCCCTACGTACATCTCTAACTACTTCTAAACTTCGATAATAATTCATTTATTTATTTATTTTAATATATTTTTATTTAAATAATGAAAAATACCTAATAAATTTGGAAGTTCTCAAATTATTTTTAAGTAAAATAAGAAACATTTAAATTAAGTATAATATTTATTGTTCCAAAAAAATAAATTATATATATATAAATATATATATATATATATATATATATATATATATATATATATATACATATAGGATAAATATGGAAAAATACAAAAAAGAACCCAAGAGTCTCATTAAATTATTTATGTCTTATTTTGAGCTTTTGCTCTTGCACATATGCCCGATTTCGTTTTTTTCTTTTTAGAAAATTTGTTTGTCTCCCAAATGATTGCAGCGCAATATACCCTAGAAAATGTATTTCTCGAGCTAATCACAAAAAAATTCTTTGCGTTAAATTCTTTTCCTGCTTTTTCTTGAAAATTTACTAGATATATATGAATTGTTAATGGGCTTTGAGTAGAAGACTTTAGGTCAATTCCATCGAAATCGTTATAGCCGTTTTGGTGCTAGAGTCTGTAAAATTACAGTTTTTCGGCTATTGCTTTGCCACTATTACGTACAGAGTGTTCGGTTTGGTTCATAGGCTCCAGTTGGCTAAATCCTACAAAATATATAAAATAAAAAAATAAGCAAAATTGTTCCACCCATTCAAGAAATAATCATGTCAGAGACAAATCGCCAAAAATGCGTTTTTTAAACAAAGGGGCTAACCATAACACATAACTGCACATCGAAATTTTGACCCGTTTGCAATAATTTTACTTATATGGATGCTGTAGGAGAGTAAAAATGCTAAAGATAAATAATAAAAAAAATACAAGCGTAAATACCACTATTTATCAACCAACAATAGTTTTACTGCAGTGTCTGGTCATGAGAAATGAATAATTTAAATGATTTAAAGAAAAGAACGGATGTTTGGCTTTCACAATACCGAAATATAAAGTAAGTATGACAATGGATAAGAAAATTCAATATCTGACTGAGTTTGGCATTAGAGTAGGGGAGATCGGAGCATGTTGTCACAAATCTCAGTTGGGTCATTCCTCGAAAATAGTGAGAATTTCGAATAATTTTCTTATTACTTCAGATAGCACTGTAATCATTTATTTTAATTGCATCTCAGATACTTTTGTTAAAATATATCCCATTGTAATAGTTTCTTGAATGTTTATTAGTTTCATAACTATATTTATAAATGAGAATAAATAAAAATATTCCAATTTTCAAAAAGGAGTGAGTATAGTAGAAGGGTGAGTGAGGATGAGGAAATATTACAAGAAAATGATAATAAAAAAATAAAAAAATTATGGTTTTATTAAAAATATCTTTAGTTTCCATAATTTTTAGTTAAATAATCACATTATTCTAAAATTATTATTACATTATTATTAAATTATTACAAACGGTATGATATAAATTAATTTTTGTGAGTGATTGAAGTACATGACTAGCAAATAACTTAAAGATATGTCAAGTAAATAATTCTATGGCGAATTCGTTCTTATATTCTGAAAATACTGAGCTTGTTTTAACACCTAATTTATTTTTTTATTTTGTTTTCTGGCAGCTAAAATGAAGTCAATGTGAAAAATTCAAGTAATGGGACATGTGAAGGAGTGAGGATTGTAATGTTTAAAACATGTTTAAGTTAGTAAAATTATTATTAACATGAAAGCGAACCCCTGAAAAACAACTTCAGACCATGCTTTCAAAAACATTGAAGAAATTTCTGCCAGATGCATCAAAAATGCCCTTTTTTTTCAACTGAGATTTCCTTTTTTTTGAAGAATGGCCCAGTTCATCTGGCGACCATCCAGAGACTGCCACTGCTGAGGGTCACCAAGGCATACAGAACCGTGTCGCACGAGGCGGTGCAGGTATTGGTCGGAGAGATGCCCTTGGATCTCATCCTGCGAGAGGATGCCATCAAATTAAGAGGCAAGGGCTTGATGCAATTCCGGAGGGATTGCAGCAGAGGATAGGTGAGGTGCCTGGAAGGTGGAAGAATGTGTTGAGGGAGGACTTACTAGATGAGTGGAACAGACGGTGGGTCACTTGTGAAAAGAGTGCAACCCATAAGAAGTCTTTTCCTACTGTCTACTCTAGGCTAGCGACGAAGTGGATCCATCCCGATTACTGGTCCTCACAGATTCTGACAGGCCATGGGGGTTTCCGGGAGAAGCTGCGGAAGCATGGCAAGAATATCGATCCCTACCTTGCGGTGTGCCTGATACACCCTAGCACGCAGTAACATCCTGTGCCGCCATGGATGGACTTCGAGCCTGACTATCCAGGAAAACCGAACTGTATGTCTTTGATGAGGCCGATTTTCAGAGGATGGTAGAGAAGGAAAATTACCCCTTCTTTGTGGAATATATAGGTTAGGTGGTGAGAGGTCGTGGATTGCACACATTTCACTCTTGGTAGGGGCCGTCCACCGGAAGAAGAGGAGGCTGCCGCCGCTGAGACAGCCTGTGGATTGACCACAGGAAGAAGCTGAAGTCTAGTGGCGGCTCTGGGCAGTGCAGAGAGGAGACTCAGAATGGCAAGTCAAAGCCAGCCCTGACTATACGAATCAGGAAGGACACAAAGGTGCAGCCCCATCATTAAACGGTGTGCAGCCGCACACCGGACTGCACCTTAGAATACCCAAATATTGTTCCCATAATTAAAGGCACCCTTAAATTATGAAAACAATAATAAATAAATAGTTTAAAAATTAATTCAGAGTTTTATTGGCGGTAGTGTCATACGTACATCCCATATGTAACCCGCCACTGCGGCTGAAACCCCGTATGCCAGAAATGGCCAGGTAGGGGGGAAAAAATATATATATATATATATACGTATATACCTATATATACGTATGTATATATATATATATATATATATATATATATATATATATATATATATATATATATATATATATATATATACACATATGTATACGTATGAAGTTTCTAGTTCTTTGCGACATCTTTTTGGTTTTTATTGGTGTTTTTGAATTCTTAGCAATTCATTTATTGATATAATTAATTTTCATGGTTCACCCTGTATTCAACGAAGTTTCCCAACTATTTTATTTATGCCTTCAGACCGAAGATATTTTTTTTTTTTGCGTCATGAGGAATATTGGACTCTCATTGACGGATATTGGAATATTTTTCTTCGTTGTCGTCAATTCAGCTAATATTTTGTTATTTATTAACTCTATCTTGCCATTTTTGTTATTTATCAATTAATGCATTGTTCATAGTTAATTAATAAATTCGTGATTACGCATTTTTTCGAATTTCGAATTTGTAGTTTCCACTATTATGTCAATGATTTCAGGAGTAAAAAGTAGGTTCCACATTTGTAGAGATCTTGGTTTTGGTCCCATTCCTCGTGCTGGACCAAGTTGTTGAGGGAGTCGATTTGATTATGTTTCGTGGGTTTGCATAAGTGGACTTTTCCATTGACTGGCTGCACCACGAAAAACATCTTTTCTTTCCATCATATACATCCTTTGTTCCATCTGAGCCCTCGTTTTCTAACTGTTGTGAAGTACAATGTTGTGCAGAATTTGATGGTTGTCAGCTTGTTGGAAGCTGAACTTCTTCCTCTTCCGCATGGTATTCCTCATCGAACCCTGAATCCGACACATGTTCAGAGATCTCCAAATCCGATTGTCCAGGAACATAAGAGTCATCCGAATCGGAATCTTTGGTAGTGCAAGCGCCAATTGTACTACTTTTTTAGTACGGCTCGAAATATTTGATAGTGGTTGATGTGCCATTTTCTGGAAAATAAAATAAAAGGTACATAGGCATAAAATGCAATAAGAAAATCAAAGTATGTAGTAGACTGGAAGAATATAAGGATGTTTCTTGGTACCAACATTTTCATCGAAATATGGTTCGAAAATTCGGTTCATAAAAACGTCTGTTAAATTTAATATTTAAATTAGTAAGGTAGTTTAAAAAAAAAAAAAATACAAAAAAAGAGATGACCTGCAATAATGCAATAGGAAATTTATGAGAAGCAGATAAAGACTGAATAAAAATAAAGAAATAAAACAGACATTCACAGGCACTCACGAAATATAGTAGAGATACGAAAATGTACGTAAGTTGGAACGCCCGCATGGCAGAGAGATGCATCTGCCAGACGGTGTAAGTCAAAGAATATGCAGTCTTACCCGCTTAGGGTCCGATGTCAAACAGCTAATATCCGGTCCCGCAAAGGTTAAATTGAAGAACACATGAACCCCACCTCTTTATTCACTCCCTAGAGAAATCTAGTACCTTATTCATGAACTATATCCGTCTGATAGCTGGATGTTCCGTTTGAAGGGTTATGCTACAATAGTTGGGAAATTTCATTCAGTATCAATATCTGGGTTACCTTCAAGCTCAATTTTCCTGCTTATTGTTTTACCAAAGGTTGGTGATACGAAATATACAAATAGAAATAACTTGCGAAAAAGAGATACAGCAATTTTAACAGATTCATCCAGGGCCGGAACTAGAATATTTCCGGGGGGAAGGGGAAGCTTTATTTTGCCGCTTCTTTTATCACTAACCCCTCTGCCCAAACAACATCTACAGTTTTATGACAACAGTTAAGGCAATAGTTATATTTCTAAATAAATATCATTGATTCTTAGAATCGACTGAATGTCAAAAAGGTCTGTCGAAATTTGTTGTCCTCTTAATTCTGTCGCTCGGGACAAGTGCCTCTTTAGGCCCATCTAGATTAGGCCCTGGATTTACCAATTAATAGAAAGTTTGAAGAACTAGCCGAAAAAGCAAGAAAGAAAACCGACGAAATGTCTATTTAGAAAAGCAAATAGTGTAAAAAATAAGAAAGGAAGCAAAAAGAAGAATGAACGAAAAACCTCAATAAGTGAAGAAGAGGATGATGACTGCTGTTGACTACTTTATTACTGTTGACTACTGCGCAAAGTTCTAATACAACATTTATATATTCATTGAATTTGAAAACATATGTACTTTGTTTGAAAGAGTTTGTAGATACTAAAATATGCAATGCAAAGAATTCAACTGAGGCAGCCAAAATTCACAAAGCAATTAGGTAATTGTTGCTCAGGATTTAATTCAATTTCATAAACTTATCGTTCAATGAGAGGTCCTCAGAAATGGAGAACAACGAAACTAACAAATTGTTTTGTTTTAATTAATTATTTCAAAGAGAACCTTGAAACGTATAACGTGTGTGGCTCAACAACGTTTTATTGACCTATTACTTACTGTATTACCTCCTCCAGGCGAATGAAAAAATTGTAATTAGATAATAATAAAAAATATAATATATACACAAATAATGTAAATTAACAAACAACAGCGAATTTACCGAATATAGTTTAACTGTTTACCAATTTTTAAGAAAAGTCTTCTTGAAATAATTGTTTAAGCTCTTATTATTAACAATACCAATTGATTCTAATTCATAACAGAATAGCTATTGTATGTTTGTCTCATATAAATATATGTAAATTTTATATATTCCAATGTGTCGATGCTCTTATATAATTATCAGATATACTTTTTATGATTTATTAGAACAATATAATGTCCATAATTTAATCGGATAAATATATATTCTAAACTTTCTTTAAAATTCGAATTATACAAATGTCATTCGGCTGGAAAAAGGCTGGATCCCCTCTGCTTGATAAACTTTTAACATTTGGTTTTGACGTATTGAAGAGATCGCTTTATCTTGTCAAAAACATTGAACAACCAGTTGTGTTTTCTTTATTTATTTTATCGCATTTGTTTGTTTCTTTCTGGTTTCAAACCATCTAAAATATTATTTTGGTGTTCATTGAATGAATTTATTCATTAATTTGCGGTATCGTAATATTAGAGATAGGTTGTGGCAGCCACTAATGGCGTCAGTGACACGTTGTTCTTGATCCACAACTGTGACTGATACTTTTATCTGATATGTATTGTCACATACATATACCAACTACCGTCCGTCCAAAATGTTCCCAGCCTTAAGCTATTTCCACACTAGTCGAATTTATACGCGATTTCGTTATCGACATCGCTGCCTAACCCTCTCATAACTTGAACATTTTACTTACTTTTATAAATTATTTCTTTATTTCATTATTATCACTACCTATTTCAAATAATTCATTTGTATTCCTAAACTATCCCAAAACAATATCTTGTTTTTTTTTGTTTTTTTCGAGGTATTTCAGCCATATATAGATCATTTTTGTATGCGAAAAAAAGCTTTCTTATAGTGTTATTTTCATTATAGAATCAATATATTTAGCATTGCTTTCTAATTTTTATTCATGGAATTTATTAGTTAATGGGATTAAAAAAAAGAAGAGACAAAACTATAAATTGAATATTATTGGAAGAAAAAAAAAATAAATAAAAACCTGGAGTCTCTCAATAGTAGCAAATAACTGAATAAATCCTGATCAAAGATAGCACATCTCACAGCTATAAAATTACTGACTAAACAGACATATCACATTACTCAAAAACAGTTTAGCATATACTTACCGACATAAAAGGGACAAGATAGCATTTAATATATTGCTAATGAAATTAGCATTTTTTTTATCGAGTAAAGATATTGTTGTTGTTTTTTATCTCATATATTAATAAATTGGATTAATTAAAATTAGAAAGTAATGCCAAATATATATATTCTCAAAAGGAAACCTTTATTTTTTAAATTTAATAATGGCCAATATAAGGCTGAAATATCATCTCAAGTAATAAAAACAAAACAAAAAACAATATATTGTTTCGTATGTGACGAATTAAATAGGTAGCGCGATTTTATCAGATCTTCGATCAAGACACTCGCCTGATTAAGTTGAAAAATTAATATTTTAAAAGGATAATTATAAAAGTTATTAAATTTATATGGATGAATAAATTCTTATCTATGTATATTTTTAATTTTCTAGAAATTACCAAATGTAGTGTTTTGTGATTTTATAAATTTATGTTTGATTTCTTAAACTGTCGCTTCCAGTTTTAGTCTAATATAAACACTTTTTTATAATGAACAATTAATAATTATATATAAATCTGTATATTTATAATCTAAATTGTATATTATAATTTTCTAGGTTAAAAAATATAAAATATATTCTCTTGTAATATCTTTAAAATGTCACGTCAAATGTCTTAAATGTGATTTTCTAACTTTCTAAACTGTTATTCAAAGATTAATTTTATATATATATATATATATATATATATATATATATATATATATATATACATACATATAAAATAAATCTTATAAATCTTAAAGCCTTAACGTTTGGGTTTGAAGCTCCGTATCAGAGCTTCTTCAGTTTACCCGAAATCGAAGTTCTTGGACTTGTTAAAAAGAGGGGAGTTCCTTCTTTCCATACATATAAAAAACTATTGCATAACTTAGATGGTCTGAGGTGAATAGGTGAAAAATAGGTGATTACCACATAAAAAACAAAATTGATGTTTTTACGGATAACGTTGTTTCTAAAACACGTAGGAACATCACTTTTAAAGTAAATTTCGTAGTTTAAGAACCTTTACCGATGGCCCAAATTTGGTTTGAATTATTCAAAGGGGTCCCGATTTATGAGCGATTATTTAAATCTTTAAAACAATTTGAAGGGTATTTGGATTGGAATAAACAATTCAAAACGCGTCAGATTTGGTTTTAGCATTTTGAAAAACCTACCCTACCCCTAACCCTATATTCAAATTTTTTTTTTTTTGGCCTAAAAATTTTCCCAAGGATCTGTCTACCTTCAAGTTGTTTTAAAGATTTAAATAATCGCTCATAAATTAGGAAAAGTTTAAACAATTCAAACCGGATTTGGGTCATCGGTAAAAGTTCTTAAAATACGCAATCTACTTTAACAGTGACGTTCATATCTACGAGTTTTAGAACCAACGTTTTCCACAAAAAAATTCAATTTTGTGTTGATATGGTAATCACCTTTATTTACTCAGACCATCTAAGATAACGCAATAGTTTTTTATATGTATGGAAAGAAGAAATTCCCCTCTTTGTAACAAGTCTGTTATGTATTGAGGATACTGGGATTGAAGGAAATAATTAAGATTCATAATAGTAATTAAATAAGGAATAAATTAAAGAGATGCCACTCGGTTCAGCAATATCAATATTCCCCAGCTTCTTTTTCGGAAAAAGGAATATGTACAATGTCGGGCGTTATACCTGGAAGGCGGGAGAGGGGAGGGTGCAGTTCAAGACCGCCAGTAGGCCGCTTAAGATAAGCGAAAGTAAGAGCACCATAAAACTAGAGATAGGCCAGGTCGACATGGTGTAATAAAATCTGCCGCCCAAGCTTACAGAGAAAGGAAATCAAACATCTTTGAAGTCCTTAAATCGTCAGCCAATAAGATGTCCCAAAAGGAGATTGGGGACAAAATTCATCTTTTCAAGAAGAAGTAGGGGAAACAGTATAAGAGACAGAGGAGAGGAGAGTTCTGGGGAAAGAGTTGAAGAGGAGAGCTGGGGAGAATGTAGAATATTGTAGTTCTTGAGAGAAGCCAGAAGACGGAGGTTCGCAGAGGGACCAGTTGAGCAGTCCAGCGAGAGAAGAAGTTCGAGCATCAAATTTACGAGAAGGCAAGAATAAGATAGAAGTGCTAGTCTGCGGTCTCCAGCCTTTTATGTTAAAATATAGTTTGATTGATCGGCTCCCTTCTGGAACCGATGCAAATATATAATAATAAAAAAAATAATTAAATTGAGTAAATGTGGTATCTGGAACCCCTACCTGCCTTAGAAAAGCAGTTTGCCAGAAACATAGCAAGTCCAAGAACATCGATATCGGGTAAACTGAAGAGGACATTCAGAACTTCAAACCCAAACGTAATTTTGTGGCTTTTAACAATTGTGAGCATACTCGGGATTGAAAAAAAAGAGTTTTTTGTTTTCGATGATTTTTTTAACATTAAGGTTTATTGATGT
Organism: Rhaphigaster nebulosa; assembly: GCA_948150685.1. NCBI lineage: Eukaryota > Metazoa > Arthropoda > Insecta > Hemiptera > Pentatomidae > Rhaphigaster > Rhaphigaster nebulosa. The sequence continues at coordinate 80,743,518 of OX411308.1, forward strand.
GATGAATCCTAATCTGCAATCATTTTTGGAGTGAAACAATCTATGAGGCTAGTTTTCTTAATAATTTAAACACCTTTTTAAAATTTATTTGACCACAAATCGATTATTTTTTAATGTTTATATTTTTCTGTTAATATACTCTTAATAACAAATGTTTAGCTGAAAAAATCATGTAAATATCATTCTCCAAACACGAGATATACAATAAAGAATTTTCAGTATGTTTAATTTTTTTTCTCTGCTCCTAAGGCCCATTGGATGAAATGAAAGGAAAGGGTCAACTTTATGTAGACTTTATGTAAAAATTTTGATCAAAATCGGCGACGGACACACCGTGCACTTCTTTTAGATACCAACCAATGTGATTGGATGAAGGTCGTTAGGAAATTCAGTTGTACCAGTTTGGAACAGTTGGAACAAATGAGTAATGCTTAATTGAGACAGATTACCAACCAACGTGGCTGGTCCACTATTGTAGTTCTAGCTGCACCAGATTGCTGGGAGCAATGCTGTAACTGAAGCAGAATGCTAAACAATGTGATTGGATGAAGGTCGTTGGGCGGTGTAACTGTATCATTTTGTTACAGAAGGAACAAGGAGTAACCAATGTGACTGGTCCAATGTCGCTGGACTATACACCTGTTCCAGTTTCAGCGTTGCTCCCTTTCCCTTCTGTACCAGCTTGGACCGGTCCCAGGCAAGTCCGCTATCAGTTGAGTCAGTATCCGGGCAAAATAATACAGTTGGCACTCTCCCACACAATAATTCACCTGTGTAATTTGTATCAATAATATTTATATATGGATTAAATTTTAACGAAAACGAAATAAATAACTAACTACATTATAATAAGAAGAGTTTATTGTGTTATGTAAAACAACATTTTTTTTTTTACATGACATTACAAATTACATGATAATTATAGTATAATTTAATAATAATTACTCAAGTAAAGTTTTCGTAACAAAACTAGTAGAGCTTGAATGACATTTTATTTACAATATTTATTCACAACAATACTATTGCCTTATTTTCTGCGAAAGTTTGAATAATCTGGTCAATCTCAATTATCTTAGTAACTTAGACTCAATAGACAGAGGATGATATAACGATGTGATATTTATTATGGATTAAAATGATTTGTTCAACATACATTTTTACAGTATATATTCTCTTTAGTCAACTCTTATTTAAATCGATACCACTGGAAGAACGGGCTCCGGTGATTTCCTTCAGGCTGTGACTGAAGGTACCTGATACAATCAGTTTGTCACATATTAGCTTACTTGTTATTTGTTTGGATCAATGGTATAGTATCAGATTAATATTCCAATCCTTAAATAACTTGATATTTCAGTTTATTGAAAGTCACAGTGTAGCAGAACGCAAATCTAGCTGACCAAAAATTCTCAACAATATGTTTTATTATAGATTTTTTAACGCTGATTACGATGCTTTGCAACATAATTAAACTCGGCTTAACCATAACGCAGATTTTAAGATAGAATCGAAAAGGGCACCAATCTTGATTTATAATTATATTGAATTTGAAAAATTAGGAATAAAAACTGCGCATGATACATAACTTGAATATCGTTTTGTAATTTATTTTAAATCTGTATTTAAATAAATAAATAGTTAATATTTGAATGTATTGACCAACAAATAGTGTTTTTAATCATAAATCGAAGTCATATTTACTTTTAGGAATGGATACGACAATTCTAAGTTCCTTATCCCCTAAACCAATATCAACGTCGCAGTCCTTATTCTCACCACTGAAGAGTTCTCTTTGGTCAGAGAGCAGTGCCACCACAGATCGGTCCATTTTTATCCTCCTTAGAAGGTTAAAAATCACTTAAGCTGGTGATGATCGGGTCCGATTAGATGAGGAAGTTGCGCAATATGTTCACATATAACCCGTTTAGTTGTAAGTGCAGACAGCTGTAATGGCTGTGTTTCCAATGTGTCCTCAGAGTATAAAACAATTGGCAATTTTTGAAGCATGAATTTCTTTTTGTTGGTAAGATTATTCTAAATCCGGGTACTTATTCATCCTGACATTAAAAGTTACCTTACGTCCTTCGCCGAAGTCAATTTCCTATTCCCTGATCACTTCAAGCATGAACAGGTATGTGACGGTATATTACATTTCTGTGAAGAAAAAAATTGGTTATTCAAAGGATTGATTTACATTTGGATCAGAAATCGATTGGAATCAATTTTAGTACAGTTTTACATGTTTCTATTCCCCTTAGGTTATTCCCGCATAATCCCTAAAATCAATGGAATTCTAATTCGTGTAAATTCTATAGTATCTTATAACAAATTTAGAGATTTTTTTTTCAACTTATTTGAGGTAGTAAAACCTTTACTTGACGCTGCTAGAAGAAGTCGTTACTCATATATAGAAAAAAATAATCGCTCAGACTAGTTAAATGACTTTAAAGTAATGATGTTTAATGGAAAGAAAAGAAGCAGAGAAACAGAGCTCATGTTTGAATAGTTCTCACACAGTGTCTAGAACTTTGATCTCCTCTCTTTCACTTTCTCTGTTTTGGTTAACTCGTTATTTGTTGTTTACAGGTATTTCGAACTTATATTTTTTGACTTTTTTTCCGATTGCGGGACTGTTTTTATAGACTATTATCTGCAACTTCATTTGTCTTCTGTATCCGATGTTCTGTAGTTTAAACTTAGCGATTCCCCTTAGGCCTGAAATATAGTTGTTTTAAAGAGATCAATTACTGTCTCTTGTGTTTCTATTTCTACCAAGGTCAATATTCATGGGTCTGTATAAAGCCTATCAACTTTAACTGAATATAAAAGGAACTACCTTAGACATAAAATGAAGAGAAGCTGGCGTTACTGTTATTTTCACTAAATTGATATTTCCAATCGTAGAACTTTATAAAAAATAAAATAAAAATTATTCTTAAACTGACGTTAGGAAGACAATAGGCGAGGTTCCCGGAGGTATAAGAAGGGAACGGAGAAAAAGAAAACCTATTCAATCAGCCTTATCGGTTTTTCCAGTTTGCTGTTCAGTGGATTGTTTGCAATCTGTCAAACAGTCCCTTATCAGTTGACGGCCTTCTGCAGTATAATACTACCATAGTATTTTACTGTTTTCTAACTTATTGTGCTTGGTTCTATTTTTTGTAATTCATTTTAAAAGGTTTCATCTGTGACTTAATTGTGAAGGAACCAACTCCAAAATGTCTTACTTTCAGTGAGGAATGATTATTACAAGATAACTTTTTACATTCATAGTGTCATATTAATAACTTTATACAAAATATTTATTTAAAGTCGACATTTCACCTTTGTGTATTAAAAGCATTATTGTGTATTTTATGTAGAAATATAAAGGAAGAAGATAAATTTATAAATTTACAATTCTACAATAGTTTGACCTTCATTGCATCCTGTTCTTTGTAGCCCTGATGAAGGACTTCAATATGGGACGAAATGTTGATTTTCAAAAAATAGTTTGAAATATTTTTGGAGATATTCTCGAATGCCACACAGACTATCTTCTCATTGATTATCTACAATATCTATATAGATATTGACTATTAAATCGATTTCAAAGAGGCTATTGAAAATAAAATATATTTTGGGCTGAAACGTCAGCTTTTAATAAATAGTTTCTACTATCTTTTTTAATTTTTTTTTACCCCCATCCGATAATTTATTTTTGTAATCTGTGACATTCATAGTGTCATATTAATAGCATTATACGTTAAGGAGATCCATTTAAGTCCTTGATGTTTTCGCATTTAATATTTAATAATCATCCTAATTTTGAGGTAGGATTGAGGGGAGGGTGGGGAGGGAGGACTAGTGCGGCAAGGTGGGCTAGTAATGGTCACTTTTGCCAACTCTCTGGCTCCCAAGGTCTTACATTGAGTCACAGATATTTGACCGAACGGAAGCGAGGTCCTGTTTCAACTCGACCGGTTGACATTTCGTTTGTCTGTTTGTTAACGGTTACGGCCAGACGTGTGGTTCAATTTTGTCATAAGTCTTCTTCGAAGTCAGGAAAAAAGACTTATGTGTAGGGATTTTTATTTATTAATTCTGATCCAAGATGGTGGTCGTTTTAATGAGTTGATGTCATCAAACATCTTTTTATTTTTCAGTCACGACCAAATGCATTGTCCGATTTTCTTCAAATTTAGCTAAACTTTTTCTTGTAGTCAGGAAAAACATTGTAGCTTAAGGGATTTTCATTTGTTGACTTGGATCCAATATGGCGGTCGTTTTAATGAAACCGCTTAGTAAAAAATCTATTTGTTATGCAATCGCGACCAAATGCGTTTTTCGATTTTCTTCTAACTTGACACGGATATTCTTATAAAATAATATAAAAATCCCTGAATTGTTTCGCGAGGTCTACTATTCATAGAACTACTAATAAAATTCAGAAAGGAGGGCCATTAATGGATTAAGCCTTGTGTTTAAGTTAACAGTGTAAGCCAGGTTCTGTTTTAACTCCACTGTTTGGTATTTCGTTTGTCTGGGTATTTGTCTGTCTGTTACACGATTACGGCCGTGAGGTTAGATTTTCTTTAAATTTGGCAAGAATGTTCCTTGAAGTCAGGAAATGCGACATATGGGCAGGATTTTTATTTTTTAATTCCAGATTTTAATTGTTTTAATGGTTCCGTATCATAAAAAATCATTTATTTCCTAGTTACGACCAAATTTGTTGTTCTATTTTCTTCAAATTTGATATGAATATTCCTTGGTTGAATTTGATCCTTTTTAGTGTGTAAACGAGGTCCAAGTTTCGCCTCGACTTTTTGCGCTTGGTCTCTCTGTCTATCTGTCAGTTGGTTACACGGTTATGACCAAACGCGTTGTCCGCTTTTCTTCAATGTTTAAATCGTGGTCCCGACCAAATGCGATCTTCGATTTCATTTACGTTTGATATCAATATTCTTTTAAGTCATTTAAGAAGATGTGTGTAAAGCCTCATGCACACCTAGTGATAATGTAGCCATACAAGAATGGGCCCTTAAGTAAATGTATGAAACATGTCGCAGGTTCTCTGATAGAAATGGGATACTAAATACAATGTCCGGAACAGGGTGGAGAGAGGCGGCTATAATTCAAAGTGGTGCTCACCATTGCAAGCAGTGTTGGCTTTCTAGGGTTAATGTTATCATCTATAATAAATAATGAAGACTTTTCAAAAAATGTATCAACAACTAGCTGATTTTCACCCAATTGTTTAGTAAATACCAGTACTATCAAATGGTCATACTGAACTACAATTTTCATGGGTAGTTTTCAGACCTATGCTCTAAACATGTCAATGTTAGGTGATATGGTCCTATATTCTGTGAGCCGAATTAATTTAACACTTAATTTATTGGCCCTATATTAATTTAGTATGAAATATATCAGCAATCATGTGACCGTCGTGCCCGACAAGTGTTAATCAGTAAAATGACAGTCGTAAAATTTGCATGCGTAGGGCGTAGGTCTGAAAAAAACTGCCCTTAATAACTTGGCCAGCATAACCATTGATAGAACTACATTCTTATCCAGCAGATTTAATTTGTGATCGCGGATCCAAATAAAATAAACCCTTGATTGGTTTACGAAGTCTACTGTCTACAGAACTCACACGGTTCAATCAGAGCCCAGAAGCCTAGAGCTATTTGAGGCAGCCTCCGGTGCAATAAATCTTAAGATGTCTTCTAAACCTGTAATGATCTGTAAGTACTCCGATAATTAGTCGGAGTACATTTCTATTGAGGCCCAGCAGCCACTTTGTTCTAGAAAGGGAGGTTTTTAGTTGCTTAGCTTTTCTAAGCCCTGCGCTCCATTTCCATGCGGTCAAAGATTAATTTTCGCTCAAATCGTTTTGAGATACCTATTGAAGTTTCTTGTCCCACGATGGAGTGCTTAGCACATTTTCATGCAAGCCAATCGGCTTTCTCATATGTTGTGATGTCCGTGAAGGTTATGGTCGATAATTGGTTGTTGTAAGTCGGTATGCAGAGTTTTGTTGTTAACATACCCGGGAGTTTCTATCATCAGTCTTAACATTTTGAATTGAAAATAATGCATTTTTTGTATGTCAGTCTTTTTTGCGTGTATTGAGGAATAAAGAGAATACAGTAATTTCAGTCGTTTGTTTAGAGTCTTTTTTTTCATCTTGACGTGCGGATCCCAGGTCATCCTTCGGCCGAATATTAGTCCAAGATAACGTACTGTGTCCGTCTGAGGAATTTGGTGGTCGCCGATATAAACTGGTGGACAAGTGTCTCGTCAAAGTGTGAAAGTTACATGTTGTGATTTGTCACGATTTAACCGTATTTTAGTTTAAATTAAAATTGAATTAAATAAAATTAAATTAATTTAATAAAATTAAAATTTAATAATTTTATTGTTTAATCTATTGTAGAATTGTATAAATAAATAAATTATTAAATAAAAATTATTAAAATTATATTCAAATGGTTCTCAAAAAACAAAGCTCGTGGATTTTTTTTTTACTATTGGTTATTGTTAGGGGAGACCGGATCTAGTTGATACAGGGTCAAGTTGATACAGACCGAAATTCTTCCTAATGTGCAGACGCAAACAAGTGGTGACTGGCTTGATTGGACAAGTAATTGATGCTTGCTAACCACACGTGATTATTTGGAGGAGGTTGCTTCGCTCTGTAAGATGTGAACGAAACACTGTTTTTCATCGTCAAAAGTAAGTTTTTACTACTGTTTTTTCAATTATTATTGAAAGTTTATTTGTTGGTGAATTGTGTTATCGATGACATCACGTTGTTTCATGCTATAAAGCTAAGAATTTCACCTTTTTAACTTTGTTCTAACTGTTGCCGGTTTCATGTATTTTAGAGTTTAGTATAATGACGAGGTTTGGGTTAAGTTGATACGCTTCATTTGGGTCAAGTTGATACGGCGTACTATTCTAGACTTCAGAGAGAGAAAGAAATCTATCAAGACAGAAAAACACAAGCTAAGTTATTTAAATCATTAAGGGGTAAATTACGCAAAGACAAAGGCAAACCAAGAAAAGAAGCTAAAGATAAAAAAAGAGAGAAACGAAGAAAAATCAAAAAAGAAGTATCGGACACTGATGAAGACGGAGAGTCTTTTTGTTTGATGTGCGTCAAGAGTTATTCTTCATCCAAATCTGGACAAGACTAGATACAGTGTATTTTCTGGAAGAAGTGGACACACATCGCCTGTGCAGAGAACAACCCCTTTTACACTTGTATTAACTGTCAATCAGACCCAAATTTCTCTTCAGGGTCAGAGTAATCGGTTACAATAAATGGTTGTTACAGCTTTCGTTTTTCCCAAAATGTTGTAGATTTTAAAATATCTTTTATAGTTACAATAAAAATTGTTCATATTTCTTTTTTGCTTATTATTTTATTAATTTCTGACACCGTATTAGCTTCCTCAAAGGTGTATCAATTTGACCCAGACAGGGTTAAGTTGATACATCTTGCAAAGTTGTTAAAGCTTTTTTTTTGACAAGACAAATTTAATTTTATAAAAAATTTAAATATCGCAAGTTATAGCCAAATAGTTATAGTTACGAATTACACCAATTTTATTTCAAAATGATGACAGGAAAAAATTACATAAATCAGGAAGTAAAAAGTGTATCAACTAGACCCGGTCTCCCCTATCGTTATTTTTATAATCCAATATATATGATTAAATTTTAAATCCTATGAAAATGAGGTTCGAGAATGTTTCTGTGATCTTCCATAAACATCTCCAGGTAGTATTGCGTTAAATAATAATAGTGCAATCATACTTTGTGTTTGTGCCATTGTGAATTGGAAGATGAGAAAGCTGACATTAAAATTTTAAATTTTCAGGTAAGTTAAAAAAAGAAATCATCCGACAAACGATCATCTCTAATAATATTTATCATATCATCCTTTTATCATATTAATCTTTCGATCTTTAATTTTTTTTTTTGCTTTTTGATCATCATCTTCAGGTTTTTGAAGTAGTAAGAAAAACCTTAAAAAATTTGTTGCTACATATAAAACATTATAACGATGAATAAAGAATAACGGTGAACGAAAGAATAAAAAAAGAATCTAAAAAAAAAAATGATAACATTATAAAACACAACTGAATAAGATAAAATTAAAAATTCTTTCTCTCAATCAAACTCTATTTATATCATTTAATCTGTGTGTGTTTGTGTCTTTATACAGTCGTATTTAACATCGACCGTTATTTAACCTTTTACCCGTTATTTAACCCGTTATTTTAACATCGAATAAATGATATTTACCTGTAACATCCTACATCGTTCCTAGTGAATCTTTGATGTTTCCTGCATGTTAAAAAGTTATGGACGACCGCGTCCTATCTGATGGAGAAGGGAGAAAGAGCAACAACAAAAAAAAAAAAAAAAAAAAGGAAAAGGCGGACCTGACTTTTCCTTCTCGTTACTATGAATATTTTTAAAATCCCCAGAGGGAAGCTAATAAATAATGCATGCTCCTGACCTGCCCGTTTTGACAACATGATACCTCGTCCATCGGCAATATCTCCGGCATTTATTCCCCAGATGGCGAGATTGATCGCTTATTAAACGGGGAATGAAAAAAAAAAAAAAGATGTGGCCCTTGTCAATGTTAATTTATGGCGGGAAGGGTCTTTGATTTATGTCCGGTCGGGATAGTGGTCGGGTGCTATTGGACACTATAGCAATGATATTTTTTTTGCTGATAACATTCATTGGCTTCATAATTTAACAATAACTAAATATAAATAAAAAAATATAGCTACGTTATTTATATATTTTTTTTTTCAAATTATTGATATTGCCGAATAAAAATATTCCGTCAAGTCGTCGTTCCAATAGTGAACATTCGAATGTGAAAAAATCACTACCTTTCAGGAGAGCAAAAAAACTGTTACATTCTTCTGTGTGTACGGGCCGATATCTATTATTTAAAATTTCTTCGTTGGTGTTGTAAGTTTTAATCTCCTAATTTCATGAGTAATTATTGTTCACCTTTATGCTAATACGCATATTTGATAGTTTAACATGGAAGCTTCAGACTTTCAGAGGTTTTTAGTAAAACATAAACTGCAATTTAAACACTTTCTAATGCCGTAACAGATTATAACTTTATTATAGGCTGTAACAACCGAAATAAATAAAAAATATCAGATTTTTCACATTCATAAGTTAAGCATGGGACCGACGAAGTGCTCCAAATTGATTTGTATATAACGAAATTGAAATTCATACATATAGTAAATGATGTCGACTTAACATTCATAATTAATTAATTAGTAGTATTTTTTTCAACTTTTAGGATGTTATGCCGTGCTTTTTTCGAGACTAAAAAGGCTTTCTATGTTATAATCATTAATTTTTTTATTATATACTATTATCTCTGAATCAGTAACGTTTCCGGACAGCAACATCTCATCTTTAGACTTCAAGCTTTCAGCTAAGTATCTTCCATTTCGAGATTTAGCCTTTTTTTCACCTTATTTGGTTGGGATACTATGGAATGGGATGATTTATAAAAAAAAAAAAAAAAAACCATCATTTTACTTGACAATTTAAAAATAAATTTATTTTCATTTTTTTATTTTTTAATTGTAGAAAGAACATACTTACTGTTACGATTATGGTTTGCTGTCATCTCGAGGTTTAGCTGCTAGCTATCGGATTCCTTCACAACACAATTCTTTGGGTTTTGAACAGAATAATTCTAGATACTTGTCCAAAACAGATAAATACCGTTTGACGAAAGAAATGGTAGTCGGAAGGTGCTAAGTTCGGGCTACAACCAGGGCAAAGATAAGCCTCAATCCCATTCAGTTCTGAATTTTTTTGAATCTTGTAAAGAGAAGTTTGTGACAGAATTATCTAGTCGAAACCAAACCCGATATCTGTTTAATAATCCTAGGTAACTGTGGGTCAATAGGTTCATTAGGGTTTTTCAAGTGTTACTGATGAAATTCTACTCGACCTCGTGCCTATTCAGTGGTCGACTCATTGAGAACAACACTTGATGAGTTCGGCCTTGAACGAAGATAGAAGAAAAACGTCAAATGTTTTGGAATCAAGTCTTATTATAATGAGTTCGAAATAATTTTATTAATATAATCTTATTATTAATTATCATCTTTATTAATCTTTATTATTAATCTTATTAATATAATAATAATTAATATAATTTTATTAATATAAATTAAAAATATCTGATGTGGGCAACACATGACTTCCTTGTACGACTATTAAATTATAAATCCATGGCTCAAAAAGTGATACTGAATTTGGTTACTAGTTTCCGAAGATTGCAGTAAAAACGACACTTGGCGTCCCGTCATCCATCTATTGACACACACACACACACACACATACACACACCCTTGTCACTGGAGGTCTCATTCCGTTATTATATGTCGTTTTCCTTCAGTAGGTAACAAATTTCCAAGAGATTTCTTCATGCTCCATGACAACATTAAAACTGTCAATATCACTAGATAAAGCATTGGAAATCCACAATTTTGACATTTTAAGTGGAAAACCCCACTTAACTAATATCTTTTTCTCCTGCAGCAGACTTGTTCATCTCGCAAATGGAGAGGAAAACCAGTATTTTATACTCAATTTTAATACTTGAAACAAGTAATGAAAATGTTTAATTGGATTGGAAAACAAATCGCGTTTGTAACCTTTATTACCGAAACATATGATTTTTAATTAAAATATAATTTTTGATGTAAGGTTATTATGACCTTCAAGTAAACTACCCTTTTCGGTTCACCAATTTTAACCAAAATTTAGTAAATACATTCATATCGATATAAAAGCTCTATTTACCAAATTTGAGATATTTTAATCTTATAGATATTTTTATCTTAATGTAAACATTAAGATATTTTACATGAGATATTTTATATAATTTTTGATGAAAGTTTAATATGGCCTTCAAGTAAAGTACCGCTTCCCGTTTTTCAATTTAGACCACAATCTAGTATGTTATTTAAATCAATATATAAATTATAAATACTAAATTTGAGAAGTTTTGTATAGTATTTTAACATAATTTTTGATGAAAATCAATTATGACCTTCAAATAAAGTACCACTTCCGGTAATCAAGCAGTGGTCAAAAAGGGAAGTTCACAACTAGATTTTACAACAATCCTAAAAACAAAGTTACAACTTTCTACAGCTTACCGTTTTTGAGTTATGCAAGATACGAACGTACGTACATACGCCACGACGAAACTAGTCAAAATGGATTCAGGGATGGTCAAAATGGATATTTCCGTCGAAATCTGAAAACCGAAAATTTTTGCGGTTACAATACTTCCTTTACTTCGTACAAGGAAGTAATTATATTAAAATTAATTAAAGAAATCATATGTTTGCGTAATAAAGGTTACAGAGGCAATTTGGTTTCCAACCCAATTAAACATTTTTATTACTTGTTTTAAGTGTTAAAAGTTATTGTAAAATACTGGTTTTCCTCCCCATTCGTGAGATGAACAAGTCTGCAGCAGGCGCAAAAGATATAAGTTAAGTGGGTTTTTTCCGCTTATTATGTCGAAACTGTCGATTGCTTTGTCTATTAATATTGACGGTTTTAATGTTGTCACAGAACACGAAGAAATTTTTTAGAAATTTCAGTTATCATGAGACCTCCAAAAACAAGAGTATGTGTGTGTGTGTATGTTGTTTTGGAGATACTGCTATCTTCGGAAACTAGTAACCAAATTCAGGATAACTTTTTGAGCCACCGATTTATAGTTTAATAGGCGTACAAGGAAGTCATGTGTTGTCCATATTAGATTTTTTTTTCGAATTTTTGATTGCATGTATCTTGAAACGTAAAATTTTAAATTTTGAGAGGAAGTAAAATTGTTTTTTCTTGATTGATTATAAAAAATATAAGCGGAGTATCTCAGTGGGGAGAGCACTGTGATACTAATCTCAAGGTCCCGTGTTCGAAACCGGCTGTGGTAGATTATTATTTGTTCTGATTTCAACTGTGGATTGGTCCTTCATTATTACAATAATATACATCATTATTGATTTATTGTTCATTATTGCAAATAATATACCAAAAAGAACAAATACTATGTTTATTTCTAATTTAATCCCAATATCATTACACAGAATACCCACAAGCTTCATTAGATTATTTTAACAGAAGCAATTAAGAATCTACATTATCATCTTGTTATTAAAATACTCCTCTTGACCTCATTTTTGCACAAAAATAAATTCCTTTAACTTCAAAGGTAATATAAATAAAAAGATTTAAACGTAATTCTCAGTAACTTTGATGCTTAGACTTTGATACACGGCTTTTAAAATGTAAAGCAATCTTTTCAGTTCTCTCCTTTTATATTCATCCTATCATGGATAAAGTCCTATTTTCTAACTAGAGTTTTCTTAGGAAGCAGTCACTAAATAAATGATGATAAAAGTGGAGTTTATTTAATTACTATACATGAATGGTAGTAGCTAAGAAGAGCTTCAGTGCACAGCTTTTCCTAAGTACTCCTCACCCTTTTCCTTCTTTCCTTCTGCCATCTGTTCGATTCCGGAACGTTCTACTTCCAGACGAATGGTCTTTCCTGTTGGTAGTTGAATGGCTATAGAGGTACCTCCGTGGCCTGACAGACTGGAAGACAGACTCCCCTGGCCGAGGAGGGCAGGATGTAAGAAGGGCAGTAAATCAGCTGCGGTGGCAGCCACTTTTCAATTCGGTCGCCGGCATTACTTGTTGCTCTCAGGGGCCTATAATATACGGGCTTGCAAATATAAGGCGGCCATTACCCGATATTGCCAGTGCCTGCCTGATCTATAGCCGCCCTCCCAGAAATATCCGCCCGTTTAAGGTGTTCCTCAGGGACCATTCCTCAACCTGTTCTTATTTGAACCCTTTTTATTCCGGTTCCGTCGACTCGGGTCACGTACAGCGGTCCAGAATTATCATTGTACTGTTAAGGCCTTCCGCTCTTCTATACATGGTACATGGAATAATAATTTCAGAAATGATTTTTATTTCATCTTTCGATGGCTGTTGTAATTTTTTTTTTTTTTATGACGGAATTAGATGTTAATAAATGTCACTTAAATATTTCACCTACAAAAATAAGTTCGTTTCTCTTTATTCTTGTGAGATACATTTAGATTTAACATGAATTTCCTAAATTTTCAAAATCCTGAATTTGGATGTGCTACTTAATACTAATGGTGTTAAAGTGCAAAACTACTCAAAAATTAAAATGATATTTTTACTCTATTATAAATTTCATAAAATATAGCTCTCTATTTATGATTCTGTGGTAAAGCAATGCTGATGGTTCTATTAGGATTTATATTACCCCTATTTCAATCATTTCTTTACATTTTCTTTTTGTTTTATAATCGTAGTAAAAAAACAGAATTTTGTATAACGTATAAACGATTAAGGATATTATGCTTCATAATCAACAGTTTTACATCTTTTTCATCTTAAAACTCTAATTTGGAGGGTAGTCAGTTTTTTTTCTTAGTTGATTACATGATTCATTATTGGTAATAATAAACTAAACGATATAAGTAATCTCAAGTATTTAAGTACTAAGAAATAAGTTTAATATTAAGTTTTTATAATAGCCAGAATACTACAAAAGTTAGTTAACATCATAAAAAAAAATATTTATTTTATAATGAAAACTGATTGAAGTACAACATAAGGTATTTTTTTTTTGTAATATACAAATAATAATGAATAATATAAGGTTTATTTAACGAAAAATTATGACTAAGATTAAGCTAAATTTGATATTAATTTTGTCTTATTTAAAATTTAGGTTATTTCATGAGTAATAATAATATGTTAGAAACCATAAAATGAATAGCAATTTTTAATATCTGTAAAATTCAGAAAATATATTTGTAATGAATTATACATTTTCATGGTAATTTACAAAGGTTTGTGATGAAATAATTGTTGAAATATTTACTTTTAATCTACCTACAAATCACACATTAATTTTACACTTTTAAAACTTTCTTACATAGGAGGGTTTTACTATGCTTGTAATATTTAAAATCTATATTATATTAAATCATCCAATTGTAATTCCCATTGTAAGTTAACAAACAAAGTAACCAATGCAAATTTACGATGGTAACACATATCAGTCTTTCTTTTAATGAGTCTGTTAGCACATCAAAACTGATTTTTCTTTCTTTTTTTTTTGTTTATTTCAAAATAAATGATTTCTAGAGGATGTGCTAATCTACCATTAGATTATATCATCACCATTAGATACCACTATAGATTGTTTCTGTTATACTTGTAGGACCTATACAGTTATATTATAGCAACAACCATACATTTCTGAGTCTGCCAACAAACTTTACTTTCCTTACTTTGGGGAAGAATTGGAGGAAATCAAGAGAAACGTAAGGCTGCTCACGATGTGCTTGGAGTTGAAGGTAAAAAGAAATCATTTCCTTTTGGAATACTTATGATTCAGAGATAACCCAAAAACCACAGTGATGAATGTAATTTGTTCTTGCTGTGAGTTAGGTTTCAATGTAAAAAAAAAAAGAAAGAAATTTCATATCCCAACATCTCTTCACCTATTCACTCTATTCATCATGGATTTGATTTACCTGACCCCTTCCTTTAGATAAACTGGGAAATATTGCATATGACACAGAACCATTGTTACATGGCAACAGTGATGATGATAGTGAGGACTGTTAAAATCCAGTTAGCAATGAGTCCAAACTTTTCACTCAATTTTATAAAACGATTTAGTATGAGGTGCTGGCCTTCCAAAGGATTCGGCCCAGGTTAGGGTGAAAATTAAAGGAAATGCAGTTGATTCATCATTTTCATGGTCCAGGTATATAGAAAAGGAATTTGTGTCTTTTTATTTTCATGATTATTTTTATGAGGATTACCTAGTTCTTTGTCTTAATATTCCTGGAGTGACGGAAACAATATGATACATTCTTGTCTCATCGTTCCTCGTTTTATATGAACCTTTTTGCATTTCTTATGCAGTCAACTAATTGTCAAATTTAAAAAACGTGTATAAAATTTATGGTTTTGTTCATTTTTTGTAAAAGTCTTACTACATTCTGCAGACAAACCTTACTTGCTAAAAAAAAATAAAAAAAAGCTATGCCATTATTGAAACCAGCACCAAAATCTACTCAAAAATACTTATTGGGAACAATAATCAGTGTGTATCGAAACCTTATAGACTTTTGCAGTTCTGTATGTATTAGTAATAAGGGTGAACTATATGAGTTATTGTGGTTTTCTGGTTTACATTTGTGACTAACTTCGTTATTAAAAATATAATTTTTTTTTTTAACACTACGACAAAATGTAAAACAGGAAATCAAAATAAAAAAAAAATGTTAAAAACAAAATGTTAAAAAAAAAAATTAATATTTTTAATAACGAAGATGGTCACAAATACTTTTGCTGCATTCTAAATCCAAATCATTTTCCAGAGATGATTCAACGGTTTGAAATATTGTGTCTTAATTGATGCAATTTTTTAAATTACAAGAGATTTTTTTTTTCAAAAAATAATTAGCGAAATTATAAAAAAAGAAAGAAGTAATATAAAAGAAATGTAATGAAAATTTTAAGATTGGAAACTATTTTTTGCTAAATGATTTTCCATAAGAAACTTTGAAATGATACTTATTTAGAGGTTTCCGGCAGAATTCAGTGATATTTTATATAATTTAATTGCATAGTTAAATAAAAAATAATAAAAATAACATACCTAATTATATATTATTCTATTCAATTTTTTTAATATTAAGATAATTATTACAATGCAGTTTCAATCATTTAGGAAGCGAATTCCTCACTCGATGAATGTGGGTATTATCAAAAACTTATGTTTATAATTACTAATGTTTATAATTATAATTACGAGCCCCCTATTCAGAGCTCTGACCCAAGCAGGACAGCCACAGAGGTGGGAAACATATATATATATATATATATATATATATATATATATATATATATATATATATATATATATATATATATATATTCATATGTACATACACAAAGATATATATACAGTCTAGACTAGTGAGCCCCATCACTTTAACCGTTAGATCATAAATACCCACGACTTAAAATGCATCATGTGTAGCAGAAGAGATCCAATCCACTGTGCCAACCCCTGAAATCAACACCACATCCCATGAGGCTTGGAAATAAAAAAAAAAAAAAAGTTGATATAAGTAAATTCATTGAACATAAAATATTCATATATGTATTTTTTGTAACTGTGTCAGCTATCGATATTAGAATGCCAGGTTTATATCATTGATAGCTCACTCAGTTAAGTTACTTTTTGTTTATAATGAATTCTATTATGTCATATTATGGAGTTGGCATGCAAACGATTTTCTCCTTGTATTCAGTTAATTGAATTGGGAATGTAAATATTATAAAGGCCCCCCAGGGGCTACATATATATTTTCGCACAAATGTTCCTGAAACTGCGGGCTTGTGTAATGCTGGCCACAACTCAGATAGACATGGTTATCCAGAATATACCATCCCGTAATAATGCTCCACGTGTCTTTCTATTTAATGTACTAATAAGAAATATTTACAAATTATTATGAATAAAATAAATATACAAACAAAATTAAAATATAAACAACAATTTTTTCATTGAATTGTCTTCTCAAATTATTCATTTTTTTAACGATGTTGTACTTTTTGCAATCTGAAATAAATTTTAAAATATCAATGAATTTTTGTTTGTCAATCAATACCTCAAAGGATATTTTAAAATAGTAAATTATTGCAAATTGTTAATTCTATATTAAGAAGGACCCAAACATCTACCCAAACATCTAATGGTGTAACAAAAACACAACTCCTCAAATGAGATGAAGATCCTTAAAACCGGTTTGCAATGAGAATTATTCTTGTGTTTCCAGCGCTCTCTGCAGTGCCTGCAGACATAATTTATCTATGATAAATATACTGATACAATTTATCATATTCTAATATCACGAACTTTGTCTCCACTACTTTTCAAATTATGTAATGTTTCTGTCACCGTTAATTCAAGAAAAGTAATTTAGCTTCATGTAATTACAAATTCTTTGGACCAAAGTTTTAGGTCATCTCGAGAGCTATGACTTAGATATAAAACTATATTAATAATAAATTAATAATGATAAGTAACAAAAAATGAATAAGTAAGTTAAGCACATGAAAGATAATTTTTTTTTAAATATATAGTGATAAACGGAAAAGTAATGTAAAGAAGTTGGAGATGCGTAAAAAAAATTTGATTTATATTTTTTTTTTTTTTACAGAAGATAAACATATAAATAGTGGGCAAACAAAAATAAATTGATCTTAAAGATTTCATAAGATAAAGCTAAAGAACCTCAACACAATATAAAGCTTCGTAAATCTTGAACAAAACTAAAGTGTAAAAAGGATGTTGTCCATGAAGTGGAAAAGAAGTCTTTACCTAGAGGAGAAAACTACTGGCTAATGTGAGAACTTATTTTCAACTTCTTAGATAACATCGTATATTACTTTACTTTATTTAGTTTTAGCTTTAAAATAATTTTAAACCATTTTAAATGTATTTACTATCATTATTACTTTCATATTACTGTTATATTATTTTCACCTGTGTCTTCATTCGTCTTCATGTTACGTGAATATTTTCTAGATCTGTATTTTTTCCTTCGTATTTTGATCCTTTAGATGATATCGTTATCATTATTTCGTACCATGCCCATAATTATTCGTTTCCATCAACCTATCTCATCATTATTATTTTATTTTTTTTTAGATTTTCGTACTTTCTTTCTTTGCTATTACTTGAAGTATTCACCAACCCATACCATAATGAAGGATTAGACAAATATTTAAACTAGTTTACAATTATCTAACAACAATCTTTTGGACAATACTCACTGTTCTGAGAAGAACTGTTTTCTATCCTTATTCCCTTACTTTTTCTGAGTGTTTCAAGCTAAGATGAGGGAATGTGTTGTCTGGGATGAGGATGTTGCTGTTTCAACCAGGGTAAGATTAAGCCAGGTAGAAGCTCCCAGGCAATGCAAATCATGGTGCCCCTCTCTCCTTTTTAATTCAGTATATATATATATATATATATATATATATAATAAATTGTTATTATTATATAATTATAATTATTATTATATTATTATAAAATATATATATATATATATATATATATATATATATGTATATAAATATATATATATATATATATATATATATATATATATATATATTTATAAATATATATATTTTTGTTAATAAAAAAAATATAAATCTATATATATATATATATATATATATATATATATATATATATATATATATATATATATATATATATATATATTTATATATAATTATATTTTTCTATTAACAAAAATCGAGGCATACATATTATAAAGTTAATATCTAATTTGTGATAGAGTCCATCGCCCTGGCCCTATGAATCTCCTATAATAATAAATCCAATTCAGTTGGTAAGTCTTGTATCAAATAAAATTTTAATTCATCGGTAATAATGTATGCTATTAATTAAATCAAAATATTCATAGGTAATGTAATGTAATTAATTGAATACTGGTAAATAGAGAAAATAAACTAAAGTTATAATAATGATTTATATCTTAATTAGATTAACTGTTAAACATCAACACTATCTGCCAAAAAATTGCATTAATTATAATTAATATATCTCATTACTTTTTTACATTTATACCATTTAGTTTTATTGATTTTCTCAAAGCACTTGTATGCTCAATCCATAATATGTTCGATCTGTTTTCTAAATTTGACACTTTGAAAAATATTCGAAAAACTTAACATAGTTGATCGTCTCAATGGCTGAACGATATGCTAAATTATTACTAAATCCTTTAAAAAAAAAAAAAAAAAAAATGCTATAAAAATATGCTAACTAAAGCATATTAAAAATGCTTCAACTAATAGTTCTCACGGACTGATTAATAACAGTAATAGATAGCTACATACTCCGGTCTGGCAAGTTTTCAGTTGTCTTCATTATTATTATCACTCGAATTATTATTATTTGTATATAAATGCTATAGTCCTGAAGACGAATTAAAATTTTAGCCAAAACCTTAGCTTGTGTAATAAAAAAAAAACTTCTTTATTTCTTGTTTTTATTATACGTTGACCTTGTCTGATCCTCGACGCAGTTAAGCATCATCCATCACTTCATTTTCAGCAGATAAGTGCGATGAATAGCAGAGCAACATTGTTCACAGCTTTGAGTTGCTTCAGCGGACTCTCCAACCGAGTTGAACCAATTAGGTGGACTTACCAAGCACGTATGGATCGACGGCCTAGTGGATGCTTAATCCCAACTAATTGTTCCACAACGCAATCAATGGAGTGGTGAACTTCATGATCGGGAATCCCCTATCAGCCGAGCACAAAGCGTGAACCACTGGGAAGTAATCCCTTATTCAGTCAAATTAGAGGTTTTTAAAACAAAATAATACCTCGCGACATTTTGGGGATTACTACGAAAATCTGGAAGAATGAAAATAACATCTTGAATGAACTATTTTAGCATGTAGAGTATATATATATTTAACGAAACTTGTTTCACCGAATCAGTGTTCTCCGATGAATTTAAATCCCGTGATTTTTTATTATTATTTATTTTTGTATCAATTAAAATAGATTCATTTTAAATATTTTACAAAATTTCATCACTTCTTGAACATAAACCTCTAATAAAAACATTCTGAAATAATTAAAAGTATTCGGTAATCGACTGTGTTGAAATATAAGTATTATATATTATTAGATATATATATATATATATATATATATATATATATATATATATATATATATTTATATATATGTGGACAATACATGACTTTCTTGTACGCTTATTTCCTTATACGCTAATTATTCGGTGGCTCAAAAAGAAATCCTGAATTCACTAGTTTCCGAAGATTGTAGTTTCTCAAAAACTCGGCTTCGCTACATCCATCTATTGACACACACACCCAACTCTCTTGTTTGGAGGTTCACCATTCCGTTATTATATGTCGTTTTCTTTATGTAGGTAACTAGTTTCCAAGAGATTTCTTCGTGTTTCGTGACAACAGTAGGACTGCCAATGTAACAAGATGCATTGGAAATCGACAGTTTCGATATTTAAGCAAAAGAACCCATTTAACTTAAATCTTATTCTACTGCTGCAGATTTGTTCATCTCACAAATGAGGAGGAAAACCAGTATTTTACTCGTAATTTTAACACTTAAAATAAGTAATAAAAATGTTTAATTGGAGTGGGGAAAAAAAAATCGCCATTGTAACCTTTATTACTGAAACATATGATCTCTGCATTTAATTTTAATATAATTTTTGATGTAAGTTTTATCTTGACATTCAAGTAAAGTACTCTTTTTGCCTCCAATTTAATTAAAAATCTAGTAAGTACATTCATATTTATATAAAAGTCCTATGTACCAAATTTTATGTTATTTGTATTAATACGTAAATCTTATATACCTAATTTGAGAAGTTTGTCATTATATTTTAATATAATTTTTGATGAAAATCAATAATGATCTCCAAGTAAAGTACCATTTCCGGTAATCATGTAGTGACAAAAAAGAGAGGTTCACAACTAGATTTTACAGCAATCCAAAATACATAATTTTAACTTTCTACGGCTAATCGTTTTTGAATCATGCGAGATACGCACGTACGTGACTTCTCGACGAAACTATTCAAAATGGATTCAGGGTTGGTCAAAAGGACTGTCCCTCAACTCACTGACAAAACATGAGAGACTCCATGGAATATGCGCGAATCCACTAGGTCACCAAAATTTCATTTTAAATTTAACGGCTAGTATATCATTATATATATATGAAATACATGTATATTGTTTCGTATATATGCTAGATAATAATATTGTAATATTTATATGGTGCATTATATCAGCCGTGAAATAAAAAAAATAAAAAATGTGAGATGGTGGTTATTTTTTTGTGTTCGATGTAATGCTAAGACCCAACTGATATCATTTCATTTTCATTTTTTTTTAATCGTATTTTCCCTAAATAAAACATAGTATTATACTGTATCGAAGGTCAGCGGAGAGGGTCAGGAGTACTATACATTATACATACAGTATACATTTTCTATCGGTTTCATAACGCCTAGAACACGATTATGGAAGTTTTGGAAAGATATATAGGTCCGATAATTTTTTTTTTTCTCCACTGCATTTGGGCACCTTCAGCCCTTTTGGTCAAATGGGCTGAATTCCGATATGTAGGGTTTTCTTCTAGGCATAACAATACCATTAAAGTATAGATGAATTATAGTCAAAATGTTGGTATGTTTACCTGAAATTTCGGCGTTTTTTAAGTTATTTCGCATATCTACGCATATCACTAAATAAGTTAGAGTTGAAAATTTGTATGTAATTTGAGTTGGTATTAGGAAAGTGTCTTTTGGGGATCTCAATTTCTTCCTCCTACGCCCGTTGTTTTTCGTGTTTTTTAAGGAGGTGCAACCTCTAAAACCTCTCCAAATTGGCTTAAAACCAGTTTTTAAAACCAGCTTAAAACCAATATTTGAAAGAAAATTAAATTACCTATAAAAACGAGAACATTCATCGAAATCGGACCATCATTAGCAAGGATATGGCTATTACAACTGTTTTAAAATGTTTATATTCAGTTTTAACGAATAAAAGTAGTAAATAAATAGTAATATATATATATATATATATATATATATATATATATATATATCCAAATCTGCAGCTTTAGTTGGAACTATGTCGTAATATTGATCAAAATATGGTAAGAAAGTTAGCTATTTTTTATATTATTGATATTTTTTAAGTCTATTAAATATTTTGTTTTAATTATAGTCGAGAATTGTTTAAATGTGTATAAAAAACACAAGATTTAATAAAACTATGCGGATTCTGGTAGCAAAATGTATTATGCAATTTTTCGATCGGGTTTATTTAGTGTATTAAAATTAATTTCAAAATTTCTCTCGATTTCTGTATTCTCAAACACTCACCCGAGTATATTGAATTAAAACGAACCTGTGAATACATAGTTGAATTCGAATGGGAACTAAGTCCATTAATGATATCATATTATAGGATTGTCATAAGGCCTAGGAAAAATAATAATTATTTTCCAAGTTTCCTAATATAGAAGAAATAAAAATAAAATAATTGGTTTAAACAATGATATTTCAATAAGCGATGTTTGAACTTCACGAATCTATTTACACCTGTACTGAGGAATATCATTGTAATTAGAATTATAATGATTTAGGATATCAATATTTACCATTAGAATATATTCAAAGAATATCAATTATGATACGAGTTTTCCCAATCAAACTAAAAATCATACCTTTCCCACAAAGAAAATAATTTATTAATTATTTTCTTTGTGGGAAAGGTATGATTTTTAGTTTGATTGGGAAAACTCGAAATTTCGATCACGATTTTGGCGATTCGTCCCGTACGGTGTCGTGGATTTGAACTCTTATATTCAAAGGTTAATTCTTACCCTATGATGTTCTTATGTTGAAAATAGGAATGTTTATGTATATTATTTCCTGTTGAGACGGTACCTGAAATAACATTTAGTGATGTGCTGATCTGTCGTTTTAATGATATAAATTCTAATGTCTAATGAAGCGAAGAGGTACAACATGGATTTCGACAAGCGATATTGTTACATCAACAATATCGCTTGTCGAAATCCATGTTGTACCTCTTCGCTTCATTAGACATTAGAATTTATATCATTAAAACGACAGATTGAAAAAATCTAATCAGTTCATTTGCCAAAAATAATCTTAATTAATAACACGTAATTAGAAATAAACAGAAATTTCTGAAGAGTAATTTATATTAAGTTATAATGTTACTTTCTTTGACGAGGGACATCATTTGATATATAAATTATCAAAGGTAAAAAAATCCTTCGATTTGTTTTATTTTATCTTATCTCATCTTGATTCATTGTAAGCATTCAGTTGAAATGGCATTGTGGACAAAGAAACCATTCCAAGATTTTATTGACTAAATCTGTAGCTTTATATATTAGACCTACATAGCTAAATGTTGATAATTAAATTCCTCATAGACACGACAACTTAAGGCTGTACTATCCTGTACACTCCCCTTAGGGAAGGTATTTGGCAAAATTCCAGGCGCTTCCAGCTGGACGCCAGCCAGCTCAGGTGTTCTCCAAGTTGGTTGTCTGATATAAAAAATTCTTCTAGTATTGGCAGTGTATTGGATAAGTTAACAATTCGCCTTATCCTTTGGATACTTTTTCCTAACTGTATCTCCACGAAACGGTTTCGGAATCGATATTGTTGTGTAGTATTTTGTATTTAAGCTGGTCGAATTTGGCATCCTTTAATATTTATAAATATATCTATAATCAGGAACAGTATTAGGTCTACTTTTTAACATTCTAATGGTCAAAGCTTATAATGCATGCATATCAGAGCCTGTATCAATGTTAAATCCGACTATTTTTGAAATAAGGACCTCTCGAAGGACCTCTATTCTCGCCAAAACTAGTATTATTTGTAGAGCGTTACAATATACATATATATATATATATATATATATATATATATATATATATATATATATATATATAAATTTCCCCCTCCTCCTTCCCCTTACCCGACCCACCCTTCCTCACGCGATTCCTAATAATAATAATAAGAAGACCGGGAGCCACAATGTGATTTTGGAACATCAACATCGATTATATTTCAGAGCTTCATCTATGAAGGCGAATGTACTGGTCACTGAATAAATGAATATTACTCAAAGGTAAATCTATAGAGCCGGTTTGAAAAACTGAGAAAGAATTGTCTGGTGATCAATTCATCCTAGAATAGGAATGAAACAGATCGATAGCTTCTACGGATTTAAAGTAAAGGCACTGAGCAATTACTTAGGTTTGATGGGTTCTAAAAGAGAAAAAAGACGTGAGCAAAGTTATAACGTATTTTTCCAGTGTTGCTATATGAATTGACAATCAAACTAACAATCTTTGACAAACATCCTATCAGGATCTCTAAGGATGGAACCATCTGTAATGTCTATAAAAACTGGTAGTTCTGTTTAAATACTTCAAAATTACAAGTAGAGAATGAGCGTTGAAAACATTTTGTTTACTGTATATTGATTCTTTTAGATATCCAATATGTTTTTCTTATATTATGTTTCATATATATATACATATATAACATATGCCAAGCATAAATATACCAAGCAAGATAATGAATAAATATACCCAAGTATTTTCATTAAAATATCTGATGTGGGCAACACATGACTTCCTTGTACGCCTATTAAATTATAAATCCGCGGCTCAAAAATGATCCTAAATTTGGTTACTAGTTTCAAAAGATTGCAGTAAAAACGACACTCGGCGTCCCGTCATCCATCTATTGAAACACACACACAAACACACTCTTGTCACTGGAGGTCTCATTCCGTTATTGTATGTCGTTTTCCTTCAGTAGATAACTAGTTTCCAAGATATTTCTTCATGTTCCATGACAACAATAAAACTGTCAATATCACTGGATAAAGCATTAGAAATGGACAGTTTCGACATTTTAAGCGGAAAAACCCACTTAACTAATATTTTATTCTCATGATGACTTGTTGATCTCACAAATGGGGAGGAAAACTAGTATTTTAGACTCACACTTAAAACAAGTAATGAAAATGTTTAATTGGATTGGAAACCAAATTGCGTTTGTAACCTTTATTACCGAAATATATGATTTCTCTTTTAATTTAAATATAATTTTTGATGTAAGCTTATTATGACCTTCAAGTAAAGTACTCTTTTCCGCTCACGAATCTTACCCAAAATCTAGTAAATACATTTATATCGATATAAAAGTCCTATTTACCAAATTTGAGATGTTTTACATTATATTTTAATATATTTTTTGACGAAAGTCTAATATGACCTTCAAGTAAAGTACCACTTTCGGTTTTCCAATTTATACCAAAATCTAGTATGATATTTAAATCAATATATAAATTATAAATACTAAATTTGAGAAGTATTGCATAGTATTTTAATATAATTTTTGATGGAAATCAATTATGACCTTCAAGTAAAGTACCACTCCCGGTGTAGTACGAACGTACGTACAGACGCCACGACGAAACTAGTCAAAATGGATTCAGGGATGGTCAAAATGGTTATTTCCGTCGAAATCTGAAAACCGAAAATTTTCGCGATTACAATACTTCCTTTACTTCGTGCAAGGAAGTAAAAACGAGTTCTGAAATCTAACAAAATTAAGAATGTCTATAGAAACCCGCCAATTCTAGGGCATTTAGAACGAAACCACCATAAGTAATCATTGTAGCTTTGTCAGGATCGTATTCGCCTGCCTGACCCATTGGCACCTCTTTGAAGCTAGTCCTTCATCGAGACAGCAATAGTCGTCTGGCACTAGAACATGTTTTTGAAATGTGTCCGAGATTGTATTAATCCGGAACTTCGTTAAGCTTCTTGGGATATCGTCAATTTTTCCATCCGAAAATCGGAAGAACTGGTTCTTGATTGACTTTCTCAGTGTTCGTCGTTAAATTATATTGCTGCAAACGTGATTTATCTTGCATCATCGCTAGCTATATATAAAATCCGTTATAGAATGTATAACAGTTTAAAGTCTTCGATCTCATTCAAACATGTGGGTTTCTAATTATCCTATGAGATCGTTACAATGAAAAGAATAGGTATTAAAATGATAATATGTACACCTATTTTGAGTTTTCGTATAATTTCAAAATGGAGTTAATACATTTTATTTTAAAAAGGCATACTGCTGTAAAATAAGCGAGAAAAGCCCCTCTGAAAAAGGCTCCCTCAAGGATGACTTATAACTCAGATGGGTACGTGGGGTGGACTCGGGCTCAGCAATATTGCAGAGGACATCACGTGGCTGGTTGACTTATGTAGCCTCAGCGAGTACGTCACTTAGGCTTCACTAATCAAGTTCTCCACACTCCTCTCTCCCTTCACCACGCTTATCTTCCTCCCCGCCCTCTCCTCCTGAGATAATACATTTCTCTAACAGATGGAGCTGTTAGGTGGTGGACTGGCCTGGGCACTCCACCTGCCCACTTTAAAACAGTATTAGCTAGGCGACTTCTTTTAGGAGTCCTCTTTATTTAATTAAAACCAACTACATTTTAAATAGTTCAGCAAGGTTTCAATAGTTTGCCAAGTACCTATTATAGTTGTTTTAATAATCTAAAATTGATTTACCAAATAATTAAACTTCCAATATGCTAGTACAAATACTTTAATAATTATTAATGAACGATTTTAAATATTGAATACTTATCTTTCACACAATATACATATGTAACATGAAAAAATTATTAATAGTTTATTTCTTTCTATTAGCTATATTTAAAATGTTTAAGAGTCTAACAAAGTTCAATAATTGCATCATTAATACTGTCACTCTTATTTGTTATATATGTATACGTAAAAAAAACAAAAAAAAACTGCTAAGTGGGTCAGAATTGCTTCCTTACTATTTCTATTGGGTTCATACGGACAAAATAAATGAGAAAATATGCAAAAATAACAAATGTGTAAGAAAAAACAGCTTTAATGTTTAAATTGTTCATTTCGACATGTATCGGAAATTCATCTCCAAAAAAAAAGTTCAAAAATAAATCGAAAAGCTGATAAAAAATATCTGATGTGGACACCCCATGACTTCCTCGTAGGCCTATTAAGCTATACTTAATAAACTATAAATAAAATAACCTATAAACTATAAATCGGTGGCTCAAAAAGTGACCCTGAATTTGGTTACTATTTCCTAAAGATAGCAGTACCTCAAAAACGACACTCGGCTCCGCGACATCCATCTATTGACACACACACCCAACACTCTTGTTTCTGGAGGTTCCCCATTCCGTTATTATATGTCGTTTTCTTTCAGTTGGTAACTAGATTCCAAAAGATTTCTTCCTGTTCCGTGACAACAGTAGGACTGTCAATGTAACAAGATAAATCATTCGAAATCGACAGTTTCGACATTTAAGCAAAAGAACCCACTTATCTTAAATCTTATTCTCCTGCAGCAGACTTGTTCAACTTACAAGTGGGAAGGAAAACAAGTATTTTACACTCAATTTTAACACTTGGAACAAGTAATAAAATTGTTTAGAGTGGAAAAATCGCGCTTATAACCTTTTTCAGCGAACCATATGATCTCTGTATTAAATGCCAGTATTCCTTTTGATATAAATTTATACTTTTTATACGAAAACAACTGCTTGTGTGTGTGCGTTTGCCTGTGTGTGTGTGTGTTTGTGTGTGTGTGTGTGTCAATAGATGAACATCGCGACGCCGAGTCTCGTTTTTGAGATACTGCTATCTTTGAAAACTACTAACCAAATTCAGGATCATTTTTTGAGGCATCGATTCATAGTTTTATAGGCGTACATGGAATGGTGGTTGCTAACAGAAATTTATCTCATGAAAACTCACTAATTTACGAGAGAAGAACCGAGTAGAAATGAAAAGTCTATAACAGACTATTTCCTGGTTAAGAACATACTCTGTGGCCTTATAGAGTTGACAACTGTTCTGCGTTCAACTGCGTTTCAACTGCGGACAACTGTTTGCGTTCAAGTTCTGCGTTGACAACCATCTCATGGTAGGAAATTCGTTATATCCCCACAAAAAATCCACAAAATTACTTTCTCCTCTGGACAACGAAACAGCATCATTGATTATTTTATCTATGGTAGTGATCTAAGAAAATATTTCACTGATGTCAAGGTTGTTAGAAGAGCTGAGTTAGGCACTGATCACTTGCTGTTGGTGGGTGATACTAGAATTTTAAAGGAAAGAAGGGGGCGCCCAAAACTGTACGAAAGAATTAATGTACAGATCCTGGAGTCTGAAGAAAAGAGGGATGAGTATATCAAGGCCAGTGAAGAGAGGCTCAAAGAGATGACAGAAACTTAGAGGACCTGTGGAAGGACTTTAAAAATACTGTACTAGAAGTAGCAACCAGAGTATGTGGAACAAAGAAAGTGAATATGGGCAGAAAACGGACAAAATGGTGGAATGATACTGTCAAGGGAATAGTTAAATAAAAAAAGGAAGCCTGGAAAGAGTATCTGGTTAAACGTACTAATGATAGCCTGAAGAGAAATGAATGTAAAAGTATAGTACGACAGGAAAAAGAGAAGGCTTGGGAGGACTTTGGGAAATCTCTGGAAGGTGACTACAGAGAAAATGTGAAGAAGTTTTGGCAGAAAGTCAAGTCACTAAAAGAAAATAGACCTGTCAGGAATGTTAAGAATGAAAAAGGAGAAGTGTTGACCCAATCTGAGGAAATCTTAGATAGATGGAGAAGACACTACACCAAAATCCTTATGGATAACGATAGCCCTATTGACACGCCGAATCCCCCTCAAACCGATGATGAACTAGGAGTTATATGGGAGGAAGATGTTGAACGAGTAGTACAGAAGATCAAGATTGAGAAAGCTGCCGGTCATGATGCGATTTACCCAGAATTTATTAAATATAGTGGCTCAGAAATGATTAAAGTTCTGCAGGTGCTTTTTCAAAAGATATGGGATACGAAGAAGATCCCCGAGAATGGGAACACAATATAATCCTGCCAATTCACAAAAAAGGGAGCTCAAGTGACTGCACAAACTATATGCCAATATGCCTCTCTGCCGTAGTGTATAAAATATACACTTCCATTTTGGAACACAGACTAAGGCAGCTAGTAGAAGATGGTCTAGAAGAAGAACAGGCTGCATTCCGACCGGGTAGACAGACATAGGACAATATCTTTGTACTCAGGAACATGAAGGAGAAGTGCTGGGACAAGGACAGAAATATATATCTGGCTTTTCTGGGCCTCAGAGCAGCCTCTGACTCTGTCCCACGAGAAGCCATATGGGAGGCATTAAGAGCGAAAGATATACCGGTCCCCCTAATTCAAGCAGCAAAATCAGTATTCCAAGAACCAAAAGGTATTGTACGAATAAATGGTATGAGTTCAAAACCCTTCCCTATGGCACGAGGAGTAAAGCAAGGAGACAGTCTTAGTCCCCTTCTTTCATCATATTTATGGATGAAATTTACAAGATATGTAAGAGAAGGACGGAGAGAACGGTATTAGGGTAATGGAATTTAAGAACAATATCAGTACAGGCATATTTATACGCGGACGATATTGTTCTTGTCTTTGATGATAAAGGAAAACTGCAGCGGACCCTGGTTGAATGGCAAGAAAAACTATTGAGAAAAGGAATGGATATTAACTCCACTAAAAGTAAAGTCCTGGCAATCTCAAGAAAAGAGGAATACGTACACCTGTTCAGTAAAGGCGAGGATCATGAGACTGTTGATTACTTCACATATCTCGGAACGGTGGTTAGAAGCATTGCCACCATTGACAAAGAAGTATGCAACAGAATTCCAAAAGCAAATAAAATATACTATCAGATCTGCAACACTATTGTAGGCAAGAGAGAGGTCACCAAAGAGGATGATATTGCTACCTACCACCAGAAAGAAATCGAAAGAATGGCCAAAGACTCAGACTACCCATGGGATTCGGACGACTTAGAAACAAGCTGGTTCTACTTCAAGAAAATAATTATGAATACAGCAACATTGGTTTAAAAAAAAAAAACGAATTGGAGCCAAGTATAAGAGAACATCATGGTGGTCCGTAGTAGTAATAAGAGAAAAGAAGATTCTTTGGAAGAAATACCTCGAGCATAAAACACCGGAGAACTTCGAGCAGTATAAGACGATTTCCACCAAAAGCGAAAGCTATTTTACCGTGTGCTCAAGGATTAAGAAAGGAAAGAGCGCCAACCCTGAAGTTTGTCAAAGACAAGAAAGGAAACATCCTCCGGCAAAATGATGAAATAATGGAAAGGTAGAGGGAATACTTTCGGGATCTGCTGGAAGGGAATGGACAGACACCCCAAATAAATGAAGAGCATAGAGAGGAAGGTCCTTGGGAGGAGGATTGTTATATTGATGAGGACGAACTGGACGGATATCCTAGAGGCCTTAAAAGAAAAATGAATCGATCAAGGTTGAAAGTCTCTACAAGCAAACACGAAACATGGTAAGATTTGCCAACTGCACTTCTCAGGAAACTGAAACCACGATAGGAATCCGTCAGGGTTGTAGTCTCATTCCACTATTGTTCATTTTGGTTAAGGACTCAGCTATTCGGAGGGCTAAACAGAAAATGAAGAAATTCCACCTAGGATATGCCAATCTGAGACCAGTGTGCCTCTCACTACTTGTATTCGCTGATGACGTACTTATTTTCTCAGAGGATGACAAGAATCTGCAGTACAACGTCAATAGATTAAAAGAAGAATTGCAGAAGATCAATACGGGGTCATAAACCCTACGAAGACAAAAGTAATGAGGATTGGGAAGAAGCCAAGAAGAATTATGTGTGTCATCAGAGTTGAAGACAAAGTTCTTGAACAGGTTGAAAACTTCAAATACCTAGGTGCACACCTTAATGAAAATGGCTACATTGATTCAGAGGTGACTGAGCGAATCGCAGCAGCGGGTAGGATGTTTGGACCAGTTAAGAGAGGCTTCTTAAACATTCGAGAGATGGAAAAGGAAACAAAAGTGGCTGTATTCAGATCAATATTTCTCCTTTTCATGGACGCTGACAAAGAAGCATCGATCGAGAAATGAGGTTTCTCCGAAAGATCGAGGGGAAAGCACGAAGAGATAGAATCCGAAACATCACCATCAGATCGAACCTTAAGGTCAAGCCGGCCAACGATGTAATAGAAGAAAATCGATTGAGATGGCTTGGCCAGCTTCTACGAATGGAACCGTGCGAAATTGCTAGTGAAGCATATCGAACCAAAGTAGAGAGGAATCGGGGAAGAGGGGAAGAGGCCGACCAAGGATCAAATGGGAAGACGAAGTAAATAAGGACTTCCAGAGAAGAGGACTTCAATGGAATAATAGAAGGGAACTTGTGAAAGACCGACAGAGCTGGAGAGGGCTCTGTAGACTTCCTCCTCACACCGCTAAGCGGTCCATAGAGGAATGAATATGATGATGATAGGCGTACAAGGAAGTCATGCGGTGACCACATCAGATTTTTTTAACTAGTTATAATTAGCACTTATTATCAATTATATAATAAACGAAAAAAATATCAGAAGAATATGCCAAAATAACTTCGAATGTCATTACTGGACTTAATTATTTTTCAATTAAAATAATACAGAAAGAAGTTTAGTTACATTAATTTGAATTTTTAAGGGGAATGAGATGAAATTGATACTGGATCATTTGCACATCAGCCCTCAACTTTCCTCCAACTTTGGGCCAAATCAATTGAGCAATTTTTGAAAATAGATGTGCTGAGAAAATACATTTGCGTATGCATAAGCAAAAGTAATTGATTTAATATAATAAAACCGGGCAGGAACTATCTGGGTACCAATCCGCATAATTTCTGAAAATTTCATCAAAATCAGATGAAACGGTAATAGATGGTATTGGTGGGAGGAACTAGCCCGTCAAGTGGGCCTTATGGTTTTTTTTGCCAACCTCTGGCGGCTACCCTTACGTCGCCGCCGCGTAGTAACCAGGATGGGAATGTCAAGATTCGTTTCGCGGGATCGCAGCGAAATAAATATTAACTGGCATAGGTGGGAACTATTTATACAATTAATTAACCATAATAATCAAATTAATTGAACATTGCCAAGTCATTGATGGTTTCAATACATCAGTAATTATTTCAATTAATGTAGGAAATAGAAATGAGGTAAAATGTAAGTAAAAAATATGACTAGTTATTAGGATCAATGTAAAAGGTTTTATCAGACGACATTTAACTATCATGAAATGCCCTAAAGACTTTAGTCTCATCTCTTCACACGCCGGGTGCAATGCACTGAGTGATAAACAGAGAAGTAGAGAAAAAACATATATGTTACACCAAATAAATTATATGTTAATAAAAAAAAAATATACATAGAAAAAAAGATGTACTTAAAATTATTTTTAAAAAATATGAAAAGAATCATACAATAAAACGTAATGATAAAAAATTATATATAACAAAGTAAAACCAACGCTACATAAAATATATAAAATTAAGTGAATTGCAAAATTAGAGTTTAATATATGAGAAAAAAATTATCTATCTAATTATTCTGTTGATTCTGCTCTAGTAAGGTAATGTTATAATATGTCCGAAAAGAACCTCTTCGTTTTCAGTAAGATTCAGAGTTTGAATACGAAACTATCTCCACCGCCTGCCCGTATGATAATTTAGACTGTATTTACATAATGGAACTTTATAATAACTTTCCAACCGTTTGCTTACTCAACCTGCATATTCGTTGCCCAACTTTGACATTTGCTTCAGAGAATTCGAAAACAAGGATGCTCAGTCAAAACCAAATTACATAAAGGTTTACTGAAATGCTGGAGGTTTCAGAAATCAAACGGCGATCACTATAATTTGTATTCAGGGACTATGAAGAATAGTTTATAATAGCCTTTTCATGCATTTAAAATTTGGACTGGTCTAACACCGATAAGATCTTAATTTATTTAAAGTATCATTTCTTTTCAGTAAGGAATCTGCCGAAATTGCAAAACCATAGCTATCATATCGTAGTGGTATTTATAAACAGAAAATAGTATTTGAAAGATATGTCTATCTATCTATCTACACATTTTAATTATGCATCAATGACTCAAAAAAAAAAAAAAAAAAAAAAACTAAATACAATTCTAATATTAATAATAAAATTTTAATATTTCATATACAGGGAAAAAAATATAGATGATCCATTTTGAAGATGTAAGTACCAATTTAAAGTATCAACCCGGCTTACATATTGGGCCGTATTCCTTCGAGCTAGTGGTGGAATTTATTATATATTTGGGATCCCTGGTCACCTCCCAGAATGATATTACCCAGGAGATTCAGGATTGTCTCCGCTAAAATATGCTAACATGGGCTACTTGGGAATTTCAAGAATACAGTAGTATTCCGAACTACAACGATCTCCCTCTATAAGATACTTGCAAGGCCAAACTCACTCAGATATCAGAACGCTGTACTATAATCAGGAACCAGGAACTGGCTCTGCTAAGATTTGCACTTAGGTATTACACAGCGA
Source organism: Rhaphigaster nebulosa (assembly GCA_948150685.1). Classification (NCBI taxonomy): domain Eukaryota; kingdom Metazoa; phylum Arthropoda; class Insecta; order Hemiptera; family Pentatomidae; genus Rhaphigaster; species Rhaphigaster nebulosa. The sequence goes on from OX411308.1 coordinate 80,776,838, forward strand.
AGATTCAGTTCTGTATTTTTTTACAATGTTGTTAATTAAAGGGTCAAATGACCCTTCCCCGTCGTGAACATGAAAATAAAGATTTTTAAAAATCAAACTAAACAAAGTAAAACAATAAAAAAAAAATAATAAAAATTACTCCAAGCTACTGAAGAATCAGTTTTAAGCATGACAATGGATCATTTGACCTGGCCCGTCTTTTCCATTGTTAAAAAAGTTACCATCAAAACTGTTAGCCGCTGCTTTTGCTCCTTCATCGGCTCGTTCGTTGAGTTATCACCTGGCTTCGACCCAGGAAGTATTAGTTATTACATAGGGTTCATAACCCAGAAAGCTATTATTTTGCTTCCTACGTGTCAGCACTTAACAAATGTTATATCCCTAAACATCCCCTTCCCTTTTGTATGTATAAAAACCTATCTCAAATGAACAGATCAATTAGAGTGTAAGATAATGTGAGAGAGTGTAAGAGAGAGTCAGTTAGAGTACACTCTCACTATGTTAGCTTTAAGTCTAATGATATTGTCTGTAATATAGTCTATCTGTAAGTTAACACTGTCAGTAGCCCACTATTTTATATGATGTAATTTTGCAACTAGTTTCATAAAATATTTTTTAAGACCTGCACGCATAGACTTTGTTAGTTGTTGCCTATAATGTCTATCTGCGAAGGGACTGACAAAGTATTATTTTTTAGTATATTTGTTTTAATGTCATTTTCATGACCTAAATTTTTGGAATTAATTTTTTTTTTTTCAACTTCGAATGATTAATATCGGTAAAATCGATCGTTTACTATATAAATTTTGACCAAAAATTCTTGTAAGAACTTACAATAAAAGCTTTAACATAAAGGTTCTTATATGAACTGTTTCAAAAAAGTTCCCAAGAAAAATTTAATTCAGAACAAGAACGTTTTCAAAATAAAATTCCACGGCTATTTTACTAATAACCCTGGTTGTTAGTAATTTTAAAGCATAGTTTTTTAGGGAACATCAAAGTATTTTTTAAATTATGATTTAACTTATTTATAAATATTTTTTTTTTATTCTTCGACTTTTATCGATTTTGCCTTACAGTTCTTCAGGTTTTTTTTTAACGCGCATTTAAAAAAAAATGCCGCTGGTTTGATTGGTAGGACTTCGAGTCCTGTTAAATTATTTCCGTCCACGGAGCGGCCATTATGAGGAATATAGCGAGAATAATGAGGCAATTTATTCTATAAGCAAGGGCATAAAACTGAAAAGCATTAGCGAGAACCATCAATCCTAAGCTAATGCCTAGGTCCTCTGTTAGCGGATTATCAAATCCTTTTCCCATGATCGCGGATCGCGGCAGGCTTTTTTTTATTTCTGCATTAAATTTATTTATTGACGATTAAATCTCCCATTTTGATAATGAACTGAAGCGGTATTTTAGTTTACGGAATTTTCAATACTCATTTTCCGGAGTCTTCCACGTTCCACATAAGCCTGTGGTAGTAGAGTCATTAACGTTATTTTCAAAACTGTTATATCATTTTGGCAGTTGCTAACCTGAAAAATTGGAAACAACAAATAACAAAAATAGGAGGTTCTTTTCTTTCGAAATTGTTACTAACGAAGCCATAACGATAAACCTAAAAAGTACTAGCTAACTTTGAATTTCTAGGCAATGATATGTATTGATATTGTTAAATATTATCGTTATAGGGAAAGAAGCAAAGAGGTGAAAAGGAGGTGCTTCTAAACTGATCGAGGCTGAGGGTGGACGACGAGACTCTGAAGATGAAAAATGCGCTCTGAATCCCCTGACCTTGCCTGATGCAAGCCTACAACCATCGCCTTCAAGCCTTCGCCTGAGGAACCATCAACACCAACTAGTACAGATAAGAGATTTATGTTAAAACAATTAATGGCTAAGTCTAGGCTGAATCATTCCATGGTTAACTTTCTATTGTAATAGTTTGTTATTTTAATTTTGAATAATAAAGATAAATGTTAGCAAGGAGGTAGTTCTTTAGTAACCATGTCCATATTTAATTTGAATATATTTCATTAAGATAGCAGTAACGTTGATTAACATTAGTATTAAACTTAAAAGTAGGAACACTATCTTGGTTAATTATTAAATAATGGTAAACACAAACCAGGCCTTTGGAAAGGAACCCAATTTAGAGGACAAGGTAAGAAATTCAAAAGTATTCATAAACTTACTTAATTTTGGGATAATCATATTCAATGATTGCCCAACGGCATCCCTATATATATAGACTAATGTATTAGAGCTAAATAGTAATCAAGCTCAACTCAAGTTAGAGAAACATAGCATAAATAAATGGCATCCGGCTTGTGGGGACTTACCATCCAGTTTAGTAATTAACCATTTAGTAATTAGTAATTAACCATTATAAAATTAATTAATTTAATTAGTAACTGATTGTTTTAACATTCATTAACGATAGTAATAATATGATTACAAAGATCAATGTGATTACAAATAGATGGAATGATTCAGATGGACTAGGTTACCTATTTTTCTTAATTTCCCAATTTGATAAATATGCTTGCATGTAGTTGGTTACCTATGTTGATTCTATTTTTTATTCTTAATTTTCGCATATATCGTGTATCAATGTCCGCGTAACGATTCGATATTGGGGTCACGAAAATTCTTTCATTATCTCTTTGTTTCGGTACCTCATTGCAGTTAGACTGTCCCAGTACTTCTTTTTAATTTTATATACCGTGAATTCCACCCCCGAAAATTCACCACATCATTCACTATGAGGCCTGAAGACATAAAACTCCTAATGGAGATGTTTACAAAAATGGAGAAAACAATGAATGAAAATGCAAGAAAATTGGAGAAACAGATAGATGGATTTATTGCAAGAGTGACGGAAGATACAAACGAAACAGAAGAAAAATATATTAAAAATATAGAAAGTCCAATAAAAAATAATGAAAACGAATACCAAATTGAAGATCATGTAGGCCCACTTGTTGAAGAAAACAATAAAATAGACCTCTTCGAGGAAACAACCTTTTCCGAAGAGAGTATAAAAGTTGAAGACCCCAGAGAACTTACAGAAGAAAGAGAGATAGCAGGTGAAGAAGATCCTAAGTTAATAGATGACCCCGAGGAATCTCTTAATATTAAAGAAGCCCATCAGATTGAAGTCCAAGAAGAGATGAGTCACCCAAGTCCCAACACGTCTAATATAACGGAAGTCATACCACCACTTATCTTAAGTTCACCCCTTATTATAAATAAAAATTTAGAGAGAGCTCTACAATCAAAATTATGCTATCATATAATAAGCGGTCGGAATATGAGAACCCCGAGGAAGGTGACAAGAATAAATAAGAAAAAAGGGCTGAAGAGAATTAAAATAAATATAGGAGAGAGTAAAAGGCCAAGACACTTGTTGTTTAGGACCAAGCGATTGCTGGCGGATACCAGGAACTACCTCAGGGGTATGGTTAAGAAAAAACAATGACCTTCACGCTGGCTGGAATACGGGGCGCTTGACAAAACAAGATTTGGACTATGGACTTCGAAAGGAAACTTACTAAAATATATAATAGCCGATGCAATAGTTTTAATAATATTAAAATATGAAAAATTACCCAGAGGTCTCACCAGATTAATTACTAATTAAAGATTAAGATAAATAAAAGTAAAGGTAATAAAAGAGTTTGATGAAGAGGAATATGGCTGAATAAAAATTCATCATTATATCTAGTTTAGTTTAATCCATTTGTTTTATATGATAGGCCGGGTTAAGAAAAGAAAAACCTACAGTTTTGTTTTTAAAGCCGAATGCAGCCCATGGAGTAAACAGATTACCACCACGAATGAGTACCCCAAGGAAGAATCACCTAAAGAATGTCTGTATAAAGGTTAAATTATTTTTTGAGAAGAATCCTGAAGTTGAAGTAGACGCAGTTCCTTCATATCTCCCGGAAGTGGGATTGATTATTTCAGTGATAAACTCATTATAGAAGACGCAGAGCGCTTCTGATTCGCCCAGAAAACTGGGATTGTAATTTTTTATAAAATTCAGCATTCATATGACCCGAGGTGGGAGAAGGTTGATATATCCTATGTTGGGACGCACTTTTAATTTGATGTATAATCCATGGTGCACATAAGAGCCAGGCGAGTAAATTCTAATAAGTAAAAGGCCGTTTATAAAAATAAACAATTTGTTGTTCGGTAATAAATTTAATAATAAACTTACCATTGCATATTATAATCCTCTTATATCATTTAGGAAACCTATTACAGGAAAAGCTTTTTAGTAAGTATAAATGTTTAAAGATTTTAAGTAAATAGCTAATTAGTTCATTCATTTTTTGTAATAATATCATAAGGTGAGATTTTGAAATCTAATTAAACATCCACAGTTTCGTATTTTTTACATGGGTAATTTTTTAAACTTTGTAACTCTATCCGTTAGGATTAAAATCAAATATAATTGGCAATATTAATTTAAAATGCACTATGGAAAATATAGCAATCCTTTTTAGTTGTTTTAGGTACAGGAATAAATTTGGCTTTGCCAAACGGCGGGCAGTTGGGGTCCGAGCGAATTATTCGTAAGGTTTAAAATAACTCACCCTGTACTTAAGATAAGAGGAAGTTTTATATAAAATCTTTAGGAGATTAAAAATCTGTATTAAAAGTAATGATTAGCAGTAGTTCAATCGGCATTGAACCGTCGGGTTTACTAAGCTTTTTATTTTTTATTTTTATTGTTATTATTATTATTAGTTCAATGTAAATAATAGATGATCAACTATTCATATCTTGATAAATAAAGTAATAACATTGTGTGGGAAACAAGCCATTAAAGGTTATTGACAACACTATTTGTCTTTCTTGTTTTGTTTTTTTTGTGTGTGTTAAGGGACACAGGTAAGAGCGACCTCTAGGAATTGCCAAGTAGCTATGCCTTGTTGACCCTTGAGTACTTAACACCCTAGTATGATATGATTAATTATATATTTAATCCTTTTGCTTAAGTAAAAATTTTGTAAAGATAGTAGATAAGCTAATATATAAATATAGTAGATAGGTTAGGTTTATCTTCTGAGTAATAGTTTTTTTTTTGTGTTAGTTTTGTTTATTGAAACTGAACATTGTAAATATTGTAAAGGTGGAAAAATTGTAAATATTGTAGATATATTCTTGTGAATAGGTAAATAGCAGTCGGATGGATCGACATAGATTATAAGTTATGTGTGTAGCTAAACCATACGGAGTGATTCAGGACTTAATAGCATTAGAATATTTTTGTAAATACAGTGATTAGTATTAAAGTGATCTTTAAGTATTGTTTAAGAAGATGAAGAGAAAAATGTCCCCCTTCAGGCTTCATTTTTCTCTTCCTTCCACCCCACGGATAATGATATGTATTGATATTGTTAAATATTATCGTTATAGAATTTAACAATATCAATAGCGAACAAAAGAAATAAGGGTCGAGCAGGTAGAGAAGGGTAACTGACAGGCGATGACAGATGTCACCACATAAGTGATAAGGGATAAGTTAATTTAAAAACCTTACTGAGAAGTAACACTGTAACAATGCCAAAAGCTGGAACATCTAATCAATTTTAAGAACTGGTCCCCTTAAGCTTGGCTGGCCTCGAGGAAAAAGTGGAAAAGGTATGATTAAATTATACCAGTTGGATAATAGTTCGCAGATACGGCTGTCAGGACAAGGGGTGGAGCCATCCGATGAAATCCCAGAATTTCCTCCCTCTATAAAACTAGTCGGCCAATGAACATCGTTTTCAACCCCCTCTTAGGCAAAATAAGAGAAAAAGGGGGAAAGAAGCAAAGAGGTGAAAAGGAGGTACTTCTAAACTGATCGAGGCTGAGGGTGGACGACGAGACTCTGAAGATGAAAAATGCGCTCTGAATCCCCTGACCTTGCCTGATGCAAGCCTACAACCATCGCCTTCAAGCCTTCGCCTGAGGAACCATCAACACCAACTAGTACAGATAAGAGATTTATGTTAAAACAATTAATGGCTAAGTCTAGGCTGAATCATTCCATGGTTAACTTTCTATTGTAATAGTTTGTTATTTTAATTTTGAATAATAAAGATAAATGTTAGCAAGGAGGTAGTTCTTTAGTAACCATGTCCATATTTAATTTGAATATATTTCATTAAGATAGCAGTAACGTTGATTAACATTAGTATTAAACTTAAAAGTAGGAACACTATCTTGGTTAATTATTAAATAATGGTAAACACAAACCAGGCCTTTGGAAAGGAACCCAATTTAGAGGACAAGGTAAGAAATTCAAAAGTATTCATAAACTTACTTAATTTTGGGATAATCATATTCAATGATTGCCCAATGGCATCCCTATATATATAGACTAATGTATTAGAGCTAAATAGTAATCAAGCTCAACTCAAGTTAGAGAAACATAGCAGCAACAAGGCTGGTCAGCATTTTTTTATTATAATTTATTATGTTTTTCATTTTGATGTAGACTTTGAGTTTCTGCATATTTTAATTGTTACGAATTTAGCTTATTAAAGAAAAATATCCGTTAACATGCCGTGGGCAAAATAAGGATTTTAGGTAACAAAATATACTTCCTTGATTTTGTAGTGCATAGGCGGTCATTAGCATTAAGTACCTATTTGTTTAGCTAATATTTGTTATTTACCGTTTTTTATGTAAACATATTAGAAATAAAGATGTTTTTATTATTAATATAAATCAAAGATGATTAATTGAATTTGTTAAAAAAAATGTCCAATGTATCTCCGCTCTCCCCTATTTTATATCTTCAGTATGGAAAATGATATCGACGAGGTTATTCCACCAAAACGTTTGTTTTTCAGATTACATTAATAGGAAAAGACTAACTTCAAAAAAATAATTGCATTTGGTAAATTAAATTGAAAAACAAAGTTTGCATTATTAGGTAAACAAGCCTTAAATTTTTTTTCACCCCCAAAATTATGTCAGATTTTAATTGAGCGAACCAAAATACCTTTATCTTGAAAATATCATCGGAATTTTTTTATTTTTTTTTTCAGTTCCTAAGGGCTTGAAAATATTTAAGCAACATAATTACGTTCAGATTTGAAGCTCTATCTCTCGTCTGCAGTTTATCCGATTTTAAGGTTTTTGAACATCCGATTTGGATATTTTCTAAACAGAAAACATGTCCCTTAAAAATGTGGTTAAAATGTATCATAAATTGAATTAAGAAGCAATTGAGGCAGCAGGTGTATATCTTTGACGAATGATTTTTTTCTGCAATATCTTTTTGTAAATTAATTTTTATAAGCTCTGTCATTAATTTAATAATATAGTAATTATCTTCATCTATAAGGGGAGAAATAGTAATCTGCTATCAAATTACAGGAATTAATTTTAACACAGTAAAAATCAACAATAAAAGCTCGTTCATCATTTCATATTAATTAAATTTTTTGAAATAGTTTATATTTGCCAATATTTATTTCATTAAATTATTTTGTTACAAACGGAATTTTTATAGATGACTTTTAAAATCCATGACTTAGAAGGACGTCACGCAAAAATGGTTGACCTGGTGACGAACTAGTTAGCTATCTTTTTAATCAGTTGACATCAGCATGATGGTATAGAAGGATCAATCTAATTAGCTATCTTTTCAATTTATAGCATACAATTTTAGATTGAGAAAGATTAAGTTTGTATTGAGAAATAATGCAATCTCCTACACTCAAGGAAAATAGCTATTAGTGCTGTAATAATCCATTCATACCTCATATACAAGTGAAAAAAAACAATAATAATAAATATATGTACATCACAAATGTAAATAAATTGATTGCCAATGAAATAATAGCAAAATAATTAAACAACCAAGATAGAAAAAAAAAATCATTTTAGATTGAAGAGGCAAGCCATAAAACGTAATGAGATTAATTTAAAGTTTTATTTCAGCCAATTAATACTATAAGCTTCTTCTTAAAAGTGATATGTATTTTTTGTAGCCACGATTTCCATTTTCCATAACTTTGGCAGTTGGATCATAATGAAAAAACTTTTTGATCGTTGATAGTTTTCCCAAAAGCATCTCCATTAAGTAAATAAAAATTATATTTTCCTATAATCATTGTTGAAAATGACATCTTTTTAACAACTTTGTTCAACAGCTCAAATTATTGGCACGTGTTACGTTTCGGAGACAATCTTCCCATCCTCAAACATTATATTACGTAAAATCACATCAAAAGCATAATAAAATGTTAAATTTAAACAACATGATTATTACAATTTCAATTATATAATATTTTAAAAACCTTAATTTATCTTTATTAGATATTCATTATAACATAAAAGTTAGGAAATAAAGGTGCGGTTAAAGGTGGGAAATGCTTGTTATTTTTCAGTATCGACATTACTTAGGTCGCGCATTTTGCCCAGAAACTTAAAACTTAGAATATACAAAACTATTATCTTGCCTACAGTTCTGTACGGGTGTGAAACGTGGCCACTAACCTTGAAGGACGAACAACGCCTTAAGGTCTTCGAGAATAAGGTACTGCGTAAAATATTTGGTCCGAAAAAGGATGACTCAATTGGAGAATTTAGGAGGTTACACAACATGGAATTGCGGAGCATGCACCCTGTTGATTTAATCGAAGTGATATCATTGCGAAGGTTGAAATGAGCTTGCAAAGATGTTGGGCTCAGTAACGAACGAATTCCTAAAAAGTTAATAAACGCTGAGCCGACTGGTAAACGTCCGAGGGGTAGATCGAAACGTAGATGGGAGGATTGTATTAAGAGTGATCTCATGAATTTGGGTTTGGACGGTAGTCGGTGGACCGAGATTTGTAAGCAGCGATTAGTGGTATCGGCATCGAACCTTCGGGTTCGCTAAGCCTTTTATTATTATAACATAAAAGTTGGTATAAATAAATCTATTTTTACTTTTCGTCTTGCTGGTTATAAAAATTTGTACATGCCCATCTAATTATCGAAGTCCCAACTTAACTGATCCAGAAATCTCTCTTAGGATTACCCTTTGAAACTTTTATTCATCCGAAACGTCACATACGTCAATCATTTGAGTTATTGAATAAAGTTTTTAAACGGAAGTCATTTTCAACAATGATTATATAAAAAGGTTCTTGAGAGCTTCCTTAAATAAATTAGAAAATAAAAATTCTTATTCTCAGAAAGCATAATTTGTCCGTAAACTTGTCCTTCGTATTTTTAAACAGTTAATTATAATTATATATTAATCTTTAAAAAATATTTTATGTGCTACTTTGAAAAATTACGATTTTTGAGCTATACATTCCTCAAGAAAAATACTGTAGATTTTAATAAAAACAAACACGGAGAAAATCTCTTGAATAATTGTGATTCACTGCTCTACCAATCTTCATGATACCGTCGGTAAATCGTTCTCGCGTGTCTAAAGACGTTTTTATTTCTGCTAACCGTTAAACAACAACTCTTAAAGAAAAAAAACGTTTACTTTTTAAAAAAATATACAGACAAATGCATTTGACAACTGATAAACGGTTATAATAGGCTCTAATTGGCTAAACATAGGCCTGACTTGAACAATTAATGCAACATTACAAACTGTATCAGGTCCGGCAACATTATTCTCTGAGCGGAGTTGATCTATAGCGTGAGGGCACGCGACTACAGTTCAGAGCCTCTGTTTGCGTCTTAGATCACGATAAAGATATTTTTAAATCAGTATGTATTTCTGTTCTTAGGCTCAAGCTTTTAAACAGACTTGTTCTAATGAATTATTTAACAGTTGTAACTATATTTAAAACTCGAGCAGTTATAGCTCTGATCCTCTACCAAGTCATCCAATCCGCCGTCCATACTCTTCGATATCCTTCAATTGAAATCCTCTGTTCACCAATCCGCATGTTTTAACAGATCTTTTCTTATTCGATCCTCATACTCATGAAAATCCATTCCTTCTTCTATTGCTCTAATACACTTTCCACCTTCAAATCTCGTTCATGCAGTTCCAAAACATTTGTAAATAGGTATCTCTTATTTTTAACTAAAATTTGCACCAAATTATGTATTAACACATCATTTTTATTTTGTAATTATTATAAATTCATTCTCTTTAACTAAATTCAATTTTAATGTATTAATATTGGAAGTTTGTATTCGCTAAAAGATTGAAAAATTATGTCAGTAAGATTAATTATAATTTCATATTTTTTTCGTATTAGGTTGTTTATTTATTTTATTATATGCTGATTCTCATGTTCTTCTATATACTGCTCTAAGGCTCTAAAGTTCTATTAATATTACCTGAATGTTATTCTAAAGGGACATGTTCTGGAATAAATAAAGAATATTTTATCATTACATATGGATGATTCTCATGAGACGTCAGCTTCGCATCTTCTGACTTTGAGTTTGTTTCGTTAAAACGAGAGCTCAAGTATGTTACCATTATTATTTCGGGTAATTTTCGTTTTATAAGATGGTTAGGTGATTTTTAACTATCCTAAATTCTAGTACATTTTGTTTGTTCTGTTTAATTCAGTGTTGTGCATTTGGAGTATATCTGATACATATTACTGATTACCTACTTAAAAATAATATATCTCAGCTATGCTACTATTTCCTTCCTATTCCTTCTGTATAAGTTGAGCTGTTTTGGGTCTATGTGTTATTTGTATTTGTTTGGTATTTTTATACTGTTGATGTGAGATGTACTGTCTCTACTCTGTTTTATATGATCAGTTTTCCAATTCTAATAATGAAACATTAACTGACTCAAAGCTATGTGTTGAAATTTTCGATATCTTTAAAAATTACTTAAAATATCTGATGTGGACAACACATGACTTCCTTGTATGCCTATTAAACTATAAATCGGTGGCTCAAAAAGTGATCCTGAATTTGGTTACTAGTTTCCGAAGATTGCAGTATCTCAAAAACGACACTCGGCGTCGCGACACCCATTTATTGACACACACACACACACACACACACACACACACACACACACACACACACAAATGGGGAGGAAAACCAGTATTTTACACTCAATTTTAACACTTAAAAGAAGTAATAAAAATTTTTAATTAGATTGGAAACCAAATTGCGTTTGCAAACTTTATTACAGAAACATATGATTTATATATTTAATTTAAATATAATTTTGGACGTAATCTTATTATGATTTTCAAGTAAAGTACCCTTTTCGGCTCACTAATTTTAACCAAAATATATTAAATACATTTATATCGATATAAAAGTCCTATTTACCAAATTTGAGATGTTTTACATTATATTTTAATATAATTTTTGATGAAAGTCTAATATGACCTTCAAGTAAAGTACCGCTTCCGGCTTTTCAATTTAAACCAAAATCTAATATGTTATTTAAATCAATATATAAGTAATACATACTAAATTTGAGAAGTTTTGCATAATATTTTAATATAATTTTTGATAAAAATCAATTATGACCTTCAAGTAAAGTACCACTTCCGGTGGTCAAGCAGTGACCAAAAAGAAAGGTTCACAACTAGATTTTACAAAACTCCTAAATACAAAATTTCAATTTCCTACGGCTAATAGTTTTTGAGTTATGCGAAATACGAACGAACGTACATACGTACGAATGAACATACGTACGAACGTACGTACAGACGCCACGGCGAAACTAGTCAAAATGGATTCAAGGATGGTAAAAATGGATATTTTCGTTGAAATCTGAAAACCGAACAAGGAAGTAAACTTCGTACAAGGAAGTAAAAAGAATAAATCATACACTATTAGTAAGATCAGACGTTTTGGGTGTTATGCAGAGCCGTTCCTTTAAGTTTAACGTTCTTTTCATCTTCCATACATCCTGTTTTATGTGCAGAAATACTCCTTATTCCATCGACTGACGTTTCGAAGTCTTCCTTCGTCTTCAGGGTTTTATTTTTTCTAGAAAATTTCTGAATACAACAAAAACACTATAAATGTTTTAAATTTTATAAATTGTTTTTATAAAAATTAGTTAGTTAATTCAAGAACCATATAATTTATTATTTATTAAAATTGCTATTATTATGATACTTAATCGAAGGAAGCAGATACTACATAATATATGTATATTATTAATATTATTATTAATAGTAATATTATGTATATTAAAAAAAAATTGTCTATCATAATTTGAATTTTTAACAAGTAATGTTTATATGTATTTTAACATTACTTGTTAAAAATTCAAATTACGATAGACAATTTTTTTTTCGTACTTAATATTATTATATTAATAATTGTTTGTTTTTAAATTGCTATTCCCAATTCCATTTTCTTTTCAGCGGCTATAGTTTTCCATTTGTGACAATTTCAGGTCTTCTTCGTAAATTTTCTTCATCGATGGCTTCATTAAGGAAGGAACGTTCAAGAAATGATTTAGGAATGTCATGCCATGGCCTCTCACCATATGTTCCTAAACAGTTGAATAAAATATGAAGTGAGTAATTATAAGTTTATTTTATAATAAACTATTGTAAATATATAAAAACGTTCAATAAATTTTATTTTTAACTGTAGAGGAAGAAAATACGAGGAACCTACCGCAGAGAGAAAACAAAAGAAAACAAAAAGTAAATAAAACTATAACGCAATTCCTAATTCTAAGCAGAACGTAATTACTGCAAGTTTAAAGTGTTGATAAAAAGTTTTATGTTTTTTTATCGGGGAGTTAAGAAATCTCATTAACAAGGGGGAGGAAGTTTAGGAGCGCTGTTGGAGGAAGGTAATGCGATGAAGTTGGGTCAAAGCATTAATTGGAAAAACTAACTTAACGAATGCACAGGAAGCCCCAACGGAACTGGGAGGGGCGAAGCCATGCGATGTTACATGTCAGCTCCTAAGGCTAGGAATAATCGATTTATTGCAGGCGATTAAGGCATGTACACACACTCGCACACGCTTTGTATTTATTGAAAATGTAATAAACGGGAGGGGAAATCATAAGTCAGAAATAAATATAGGACACCTTTTCTATTAAAAATATTGTAGAAACTGTTTATTTATTTATTAGATATAAGAAGGGGATGCAAGATATGAATTCGACATTGATAAGTCAATAAAAATTGATAAGTTAATATAAATTCGATATAATATAAATATAATATAATAATAATATAATATTAATATAAATTCAACAGGCTGTACATCGCTCTTTGTGACGGTGAAACATTAGTTAAAAAGATTTAAAAAAAAAAAATGCAAAATCTATAATCTTATTTACATCATTCATAAATGTGTTACTTTAAAAAAAAATAGAAAGCAAAAATAAAAAAGAATTCAGATGATATTTATTTAATATGTTAAGAAGTGTAAAAACTAATATTAATGTAGCATGCTAATGACCTTCTATCGGTAGATGCATTTGTATATTGAATAAATAAATGATTTAGCAACCCAACCCTAAATTTTTCTATTAGGAATTCAGGAATCAATTGCGGTCAACAATCTTGCAATTTATAAACGAACACAGATTCTCTATAGACAATGTCATGTTTACGAACATTTTAAAATGTATCTTATTTTATGAAAAAGAGCAATGGATAGTTTTGAAAATGTTTATAAAGTATAATAGATATGCTTATAGAGTGGATGTAAAGCCATATATACCCTTATATGGCTAGAATGTGTTCATATATTGAAGAAGACAACCAGAGGGGAGCTCTTCGGGAAGCCTTATTCCATTTCAGTCTTTTTATTTCCCATTTCCTATTTTCTCCAAGCAACTTTAAATTTATTTTTATTCAAAATAGATGAATACTCGTTTTCTTTAAAGCATATTGCTTTATTATTTCTTTTTATTCGTAATTTATTATTAAAGATAATATATATGTATATCCAGTGTTACTGGAAAAAATATAAATGGTATTGTCAGTGATCATTAATTTCACCTCATCAGTCTGGCTCTAGACTTCAACTAGTTAACATCGATCCTATACTGTTCCTGCTCCGTTATTTATAATTCTTTTTTATTTTCTATTCAAACAAATTGTGAGTAATAAATTGTTTACTTATACTGACAAACAAATTATTTGTTAGAACGTTACTACAATTTGAGTTAACTAACGCTTCTTGTTTGTGAGAGAAAAAATTGATAGAGAATTAAAACACGATCTGTAGAGATTAAGTGGTTATCAGTCCCCACTCTATAACCGGAGCTTCCCCACCACCGTTATCCCCTCTACCTCATATAGCCACTCTACTTAGAGCCTCCATAATGGCAAAGTGTCCAGTCTGTAAGAACTTGGTTGCCAGAGACGATAAATTAGCACTCGCGTGCTACGTATGCAAATCAATCTTCCATGGAAAATACTGCAACATGTCAGAGATTGAAATCTCTCAAATGAGAAATAAAAAACAATGGAGTTGCGGCAGTTGCGAAAGCTCGGGCAAGTCAGGTAACAGGCAGTATAGTGCTGTACCAAGCAAAAATATGGAAGAGAACGTCGTACTATACTCGCCGAAATCGGTAAAGTTACAGATGATATCAAGGACATTAAATGCACCATGAATAAGCAGTCTGATGTCATTTTTGAAAACTTAGAAAGACTGAAATCGATAGAGGAACGAGCCAAAAGACAAGACGACCTTATTGAAAAACTACTAATTGAAAATAATAATCTAAAAAGTAAAATTAAAACGCTGGAGGTGAAATTGAATCACCTTGAACTAGCCCAGCTCTCACATTCCTTAGAAATTAGGGGAATTCCTGCAAAAAGTGGCGAAATTTCTGAGGCTATTGCCTGCTCAGTTGGAGCTGCCCTAGACATCAAGCTCAGCGCTGAGGACCTGGACTCAGTGGAAAGAAAAAGGTGAGGATCTCCGTCCGCCTGCGGTCGTCGTTCGTTTAGTACGCCAGACAGTCTGGGACGAGGTGATCCGTCTACGGAAGGTGAAAAGAGGTTTCACGAATAGGCACCTCGGCTGGGAGAACGACGAGCGTATAAACGTTAGTGAGGAGATGAGCATTGTCAACCGTCATATCTACTGGCTGGCGAGGCAGAAGAAGGTCGCCGGCTAAGTTAACTATGTTTGGTTCGCTCGAGGCGAGAGGATGGCTCACCAGTAATTATCACTAATAAAGAGGAAGACATTGAAACTATTCAATGACTTTTATCTCACTGTTCCAGCGGATCTAGACATTTTCTTTTTTTCTTTCTTTATTTTTATTTTTATTCTTATTACTTAAATCCCAATTTTTATTTTTATTTTTTTCACAATATGCCTTTATTTTTTTATTAATCGCTTATCTTAGTTTACAACGCCTCTTCCTCACTTTATATTTAATCTTCTCTGTACAAAATTGTATTATTCATGTTGAAAGTATTGAATATCAACCATGGTGGCTTTCTGCTCCAACTCCAACTCCAACTCCTTTACTTTTGTCAGATAAAAATCCTTCTTTTTCCTTTTATGACTAGTATCCTATTGTCCTGCCACGTTGACTCCAAATCCCTTCCAGCCCATTTCGATGAATTCCTTAACTATTTTCTTCACGATTTCTATACCTAGCTCAAACCAAATATTCCTCCCTCCTCTATATCCATCCCCAATTACACACTCATTCGTCACGATGGGGAGGACCGAACTGGTGGAGGTGTTGGTATCTGCGTTCATGGTAGTTTGACACTCCTCATTTAGAATATCTTTTCTTGGAAATTTCCTTTAATTCATCCTCCCTCCTCCATGTGACAGTTTACTGCCCTCATCATGTCCGATTTGGTCCTACATTCTAATCCTCCCACTTCACCTACGTGCCTTTATACAACTAAGTGATAATAACCGGTGACTTCAACACTAATCTATGCTCTGACTCTCATGACAAAACATATCTTATAGACCTCATCCACTCTTTAGACCTCTTCATAGTATCCTTTCAACCCACCCACCACACTCAGTTTACTATTATATGGCTGGACCTTTTTATAATAGATTCCTCCCAAAAATTATTATCTTCCTCACAGAATCCAGTGCCCTTCCTATCAAGATCATCTATAATATTCCAACTCCTAAGCTCATACCCAAACAAATTTCCTAGCGGAATTTCCTACCTCGACTCATTAACCTCTGAAAAACTAAAACCTTTCCTCGATTCACTTTCCCAGTCCCTAGAACCTATGGATTCCTCTTCCTCCATTGATGAAATGGTGGAATGCCTATCCTCGAATCTTTCTATTTTCCTAAACCACCACACACAACTAAAGACGTCCTAATAACCTTCTGACGTCCTGCGGCTCTTTGGATTAGTACAGAAATTAGGGAGTTGATGAGGAGAAGAGATGCTGTCAGGAAACGCTTTCGACGAACACGTGCTACCGATGATTCCTCCTCTTTTAAATCTCTACGAAACCTCACCTAATCTTCCTTACGCCTTGCCAAGGCACAATATTTCCACATTACCTTATCACAAGCCACCGATCCTAAGTCCAGATGGAAAATCCTTAAAAACCTATCCGCAGTAAACTCAAAATCCTGCACTTATTACTCGGTTGTTCCTGACGAACTTAATTCCTATTTTGCTGATCCATTTCCAACATCGCACTCTCCTCCATGCTGCACTCCATAAACATCCTTTTATCCTGAAAATTTCTACGTTACAAATATTTCCCCTGAAGAGTTACTCTCCTCAGTTCTCAAGTCTAGAACAAACGACTTTGGCCCTGATCACATTCCTGTGAAAATCATCAAACGATGTCTCCCTGCCATTTTCCCCTTCCTTTTACATATCTATAATTTTTCCTTCCAAAATTGAATTTTCCCAGCAACATGGAAAAAAGTCATAGTCCGTCCGTTGAAAAAAGTTTCGGTTCTCGCTACAGTTACCGACTTTAGACCTACCTCTATTCTTTCCAACTTATCAAAACCACTTGAAAGAATAGTCCATCCCCAACTTAATAACATCCTTGAGCAAAAAGCTCTCCTCAACCCTCTCCAGTCTGCCTTCCGATCCCAGCAATCTGCCTTTTTGAAAATAACTCGAGATCTCCAATCCTCTATAGACCAACAGAAAATGACTATTCTTGTTCTCTTCTACTTTTTAAAAGCTTTCGACTCAGTTAATCATAACACCCTTTTTTCCAAACTCCAAAACCTTTCCTTATCAAATAGTGTCTTAAAGTGGTTCCTATACTTCATGTCTCTTCGCTCCCAAACAGTTATCATCCCCAATAAACCTCCTTCCTCCCGCCTCTTACACTTGGTGTTCCTCAGGAGTCTTCACTCTCCTCATCGGACCATCCTCATCGGATCCAAGCATCTTCTCAATTCCTTACTCTACATCAACCGCCTACCTATTCACTTCCATACCATGTTCAGAAACCTGGGTGTAATTTTTGATCAACTCCTATTCTGGAACAATCACACTTCCCAAATCACTCCATTGCTGTCCTTAAACAGATTTCGAGATTCTACGAGCTGTGGCTATTAAATAACAAGACTGACGTTGCAATAAAATTTATTTTTATAATATACATAATTACTTACTATCACCTTCAATCTACACCCCTTCTCTATCCCTACAACGCTCCATGCGAATTTTCCATTGTTGGAAGCAATGCTGGAAGTCATCTTCTTCAGCTCCTTCAGGTAACATGTGATGAAACGTGTTTTTTTACTTGGGAGTTGGAGTGCATTTTCAATCCGTTTCATAACCCCTAGAGCACGATATATTTTCGCTACATTTGAGCACCTCCAGCGGCACCCTTTGGGTCAGGCGAGCTTAAATTCGGTATGCAGGGCTTTCTTCTAAGTAAAACGATACCGTAAACGTATGGATGAATTTCAGTAAAAATTTCGGCAAGTTTATCTGAAATTTCAGCGATCTTCAAGATTAGCGCACCTTTACAGCTCCACCAAATTAAGTTATACGGTTGAACATTTGTATGTGAATTGATTTGGTGTCAGGTATCACTTAGGGTCTCAACTTGTTTCTTTCCCGGGTTTTTACGTTTTTTAAAAATATTTCTGCACATTTAAAACCCTTTCAAATTTCCTGTGCATGATGAGACAACCAGTGCATTCAAACACAGAGAGAAAACATATGGTCGTTTTCTAATAAACAAGACAATTTGCAATATGCAAATAATGGAACAATTTAAACTTTATTAGCTTTGTTAAATAGTGTGAGTTAGTTATTGTGCTAAATTAATTAAATTACACTTCTAAGAGTTACAAATGCCAGTAAGGTTTACGTAACGAAACACCAAGATCGTGTAAGCTGACTTGTGATACCCCCCTCCAACAACAAACATGTAACATTACGTGTGTCACAGCTTGTGCCCCCAAGCAATAAGCTTCAGTACCCTTCCATGTTTATACCCTACAAAGATTTTAATTTCGTACATTTGTTATTCCACGTTTTTAACATCATACCTATATATCACAAGTATCGTAATTGTCGTAATCCTCCTCAAAGATTATTTCTATATTGAATTCCACTGAAATAAACAAATTTGCATATTTTAAAAAATTATTTGTATTTTTCCCTTTAGCGCTTGAAATCACGTAGTATAAATATTCATTAAGTGAGCGACCAAAACGCAATACGAAAAAGATTAAATACGACACTAAAATGCAATGGACGAGGTCATCCATCATATGTGCTTAACATTGAATTTGATTACAGCTATAACCCTTGAAGAATTAGGTGAATTTTAGAGACTCGGAACGAACGACTGCATATAAACTACATGCAACCCATATGAACATCAATGATAACAACCCCATCTGACCAACTATTACGCTACTGTATAGCACGATATGCCGGCCCGAAAGGGATAATAAAATGGATTTAATTACTTTATTACTTCATTAATTCGTTTATTACTTCAATTTTGACCGACGAACAGCGCATATTTTCATCGATTCCGTCTTCACCACTTCACCACTGTTCATTCTTTATCGCCATAGCAAGTCGCATTAGGTGTAAACAGTACGGTTTAATGTTTTTTTTCACGATGGGTAATAAATGTTCGTTAAGTACCATAAATTTGTAGATGGACAGCAGTATGCCATTTTACTACTACCGACTGGCATTTTATGCTTATGTGAATTAGTAGACTGTTGAAAGACTGATAAATTATGTTCAAACTCTTTTGAAATTAGTTCAGAAAATGATTTTGGTTCTATGATTTTATGAAAATCGTTTTTTTTTTAATTATGCTGATTTTGAATTATATAACTATAATTCAATCAACGATATGTTTGTCGAAAATAGTTTTTTTTTTAAATTAAATTTGCATAGCGCTACTTTATTTTATAACAGTACATTACTTTATTTTATTTATATCCCTAGTTTTTGATTTAGGCCATGATAAAGGCTATAAACAGAAAGCAAAACATTTAATAAAGGAGTAATCGTAAATTAATTGAGATTCTGAATGCATTCAGACTGAAATGTTTTTAAAAAATACAACATTAATATTTTCATATATTTTCTCTTAATTGTAATTTTAATTCTTTATTTCCCACTCAATAAACCCAGGAAGTTTATAACATCTCATCAATAGTTTACCTGATGATTTCATCGCAGAAGTATTTTGAAATAGGCGTAAGCGCCATTTAGCAAACTTTACAGGAAAAACATGAAATATTTTATTCCCAGAATAACAATATATTTTTTTATATTTTATTTTGTAAATTAGGAGTTTATCAAGTTAGCAAAACCTTTAAAATTACAATATATTTTTTAAGGCTTCTACCATTGGTAAAGGCCAGAGTGGTCAATATTTGGTGCTTGCGTCATCAAAAGTCGATTTTTTGACCATTTCCAATTATTTTTTTCGATATATAGTTAGCGGATAACGATAAAGATGTTTACGCTCCATTATAAATTTAAACGCAAATTTCGAATTTTAGGCCCTAAAACTTTATCAAAAACTTTAAAATATTAATTTACTTATTAATTTAGATATAATTTTTGTATTCATCAGTATGCTACATTCTATGGTAGTAAAAAATAAAGGTGCATACCAATATAAAACTGACTATTTTGTAATCATGATCTTTGAAAGACCTCTAACCTCTCCATAGCTGTATATTTTTACAATGGGAGCATTACAATATGTGTACAAATTTGCAGTTAATTATACCTGGTTTTTATTTTATGAGTCCATAATAACTATTGATTAATTACAAATAATGTATAGTCTTTATATTTAAATATAGGATTATATATATATATATTATATCTTCCTTCTACGGTAATCCCGAAGAAGAAGAGTTTATTGATTTATATGCTGCATGTTCCACGCCTCTTAAATTAGGCACACTGCACGTAATGCATGTTATATTTTTTATTACTTAGTAAAGTTATATTCTAAATTTTACCAGCATGATTGCACAACCACACATGTGTACATGAACCTTTGAAATTCTATCATCTTAATTTTTTATTTTTTCTATTTTTTTTCTAATAACATACTAAATTGAATTAGATTAACTTTAAAAAAAATTCGATGAAATAGATAATGCTCATCTAAAATTATACTCTTTTCGTATCAGTGTAACTGCTGTAAATAATAATGTAAATAAATTTTTATCAATTTTATTTTTACCCAGCCCACCTTTGTTTTTTTGTTTTTTAAAGTGTTTTATATCTAAAGATGCGCTTGAGAGACATTTATAATAGAGAGGTAATGTATTAACTCTTTCAAAATGCTCTTATAATTATAAATTATTTCATTTGATCATATTTTTTGTATATTATTTATCTTAATTATTAAAGTACAGAGTACAGGGCACTTTTTTTTTTCTTTTTTTTTAAATTATTAACACCCGTTTATAGCTTCGTGAGTGACATCATTGTAACCTAACCTGCAACATTTTTATCTACAGGAATTCTCGAAATGGGGCCGTTTCCAATCTCGAAATCGGAAAACACGTGAATTTAATTTTATCAAAAAGACACGAACAACCCTTACTTGCTTTTCAAATGAATTGTAAGATAATTTGATAACGAAATTGGAAAAAAATATGCCCTACAAATATTTAAGGCGTGATCTCCACCCTCAAAATGCCAAAATGGCGAGCGTATGAAAATTTATCAACAACGAGCTGATTTCCAGGCAATTGTTTAAATAAATATCAGCAATATCAAATGGTCATCCTGGCATACAATTTTTATGGGCAGTTTTGTTCAGCCCTACGCCATAAACATGTCAATTTTACGATATACATATAACTGATTAACACTTGCCGTCCTCGAAACGCATATGATTGAGTATTTATTTTGTGATTAATTAATGCAGTGGCCTACATAAATATTGGAAATATCGCTTAACATACAAATATGAGACGGTAGAAGGACTTTTTTTTTTTGTTATTCGCTTACATTTTGGAAACCATGCATCCTAGCGATAAGACTTTTCTGTACAAAATTAAAGCTGACAAAATTTTCTTCGATATAGATGTCAGTCATTTTTTCTCTATCTCGCATAGTTTCAAAGATATACGCGCTCATATATCGCTTGTTATTTGTCCGTCGTTTTTTTGCCTTATTAGACAATCTTCAGCTATTGTGTATTTTATTTTTTTCAAATTTGTTTTTCAAAATTAGCTAATGCGAGAGCGATATCTCGAAAACTATGCAAGATAGAGAAAAATGAATTGAATATTAGTAGGCCAATATTTTATTCTATTTCCTTATCAAATCATCTTGCGATTCAAGTGAAAAGCAATGGGTTGATCATATCTTTTTAGTATATCATTAAATTGACGTGACGTCCGATTTATAGATTGGAAACGGCCCCATTTCGAGAATTTCCGTACATAAAAAACTTGTAGGTTATGTTAAAACGAAGCTACTCAGGAAGGCTAATAATTTGACAAAAGAGACTGGGCCTTGTATCCAGTACTATTATGTAATAAGTGTGTTCAAGATGATTTATTTTATTTTTACTTAACTTAATTTTTTCTTTTTATTGATTGTTTACTTATTTTGCTATTATTTAAATTGTCTATCTATCAATTTTTACTACTGATGTACATTTTCTTTTCTTTTTATATCATATTTATCATTTTTATTTGTATGTTTTTTCGTTGTTTTTTTTCGTTTATCTACTGTATATGTTATGAATAGATTCTTATAGTCCTAATAGTTATTGCCCTTGAGTGTAGCAGCTTGTATTATTTTTCAAATAAAAATAAATTATGTAATAAAGGCATCCAGAGGAAATTCCTGCTTAATATCTATCTGCAGTATCTTATTATTATTATATAATATTATTCATATATTTAACAATTTTTGAATGGTTTCTATAGATGAATAAACTTAAAACATCTCTAAATTACCATCTAATTACTTGTTGTTTTCTTTAAACCATAACTAATAGATGTGAATTGCAGATCAGTTAGAAACTTATCTACGCAGTGACGTTACTGAAAATAACTAATCTATAGCCGATCGAAACCGAAAGCAAACCGACTATTACAACACCGAAACAATTTAAATATGTTTGCACATGGGTGACAGGCGTGAATGTGTTTAATCATGTGTATTGACTGCGACCAGTGTTTCCGAGACAGCTGACACCCTCTTCAACATTAATTACAGCTTCTGTTTGTAAGCTGCCTTCACGTGTTTCGGGATCCGGTCCGTATTCAGCCAGGATTCATATAAGACATAGACTGGAACACTCTGTCTCATACGACATCAAAATACTACAATTTCAACCTTTGACATTTGATTTCATTTTGTAATTTTCAACAAATAAAGGAATTGGATGTTATCGGGGCAGAACTTTGAAATAGACAATGAAGAAATCTCCAGTTTTCAACTTTAGTTTTAATTAATTTCTCAATTCTGACTTGTTGAAAAATAATTCAGCATCTAATTGGGGATAGGTATCTTATAATCTTGATTAATTAATGGTATTGGAAATGTCACTATCGGAGAAGAAAAGCCTTTGAGTGGCGATTTTCGTTTCATAATGACTCTTGTTAAAGAACAAACTAATCATCGGGTATCGTATTCATCCTCCATTCTCCTTAACGAGTACTCCCTCTCATTCCGCTAATGAGGATGTCTATCGCTCCCGATAATTTAATCCACATCCCTCCATATCTTTTTTTTTTTAATCTCCTCTTCCGTCCTTTGGCTCAAAGTATAACATATTCATACCATATTAAAATATATTTACAGTAAGCCCTTCTGCATATATTCTAAAATTTTCAATAAATCGCCGTGAATATTTCATAAATAAGTTTTGTAAAATTATTATAAAATTTTCATTAGTTGCAATAATACCAAAGAATTGTTATGTTATTTTTTTCAATATCTGTGTTAGTGTACATCACAACCGTTTAGTCGTAAATACACGTGCATCATATAGCCCATTTGCAGCGATGACGAAAATATTGTTAATATATATTAGAGATTATAGTTAATCCTATTTCGATATTAAGTTCCGATCTAATACCGTATACAGTTCATAAAACTTGGTAATTGAAACCTAACCAATAATTATGAGTTATCATGACCGATAGACTTTCACAAACATTTAAATGATTTAAATGTTGTATCGTTGTTTCTTAATTTTTTTTTGAACTGATGGCTGAACATGTGGTAAATCAATAAGGAGATCGTCAGAGTGGCTATGAATAATAAAAAAAAACTAGTTGTAACTATTTATTGAATGCCGACGTCTCGACCCGCTACTCAATCATTGACCAGCAGGAAGATGCTAAGAAGAGACTGAAGAGTCTTTGAATCCCTGATAAAGACCTACAATGTCTGTCTCTTTGTGCTTTTTATGCAAAATTTTTATATCAAATTGAAAAAAAAAATCAGATAATTGGTGAGATGTAGTGAGTGTAATAAAAAAAAAATGGTGACAAATAGTTTCCAATTAAAATGAATCCAGGCTTGTGCTATACGCGACTGCATGGTTTTTAAGACAAATCACAGCTAAAATTCACCGTCACTGGCTTATTATCTTATTGCTATAGCTTATTATCTTATTATATAGCTTATTAGCCTATTGCTATATTATCTATCTAACGGAGAAACCAGAATTTCATCTCGCTGCTAAATTATTTTCATTTACAAACTGCAGTTGATGCAGAAAGTTCCAACTTTGATCTTCCTGCTTGTATTATCCAGTTTATTCCAGACCTGCAGCTTGAAAACTTGTTCCCTATGGAAATTCCACTGGGCGGGGGTAGGAGCGCTATGCTAAACTTTGCTGACACACCAACTTGATTGGCAAAATTTACCTCACCTTACACCTTTCCATCCTGTATGCTTCTTTTACTGAGGATTTCAGATGCTAACATCAAATTATATTATGATTAATTTTCATTTATGAAATTAAGTTAGGAATTTCTGAAGGAAATATAAATTAAAAAAATACTAAATTATTTAAAAATATGTAACAGACTCTTATGTGCATTAACATCAGTAAAGTAATTTATAATTTTTTATATAGTGCCGAAATATTAAGAAAACTTTATAAATATTCTAGCAATAGATACTTCTCCATTATCATTTAGTATTATATTAATGCAGTTGATGAGCTTTGTCTGTGATTTGTCTGGAAGAGGCTTCCAGGGCTCACTCGAAACTAAAATGATAACCTAAATTTAGCCAGATGGTAAATTAAGCAGTTGGATTACAGTGCCTAACAAGAAGTCTCCCGATCCGGCAAAAGTTGTCAACGGGTTCACTACTATTGTGTTATGGTATTTGTGCTGAGGCTGATGTGTAACTTCCAAATTGCGCAATTTGGCTCAAACATCGCTTTTAGAGTAGAGAACTGTAGACAATGAATGGAAAACTTCACAGACGGATGAAACGAACGATTGCATACACTTATGCAAGAGAAAATGGAAAAGTGGAAAGGATCTCGAAGATGGATGAAAGGACTAATCCCAACTAAATCCACATGGTAAGGTCGTAAAATCTCCTTCCTTGCCTTGAAATAGAAGCATTTATTCTCTGAAGAGGTCAAGCAGATCTAAACCATGTCTGCCCTTTTATGAAAAGCTGAAAGGAAGGTTGTTTTAGATGGTAAGAATACACACTATTCTACGACTAAGTGCAAGGCTATCCATGCTAACTAGCTTTTTCACTTATCTATGATCATTGTTATTTCATTTTTTTTATGCCATAAAGTTACAGTATAATCTAAAAGTAGACATCGAAATCACCTCAGAATTAAATGTCTTGTCAAACAAGAGTCTTATGTATTTGGCACATTTAAATGTTAGCAGCAGTAAAGATATACTATATTTACTATATATATATATATATATATATATATATTTATATTTACTATATATATATATATATATATATATATATATATATATATATATATATATATATATATATATATGCATATATATTATATATTAAACAAAGCTTTATGTTTCTCAAATTACAGTAAATAACTAGCTCCATAGAATTTAACCAGTTGATAGCACCGTCAGTAGATATTTGAACGGTTTATGAGCGCTGTTCTGGGAAATGTATAGTATAATATGCTGTCTCTCGTCAGCATTAGTCTAATTTCGTGTTTGTTTTCAATCCTGAAGTCTAAATAGGCGAAACGTTGACTGGTTAGTTACTTAATGTAATTTGAGAGACTCGAAGATTTGTTTCGGAACAACCTTATTACTGGATCTGTCTCTTATTTCAAAATTTGTTTCCATTAATTATGAGAAAACTAATGTCGTATAATTGAATTTGAATAGAACAATAGAATTGAATTTTGGGGTTGTTGTTTTAATCAATAATATATGTATTTTACTGGCTATAATTAAATTAATAACAATTTGATACTAACTATATTTGAAAAAGAGTCTTTTAGATAAAGTTCTAGCGAGCGAAGCAGGGGAGAAGCTGCCGTATAAATTAGTGATTGAGGGTGGGAAAGGTATCTCTGCGATGGCTGGATCGGGAACTGAGTGCTCTCGGGACTTGTGTTACAAGTCGAAACCTCACGATTTCATCAGGGCTAAGTGTTCTCTAAGTGGCTCCTCACTTTTCTCTTCTTCCTTTCTCCCTTTTCTTCACTATTTATTTATCGTCCCTTTCTCCCCTGTCTGCTACCTTTGGAAATAACCGCCCTCGGATCCACCACAATTCCATCAAAACTCTGTAAAATGGAAAGCGAACCAACTCGCGAATAAGAAAAACTCAAGATAAGTCCAACCTCCCATCTCTGTCAATATATTCGGAAAATATACTGCATGATTATTGGAGAATCTTCCCGAATCTATGAGTGAACTTCCTTGAATTATGAAGTACTTTTTTAAATATTTTAAGCGCCTTTTTTACTATCTCCACTCCTCGCACAGCTCAACGGTAAAAGAGGAAGCGATTCAGTAAAGTAAGTAAGTAGTTTTCTTATCCATTATGCAGATTTCGGCTATAATCTTGTGATCATCTTCAAAGATGTTAGGCCCATATTATGGAAATATTCTCGGAGATTTACAAAATGCCACAAAAAATCCCTGGGAGTAGGTCTTCGAAGTCTTCAAGGAAGATTACCCCTTATTTGTGCTTATTTTATTATTTCCATTATTACTTGTAAAGACACATTATTTGAGGCGAAATTCAGGAAGCCCATAACTTATCATTACTTTATCTTTTCGGAGTTAAGGTATTCGCTGAAATTTAATAACAGCGAATTTCAGAATTCAATTTAATATTTTCGTATTAGGATCTCCTGAACTCAGATTAATTAATAAATAAATAAAACATTAGATGTCTGTCTGTGGCTATGATCCCTTGAAGATGCAGTAACTTTTTATATAATTT
The DNA here is from genome assembly GCA_948150685.1 of Rhaphigaster nebulosa. Classification (NCBI taxonomy): domain Eukaryota; kingdom Metazoa; phylum Arthropoda; class Insecta; order Hemiptera; family Pentatomidae; genus Rhaphigaster; species Rhaphigaster nebulosa. The sequence goes on from OX411308.1 coordinate 80,803,638, forward strand.
ATTAGTTATTGTGATGAAATTTGTTATTTGCAATAAACATTTCAAGTATGAACGTACCTGTACAGAAGTCGGGTGTGAATATCCTAAATATTATACTTTATTAATAATTTCAACTTTACAATTTTATATTGTTCGGTTGTATTGTATTTCGGTTATTTTTTATCGTCGGTTTGGAGGTAAAAGTGATCAACTCCGGTTTTTGCGAGGATGAGTTTATTCGCTTTCTAACTAAGCCAAAACCAAATTTACGCTTCATTATTGACAAAATTGTGAAATTATTAGTTAATTATTGATAATTTCACAATTTTGTCAATCACGAAGCGTAAATATGGTTCAGACATTGGTAGAAAGTAACGAATCTCATCTTCGCAAAAATTGCAGATGATCGCTTTTACCTCCAAACCGACATTAAGCAATATTCTGAAAATTAAATGGAAATAAATTATTTTCCTATGCTTTTTGTTTTGATTAAAAAATATATACAATATATAGCCAGTGTTTCAACCTTCATTTTCAATCTCAATTACCATAAACAACATATTTCATATATATATATGTATATGTATATACATACACATATTATATATATATATATATATATATATATATATATATATATATATATATATATATATATATACACAACGTTATTTCAGGTGTTGCCAAAACGATATTATGTGCTATTAACTTTCATTGTTTTTGTATCGTTAATTACATATGTATTTATTTCCCATCATTAAGGGAATACACGAACTTTAATCTGAAACCGCCAGCTTGTTACACAATATGAAGAAATAACTGTTATTAATGCAATTTGAAATTTTATCAAGTTTTAACCGATATATCAACGTTAGTAATAATAATTATAATAATAATAATAATATATAATATTATATATTATAAATATATATATATATATATATACACACAACGTTATTTCCGGTGTTTTAACCGAGTTATATATAAGTTTTAACTGATATATCAACGTTAGTAATAATATAATATATATATTATAATAATATAATATAATATAAGAACACTAATAATATAATTAATAACTAATAATAAAATAATAATAAATAACTAATAATAAATAAATAATAATAACTAATAATAAAATAATAACTAACACTAATAATATAATATAAGAACACATTGCATTATTATTTTTTTTTTAATTTTGGATAATCCTCTCTAATCAATAAAATTATTGCCAATTATTCATCATAAGATTAAAATTTCTTCAATAATATGATTCAATAACATTAATTATTGAACGGCACTTATGTCCATTAATGACGTCGTCCAATTTTACGACATATTTCATACGAAATCAAGTATGTGGTGGCCTCTGGAACTTCGTTTTATCAGTTCATTTCAGTCAGGTATGGATATTAATTGATTTCTTTATTAAAACGAAAAAAAGAAAAGTCCCATATTAATATAATTGAAGCATGGGAATGCAAAAGAGTCTAAGTGCCTTTGGCAAAAGTTTGAACATGATTAATATTAAAGAAATATGGCTTAATTAAAAAAACAACATTTTTTTCTGATCACCTATGGTGGTATGAGTAATAAAACCATATTTATAATAATATTAGAATTTATTAGTCTTACAATTAATATGCAATTAATATGGTAAAATAAAAACAATTGTGATTTCAATTTTGCTAAAGGTATATAGATCCTTTTGCATTTGCACGCTTCAATAATTATTAATAAAAAGGAAATATTTATGATTAAGAAATTCATAATTTCCAATTCTACTTCTAAAATATTTCTATATAATTAAATTTATTTATTTTTTACCTCTTGGGTGATTTATTATTTTCTTTCTTTCTGTCTTCCAAATGGTGTATTTATTGTGATTGTAATCCAGTTAGAACTATTACTTGTTATTCACAAGTAAAAGTTAGTGGTTGACAGCAATGATTTCTGTAAAAGTAAATAAATAATAAAATATAAATCACAGAAAATCGTCGTTATCAGAAAAAAAAAATGTCCTATGTTCTAAACACCTTATTGTTCAGTAGGATAAAAAAAAACAAAAAAAACAGTTGTAATTATTAGCAATAATTAACTTTTGCAATAATTATTTCAATTTTTCTAATTTTCAGAGTAGTAAATATATTTTGGTTCATTCTCAATGAGTCTTATTTCAAATTAATTTGCACACTAAAAAATATAGAAGTCAAACTTAACACATACACACACACATTATTATATATATATATATATATATATATATATATATATATATATATATATATATATATATATATATATATATATATATATATATATATATATAAATAGATAGATAGATAAATAGAATGATGGATAGATCGATGAATACTCACTTATAGGTAAAATTGCTATCCTTTATAACTGAAATCACTATTATAATCGTATATATTTGTACTAAATTTATATACGATTTTCTTTATTAAATAGAAAATTTATTTCCCAAAAGTTTAGATAAAGTAAAAAGGAAATTTCTCGGAGATTCAATATCTGCTAGTAATGAGCCCTAATGCTTTTGCCGGTGATCGGAAAAAGGTTTTCGATACCAACAGTTCAATAAGGTTTTAGCCCCAACTCCTCATGAAGTCCAGGAACGGCTTATACTCCCCACCGTGAATCTATATGTGTATCTTATTAAGCGTTTTGCAATAATTTAAGTAAATGGGGCCTTCAACTGTTATTTTACATTCTCTCTAAAATATTTAAAATTAATTATTTTTTAATCGTAATTAAAAAAAAAAAATGTAGCGCCTAGATGACAAGCATATATCGATATAAGTAAATATTCATTCTTAAATTTATTGTATATTACAATTTTACTCACTACGTTGCTATGATTTTCATACTTTTTTTTTTTAAGCATACCTCATTTAAAGTATGCAGGAAAGAATAAGATTTTAGTTCAAAGGTTTATATACTGCACACGTGGACCAAATCAGATAAAAAAAAAATTAGAATTTCTTTAATTTACAATAAAAAATATTACTTTAGTTTTGGATCAGCACAAGAGTACTTAATACAATCTTTCTAAATCTTTTTAAAGTTTCTATTTATTAAGGCGTAGAATTCAAAAACCAGTCTAGTATATATTCAGTTACATATATATATATATGTATATATATACATATATACATATACATACGTGCACATACATACCGATCGCAATTTGTGTTAATTTTCAGTTATTCATATAATAGCGTAGTAGAATTCCAAAGCCAGCAAAGTCAATTATCCAATTTTTACTATACATTAATTGTACAAGTTATAATTAGAGCGTTATTATTGTAAACAATGTTGTAATTATTAATTATTATATAATATATATATATATATATATATATATATATATATATATATATAATCTAGAATAAAAACTGTTACCAAAGTAAATAAAATAATTGGAAAATGAACTTCCATAGGCTGGTTTCGGTTATATTATATTATATTCGGTTATATATATATTTTTTTTATTTAACGACTTTGGTCATATGTCGTCACCAAATATAAGTTTTTTCCACCTTCCTCTGTCTTGCCAGTCTCCATCACGCATTCGCCTGTTTTTTATTATTTATTATTTTATATATTACGGTTATATATATATATATATATATATATATATATATATATATATATATATATATAGATGTTGTTTAAAACTTTGTTTTAATTTTATTTTATTTTAGATAGTTCACTTTTAGGTTGTTCAATTTTGATTATCTCTATGTTGCGTACCTTGGATTATTTTTTCTTGAAATTCCATTATAATTATTTTCCTTATCATTTACGGTAAATCTATAAGCGTTGCTCGAAATATCTCCCCTACTCTGCCCAACTACGGAATATGCAAAAATGCGGTTTTCATTCGTCACTTTGAAACGCGATAGTTGAAGCACACATTTTGGCATAGACTTGAATTAAAAACGTAACGAAGATTAGGAATTGCATGCGTGCCTCACTTGAGCGTTTCAAATATTTGATAGTTGGACATGTTAGGAACGATATGTTGTAAACCTGACAAAGTTTAATTTTTAGTATTATAACAATAAGTTAGTATAAACTAAAAATAAATTTTTACCAACAATGGTAAAATTGAAGCGATGCAATGACTCCTGCCGGAGATGAATTTCTGCTGATTTTTTATTCTCCTAGTTAAATCAGAAGAAACAAAGAATAAAGATGTTGTATAAAAGCCACCGTTTTTTTTATACATGGAATTTATTAAGATTTACAAAGGAGCTTATCATTTCTGCAATCGAAAATAGCCACTTTATAAATTGACTGCTCCCTAAAATAGAACTTTACTACTTGTAGAAGGAATGAAATTGAAATGCAATATTCCCCGGCTTCCTCTAGAGCTTTTGAATTCACCGCGAAGTGCATTTGCATTTGCTTGAACACATACCGAACCTCAGCAGCCATGTTTCCTCTTGATTTCAAACACTGCTCAAACTCTAATTGCTGGCCTTTGCTAATTAGATGAGCATAGAACTACAGGGTCTGTTTAATAAGATTACGCCATTCAGCATACCAATTATTAACTTACTGCTTCCGTGAAGTTTGAAAAACAATATTAGTTTGGAATTATTAATTATAATATAAAAATAATAGGTGTTACTTAACATATTAAAAGTGAAATGTGCATGCTATTGGATTACTGAGCAAGCCAATTACTGTTTTAAAATTAATAATACGATTTAGCCAATCCATGATGTAGAATGTCTATATCAGCAGCACCACAAAAAGCCGATTTAACAAGATCATATCCAAAGGCTTAACAAATTACCTGACGATTCTCTTGTACAAGGAAAGTGTTGCTGGTAAGATAGAGCGTGTGGACGGTAAAACTTTACAAGTTATAGAACGGATCTGAACTCCAGAAATGATGGGAATCGTATGTATTTATTTATAATTTAAGATTATTACAAAACTGATATTTCAAAAAATGTAATATTCAAGCTCAATGGTATCCTTTAAAGTGGTTTTATTAAAGGATATAAACGAAAACATATAAATATCCCGTGAGTCACCTATTTTCCCTCCTATCTCTTTTACTTTTATCTCTTTCCCCTTTCAGCATTATTTATTCGTCAGCAGTCTAATTACATTAACGAGCTTTATTATAGATCAATTATATTTATGTTTTTTAATGAATATAAATAATATTAAAAAGTATATTACTAAGCATGTCTGTGGTACCAAATAGTAGCATATTCGAAATAGTGATTTTGAGAAAACATTATAAAATATCTGGCGTTTTTAAATTATGAATTGCTTCAGCTGCAAGATAATAAACATTTAGGTGCAGTCAAGATGGTTATTTAATAGGGGATCTGTGAAGAAAAATTACACTAAAGAATAACAACGGTAAAGGCAATTGTTATTTTTTTCAATTACGAATTTATTTACAATTAGACAGTACCTACTCTCCGTGAAACTGAAAGCAATGATATCTAGCGAGGGATTGCGTGATCCGCACCAAATTGAGCGATTGTAATGGGTAAAGACCGGATTTTCATGCATTAAAACCTTATGAAACGTGCAATAAAAACCTCAAACAAGAGAAAACGTGCAACAGAAATTCAATAGTGCAAAAAGGTGTGAAAATCAATAAAACAAAAAAAAAACCTTCTTTAACTTAGTGTCTTATATTAGCATAATGTATGTAAATGCAAAACACAATACAACTAATATTTTTTTATTTTATATATACCAACTAGAATAAAAAAAAATAATGAAAAACATTATAAAAAATCTCAGAAACAATCAAATTAATAATTTTCATTATTGTTCAATACAATATCTAATTGTCTTTCAAGTTGTACTTCCTGTAATCAACTTGTTATATGTTCGAGACTACTTCCAGCGGTACCATCAGGATAAAATAGACCTAAATTCGGTATGTACGGCTGTTTTCTAGGCAGAACAACGCCATGGAAGTAGAGGTAAATTTCAGTCAAAATTTCGGTGGGTTTACCGGTTTTTTAGTGGATTTTAATGTTTTGCGCATCTCTACTGCCCCTCTAAATTTAGTTAGGGGGTTGAAAATTTGTATGTGAATGGAGTTAATGCTAGAGAAGTGACTTTTGGGACTCTCACATTTTCCCTCCCACCATTGCACAGGGTGAATCTGGTTTGGCGGGCCATAAACCAGGAGGTGATTCTACTCCTCATTTGCAAAAAAAAGAGTTCAACTGGGTTATGCTGTATTTATTCCAAAACTGAGAAGGAATAAATTTTAATTTTGCGTTATTATAAAGTAGTCATGTTTATTGTTGAATAGGAAGCGATAACTAAAAAACTATCTAAGCTTGGTAATGCCACACAGCATTATCGTAAACTAGACAAAATATTATTTAAAACTAAATAGATTTTCTCTTGTTAACACCATTAAAAGGAGGATTTTCAGTGGTTAAATTACGCTAAGTTCTGTTTTTCTTAAAACCGTGGATTATTCCCGATTTTATTTTATCAGCCTCCTACTGGACTACAGATTCCCCACTTTTAGAAATACTTCCTTCTTTAAAAAGCTTTAAACGCATGTTAGTTTAGTTGATGTACGTCACAGAATAAGCTGGGATTTGCCTCCAGTTTGTAAAACAATTATGTGAGGTGAAATTCTCTTTCCTAAAACTAGTAGTGTTTTGAACTACAACCTTTTAGTCTTTACAAAGCTTGTATTTATTTTTGATCTGGGATGTTTGTAATAAACTAATCACTAAAATACAATAATATTTATAAATAAAGTTTAAAATAGATTATTTAAAAAATAATAATAATAATAGATTATTTAAAGTATACCAAATGAAATTATTTTTTAATACAATTTAATAATATTATTTATTACTTCTCGTAATGATACATTTTATAAAATGTATTTTATAAAAATGTGCCTTCTATTCTGGGCACGAAACTCCCTCATCATTTCCAAAATGGCCTCGGTTTCTGTCACGACCTCTGTCTTGTTAATCCTCATTTCTTTTTTTTTTAAATTATTCTTTCTAACATCTGATTCACTTATAAGTTCGGAATAGACCATCGTCCTTAACTTCCCCAGACCGACATCTCCAGGAATATTAAATTCGTACATCTGCCTATTCACTAGTCTCTTCTAGATACCCCTAAAAAAAAAAAAAATAAAATAAAAAAAAAAAAAAAAAAAGATACCCCCAAAATGACAATCCCATATATATATATATATATATATATATATATATATATATATATATATATATATATATATATATATATATATATATATATATATATATATTTAAAGCATTCGTTTGAAGAATAATTAAAAACTGCAACGAAATGAGGATAAACGAACCAGAGGTCTTTGCAGCAACCGATGTCGTATTGTAAGGAAGTGCCATGCCCAGAGTTTAGGGCACAATAGGGAAACTTTCATTAAAATACATTTTATATCATCCTTATCAGGAATATTATTAAAAAAGAATTTCATTTGTCATATCCTCATTAAATATTTTATACTTCTTTATAAACAAAATTATATTTTAGTAATTAAAAATAAATTATAAGAATTTATTACAATACATCCCCCGTTACAGAACAAAATGAAATAAAAGCTTTGTAATAATTTTTTGTAATTATTTTGCTGAAAACACTGGTAGTCTGAAGGGTGTGAATTTCACATCTCATGATTTTTTACAAAACTGGAGGCGAATTCCAGCGTATTCTTTAACACAACTGAACTTTATGAACATGGACTTAAAGCTTATTAAACAAGGGAGTATTTCTAGAAGTGAGCAATCTGTAGTCCAGTGGTAAGCCGATAAAATCGCGAATGATCCATGGTTCTTCGAAAACAGAACTTACGCTGTTTAGGCGATTTGAAGTCCCCTTCAAATGAATTTAACAAAGAAAAATTCTATTTATTTTTAAAGAACGTTTTGTATAGCTTACGATGCTGTAATTTGGAATTACATAACTGAAATAGTTTTTTTAGTTATCGCTTCAAATTCAACAAAAAAAATTGACAATCTTAAAATAGTACAAAATTTGAATTTACTCATTCCTTGTAAGGAATCGGCCCTTTGTCTAAATGAACTTTTTGGTTCAAATGAGGTACGAAATCACATACACATTAATATCTGATCTGGATTTCAGACTAGGTAATTTGATGCTTATAATTAACTTCCTTGAGAATTTGAAAAATGGGGAAGCTTCAGAAAACCGAATTTTTATATTTAAAACTTATGTAATTGATAACAAATTCAAAAGATAATTTGGAAAAAAAAATGTAAACATATAAAATTTTGCCTATAAATACACCAGCTTTAGTAATTAATATTTATTGTGAATTTTAATATTTACTATATTTTTCCAAGATTACGAAATAGATTTATCAATATATTAATTACCAAAGTTCCTAGTAAGCAAGGTTATTGGTTCGTTCAACATAGCTTCCAGGATCTGAATAAATAATAAACTCAAATTAATTTACCGTTTCGATAATCACCCTTTGATCAATCCAAGTTTTACAACTCCCCATTTAAACTCATTTTAATTCATAAAAAAAAAAAAATGTTTATAATCGAAGTCAGTGACGGAATTGAGCATGATGAAACAATTTATATCTAATTTAAAATTTTGCATACAACAATTCTTTTTTAGCTATCGACGTCAGGACTATCCAAGTATAAAAGTGAATTTTTCTCGTTGAAATGGTCTTCTTTTTAGACGAATGTGTTTAATTTCCGTCAAGAGAGGAAAAAAATGTTTTGAGATAATCCTGAAAATCGTGAACAGGAGGAAATTGGTATCGTCAAGGTCTTTTCATTTTTCCGATGCGACTCTGGGTCGCCTCTCTCAATAAAAACCGTTAGGAAATAAATATTTCCACGAATTCGGTGGGGACCAATTGGTTTGTGTTTTTTTTTTTATATTCTTTATTTTCAGATTTTTTAAAAATGTGATTCACACTTTGGAGAATATTTTATGTGATGGTTACAGAAAATACTATAATGTAAAAATGACTGTTAATTGGTTTTAAAACAATTTTCACAGTAGAAATAAAAATGATAAGTAATTAATAAAACTAATAATTTTCTTCCAGATTGAAAAATTAAAGAGACTGAGAAGGTTTACCTTTTAGTAGTTTAGTTTTAGATTTTACCCATACTGTACAGAATAACTCAGAGAGCTCTTCCCAGGATAATACGAGTGGAGGGCATGGGCTCTGCTACTGTTGCATATGATATAATAGATTTGGTTTGCTCTAGCAATCCTATGTGCTATCTCCCAATCTATTCTGCACTGGCTGTTTATCTGCTCAAATAGTCGTAGTTGTCAATCACTTCAAGAACTTCACCGTTACAGAACACCTCCACTGTTGTTTGCCTTTTATAAATTTTATGGATTTCATCAATAAATATAGTAAATAACAGTGGACTTAAGGTATACCTTATTTAACACCTCTATCAATAGGAAAAGGGGCAGACTCTGTTCCGATGATTCACACGACTCCTTTTGAATTATTATTATATAGAGACTATATCGCAGTGATGAGATCTCTAGGAACATTTTTAGCTGCAAGAGCGTTCCATATCTCCTGACGCGGGACCGAATCGAAGGCAGCCATAAGGTCCAGGAAAGCGAGGTATGTGCTTCTGTCTGTGTCCCATGACTTTTCTATTATGTTTCGTAGGACGAAGATATGGTCCTGGGTCTGCCTCCCCGGGCGGAAACCTGCCTGTTCTTCCTCCAGCGCTCCTCCGTAATCCGTCGTATCCTTTTCTCCAAAATGTACGTGTTCATTTTGTAGGACACGGACAAGAGACTAATTGGCCTATAGTTAGCACTGTTTGGCTGCCTTTTTTATAGATTGGGATTATAACACTGTATTCCCAATCTTTCGGGATTGTCTTGGTGTCCCAAACATTCTGAAACAGCCCTTGTAGCGCTTCTATGAGCTCATGGCCGCTTACTAGTTACAATAACATTGTCCTTTGAAATGAATAATTTTAATTATTATTTTCCTACTTTTAAATATTTTCGTTCAAATCTCCGATATCTTTTATTTTTATATTTATGGAAAAAAATCTGCTCTATGCTACAAAGTTACAGAAGTAAAAATCCAAAAATTATAAAATCAGTACTAACGTTGAAAGCAATGCTTCTATTTGTGACAAGTTTTCAACGGTGTCTTCGGGAAATAAATAAGAATCAAACAGATAAGTAAAATTCGGAATTAAATGTCACAGCATAAAGAAAGTACCCATTATGTATGAACTAAATCAAAACCCCTACTGATTGCATCTAGATCTGTCATGTAAGATTTTGTCGTCGAAATGTTAATTTTTTCGTATAGTATTAAAAATCAAAACTACACCAAAACTTTCTTTTTTAAAACACAAGCTGCATGGAATATAAAAGGTCAGTATAAATTATCAAAATTTATATGGTATAAAGCAAATTCGAAGTTATACAATACGGAACATAATCAGGACATATAGGAGAAAATTATTAGAGGTATCGCCAACGAATTTGGGATCGTTAAGATTTTTTATTATTATTGTAATTAAATTTGAAAATGTAATGAATGTTAAAATAGTTAAATATTAGGTTAATTCATACATTTCCTGAATAAATTGAATTTAAAGATTTTTACTAGATTTTTATCCGGGAGAGGGAACTCTTTGACTAGTGCAGAAGCCAATATTTACGGTAACTAAAAGCGACCAACGACCACATAAAATTTTCCCTACTACAAACACCTTTGATAGAGGACCACCAACTTGGGCAAACAGTGACTGCTCCGAGCTTGGGCGCTGATCAAACGGCACAGGCGGCCACTTCACCGACCATTTTTATTGCACTCCTATAATCAAGGTTTCGTGTTACTGTTCGGCCCTTTGTGCACCCTACGCTTCATCAGGAAGTAGCTCTCGGTAAGTAGCACTGACTTGAATAAACCGTTCTAGCGATTGGTGCACAGCTTTATTGGAAAACTAGATAACGAAAGTGTTTATCCTGAATCAGTTCAGATTTTTAACATGTGTAAAGGTTGAATCTTTTTCCTTTTTTCACTTGATTTCTTATAATATACATGAATATATGAAGTTATACAAGGTATACATGATCAATTTCTTCCTTAGGCATTTATTTATTTTAGCTTGTTTGTTGATGAATATTACAATCTGACACAATCTTAGGCAATAAGTAACAGTGATGATTGTACACATTCATGCCAAAAATTAAACACAATCCAAAATCATATATATTAAAAAAAAAATTTATATATATATATATATATATATATATATATATATATATACATATATTATTATATAAGTATATATATTTATATAAGTACATATATTTATATATAAGTATATATATATATATATATATATATATATATATATATATATATATATATTACATATATATATAATGGGGGCCGGGGTGGCCGAGCGGGCTAAGGCGCTTGCAATAGGAAATCAAAGTTAAGCAACGTCGAGCGTGTTTAGTACTTGGATGGGTGACCGCCCAGATTTGGGTGACCGCCTACCGGGGAAAATCCACGTAGCCTGCCACTATCCCCCTCTCACGGGTATGTGAGGCCCGTCAGCCTACTGGAGGCTACTCACACAGGCCGGGCGTAGGAGTGATGACCCTACCCCGTGTATCTTAATTGTGAATCGCGTTGTAGTTTTCCAGGACATAAAATAGCCGCCCGGAGGTTTGGTCCATGGACGGTCTGTCTCGGGGATAGAAATATAGGTCCTCGTGCGCCTGCTGACTCCGAACAGCCATAATCCGTGGATCTAGACCGATTTGTCACTGTCCTTGAACCCGAGTGAGTCGGTGGGAAGGACACTGCCGAATTGGCCCCAAAGGGACCGGTTGTGGAGCAATGCCCAGCCTGCCGCTGCACCATGGAAACCATGGTTCGCAGCAATGTGAGGTTGGGTGACCCCCTCCAGGCTGTCTGTGCTCCCGCAAGCAATACTGTCTGTAAGAACACCACATCGCGCGGTCAAAGATCTACAAGGTCTATAGAGCCAACCGAAAAAAAAAAAAAAATATATATATATATATATATATATATATATATATATATAATTTTTTTTTTTAATATATATGATTTTGGATTGTGTTTAATTTTTGGCATGAATGTGTATAATCATCACCGTTACTTATTGCCTAAGATTGTGTCAGATTGTAATATTCATCAACTAAAAAGCTAAAATAAATTTTTACTTTTACTATACTTTTATAAAGTATTTTACTTTTACTGATATGAATATATATATATATATATATATATATATATATATATATATATATATATATATATATATATATATACATATCAGTAAAAGTAAAATAATATTAAGTCAAACTAAAATACAATAGTAAAAATAAAGACTCTAATCACATCCATACTTATTTACAACAATTACACAAGTTTTAAGATCCCAGTACTCGTTCTATACTCCACGCGTGTGGGTAAGGCAGGACATCTCTCTCCCCGTGTCACTGATACTAAACATTTAACAATATTAAATACATTTAGCACCGAAGTTTCGAGGTGTTTCTCTCATCATCGGTATTTATTCTGTTCATCTGAAACATGCATAATATACAGTTTTCATGTATATTACTCATTTTTACTTCCTTGTACGCAGTAAAGGAAGTATTGTAATCGCGAAAATTTTCGGTTTTCAGATTTCTACGGAAACATCCATTTTGAACATCTCTGAATCGATTTTGACAAGTTTCGTCGTGACGTTTGTAAGTACGTTCATTCGTTCGTACGTATCTCGCATAACTCAAAAACAATTAGCTGTAGAAAGCTAAAATTTTGTATTTAGGATTACTGTAAAATCTAATTGTGAATCTCCCATTATGATCACTGATAATTACCGGAAGTAGTATTCTACTTGTCATAATTGATTTTCATCAGTAATTATATTAAAATATAATGTAAAACATTTCAAATTTGGTAAATTGTACTTTTATATCAATATAAGTAATATAATAGATATAAACAATAATTTGGTTGAAATTGACGAGTCGAAAGGGGTGTTTATTTGTAGTGGTACTTTACTTGAAGGTCATAATAAACATAAATCAAAATGTATATCGAAATTTAATACAGAGGTATATGGTTCGGTGATAAAGGTAATAAACGCGATTTTTTCGCACTCTAATTAAACAATTTTATTGCTTGTTTTATGTGTTAAAATTTAGTATAAAATATTTCTTTTCCTCTCCATTTGTGAGCTGAACAAGTATGCAGTAGGAGAACAACTAATAAGTTAAGCGGGTTCTTCCGCTTAAAATATTGAGACCGTCTTTCCCATGCTTTGTCAAGTGATAGAGACAGAAAACGACATGTCATAACGGAATAAGACCTTCATAAACAAGAGCTTATGTGTGTGTGTGTCTTTATATGTCAATAAATAAACATCGCAACGCCGAGCATTGTTTTTGAGATACTGCTATCTTCGGAAACTAGTAACCAAATTCAGAGTCAATTTTTGAGCCGCCGATTTATAGTTTAATAAGGGTACAAGGAAGTCATGGTGTGTCCACATTGGATATTTATTAATGTATCCATATTATCTATATTAATCCATGTATTCTTAATTACACCTTAAGCTAAGTGATCTGAGGGGAGCTGAGTGATTTGAAGGGACTTCAAATGATATCTCGAATAACATGAGGATGAGGAAGTCGTCCTAGTGTACGGATATATTCTAGAAAATGTCATATCACCTGAATTATTACTTTTTCATATTTTTCCCGAAAATAATTGAATTTGGCATTGTTTCGAAGGTAATCGGAGGAGGGTGAGGATATATTATATATATATATATATATATATATATATATATATATATATATATATATATATATATATCAAGACAATCCGATCATAGAGAAAATAGGTGACTATGAGAAGACATCACCAAAAATATACGTCCATGAACTTACCAAACATGTATTAAGAGATAATACGTGAACATTGCCTTAATTTCTATAAAACTTATTTTCTAATATGTATATATATATATATATACAATTTTAATCAAGCGTTAATTATCTCTTCATTACCTATAACTGTTTACATAATTTAATTTATTTTTTTTTTTTTTTACATTTTTAATGTGTACGTTTTGAAATTTTCCTGCTCTTACTTAAAATTATACAGCCAAAATACTAACAATTACGTCACTGTTAGCCTCATTGAATCAGGCAAAAGGTCATTGCACCATAACGTGTAAATATATCTATTATAGTCTTGTGGCAATTTGTAAATTGTAATTAAAAAAACAATGATATATTCTATTCTCTCTCTCTCTCTCTCTCTCTCTCTCTCTATATATATATATATATATATATATATATATATATATATATATATATATAGTATCAGTGACACGGGGAGAGAGGTGTACTGGGACCTCAAAGAGTCCTCCTGCCTTACCCACACGCGTGGAGTATAGAACGAGTACTGGAATCTTTAAACTGAGTGTGTAAATGTTGTATATAAGTATGGATGTGATTAGAGTCTTTATTTTAATTTTAATATTATTTTACTTTTACTGATAAATATATATATATATATATATATATATATATATATATATATATATATATATATATATATATATATATATATATATATTATATTTATATATCTCTATATATAATTTATCTTCTTTTATATAATTAGCAATTGAGTCTTATTGTTTTCCCAATCTTGATGTTAGGTTGACAAATCTTATTCCCGCACGATTTTTTCCAACACACAATTAAGCAATAATGGTGAGAGTCCATCTCCCTGCCGAAATCCAGTGTTAATGTCAAATGGTTTTGAGAGTTCATTTCTGAATCCGACTTTAGATTTAGTATTTTTAAGGGTAACTCTAATAAGGCGAATAAGTTTTGGATGTAAACCAAATTCCTTTAGGATATTCAATAATGCCTCACGATGGATGCAATAATACACCTTTTTAAAATCAACAAAAGTGATTACTAACTTTTTGTTTCTAACCCTATGATGCTTCATAGTCCACTTTAAACTGATAATCCGATCTGGACAACTTCTCCCTGGACGAAAGCCTCCTTGGTGTTCTCCAAATTCACAGTCAAGTTGTTCTTGAATTCTCATGTATAATATCTTTGAAAAAATTTTGTAAGTGATTTCGAGCAGTGATATCTCCCGATAATTGTTGCGATCTGGTCTATCACCTTTTTTATGTAGAGGGTATATTATCTTCATTTTCCACTCTTCGGGAATTTTTCCAGTATTCCAAATTTCTATGAGGTATTTATGTAAATTCTGAATTGTGTATTTGTATTCTTCCATATGTCTGCAGCTAGTTTATTATCCCCTGATGCTTTCTAATTTTTAAGTGAATCAATGGCTTTCAGTATTTCATTGTAATCTGGTGGTATAACCTTTTCTAATGGTGTTTTATTTTTTGATTGAAGCTCATACTTTATGTATTGTGTTGGTTCCTCGCTGTTAAGTAATTCCTGAAAGTATTGAGCTAAAATTTCTGCATTCTCTTGGTTACTATGTGCCAGTTTTTGATTTGAATTTTTTTCCTACTCCAGCAGATGTTTTCAATTTTGCGCTTTGGTGAGAATGCAAGCTCAGTGACAGATCTTTACTTTTTATTTTCTTATCGAACGGACAAAATCATTCTAGATTTGCAAAATTTGAGGGAGTTATAACAATCTTCTTCTCCAGCACATAACTGCCATAGGCTGCCGAATCTTATAAATATGATCATTCATCTAATTTTTTGTCTGTTATGTATTTCGTCTGCTTTTCACAAGGAAATGGATGAACTGATTTCGAAGATACTTCTTCCGTTGTTATGTAGAGCCGTGAGGTTTCAATCTATATCAACCTGGTATTTGCCACCTATTAACAAAGTGGTGAAAGATCAAAAACCTGTTTTTTCTATATTTTACAGGTAAAAGGCTAAATGAATTTAAACCAAATTTCATATTAAAAATGGTTAATGTGATGTATATATTAAAGCTGTTATGCGCTACCTTGAGACAAAATAGAAGACGTACTAAAATCTTATTTTACTTATCAAGATTCAGATATATAGACCCAATAATAATTAGGAGTCTATCATTAACATTATAAACCTTTCCAGTCATGTCGCAACCGGCCATTTGATGAAGCCGAGAATCCATGGCAGTGTCCATTCTACAACATTCCATCCAGCCAAAATATTCGATTAAACTACCGGTTAGTTTGTTAGCACTAATACATATAAAAACAGACTAAAGAGAAGATACTATAGCACCAAAAACCCACGGACTAAGTTAATTTATTGCAAACTGAACAATTACGTCGGGGCTCGTATCAATTAATTGAAAAGCGCAAATCGGGAATCATTTTTGTATTCTTGTCAACCTGGTGATCAAAAAATTTGGAAAATTCACAAAACCTTCACTAACCAGGCATCGAAAACACCACCTTTAAAATAACAAAACACTTATGCTTACACGGACAAAATTATATTATTCAATCTTAAAATTTAATCACTTTCCCATCGCTTAAAAAACTTCTAAAACCATTGTAATCCCGAAAACGAATAAAGATCCAGGCATCGTTTCAAATTACAGACCTATACGCTTACTAAACATAGCATCCAAAATCCTAGAAAAACTAATATTACAAAGAATAAATAACCATATAAGCAAACACAATCTTATCATAGACGAACAGTTTAGTTTCAGGGCTCAACACTCCACTGTCGACCAACTGGCCCGCCTCGCGGACTACATAATTAAAGCCTTCAACGAAAGAAAACACACAGGTATGCTTTTATTAGACTTTGAAAAAGCATTTGACACCATCTGGCACGTTGGGTTCGTTCACAAATTAATTATAATGAAATTTCCTTCGTACCTAATCCTAATCGCTCACTCTTACCTATCCAATATAAAATTTTACATCCAAGTCAACAATTCTTCCTCTAACACACTTCCTATCGCCTTCCTCAAGAGTCCTGTCTGTCCCCAACCCTATTCAACCTCTTCATATCCGACTTCCCGGCTCATCCTAATGCTATGAGGTCCTTATACGCTGACGATACAGCCTTGTACACATCCTCCTACCGTATAGTAAACCGTCTGCAACAAAACTTCAAAATATTCAACAAATATTGCCTAAACTGGAAATTAAAAACCAACCCCACTAAATCTGAGGCTATAATTTTTACAAAACGTCGGCCACAAGTAGACCACCAAATTAACATAAACTCAACCCACTTACCCTGGTCTATATCTGTAAAATATCTTGGATTAACTCTAGACAGATCTCTTACTTTCACCCAACACATTAACAACAAAACTGATTCAGCAAAAAATTTGATCTATAAAATGTTTCCTTATTTCAATAAAAAATCCAAACTGAGCTAAAAAAACAAACTTATCTTATATAAACCAGTCATTCGTTATCAATCACATACGCCCGTGTGGAGTTCAACTTGCATAACCAATTACAAAAAAACTCGAAAGAGTCCAAAACTTATGCATGAGAATGATCAACAACTACCCTCGTTACACAAAAATAGCCACAATGTTACAAGACTTGCAACTACCCTTAATTCAAGAATTTGTTTTATCACAAACTGCTACATATTTTGGTATCAGCCAGTGAAAACCCACTGATAAAAGAGATCGGTATAAGACAAATACAAAATATCTGATGTAGACAACACATGACTTCCTCGTACGCCAATAAAACTATAAATCGGTGGCTCAAAAAGTGATCCTGAATTTGGTTACTAGTTTCCGAAGATTACAGTATCTCAAAAACGACACTCGGCGTCCCGACATCCATCCATTGACACACACACACACACAAATGGGGAGGAAAACCAGTATTTTACACTCCACACCAGTATTTAACACTTAAAACAAGTATTAAAAATGTTTAATTGGATTGGAAACCAAATTACGTTTCAAACCTTTATTACCGAAACATATGATTTATGTATTTAATTTAAATATAATTTTTGATGTTAGCTTATTATGACCTTCAAGTAAAGTACCCATTTCGGCCCACCAATTTTAACCAAAATATAGTAAATACATTCATATCGATATAAAAGTCCTATTAACCAAATTTGAGATGTTTTACATATGACATATGACCTTCAAGTAAAGTATCACTTCCGGTTTTCCAATTTAGATAAAAATCTAGTATGTTATTTAAATCAATATATAAGCTACAAATACTAAATTTGAGAAGTTTTTCGTAGTATTTTAATATAATTTTTGATGGAAATCAGTTATGACCTTCAAGTAAAGTACCACTTCTGGTGATCAAGCAGTGACCAAAATTGGAGGTTCACAACTAGATTTTACAACAAACCTAAATACAAAATTTGAACTTTCTACGGGTAACCGTTTTTGAGTTATGCGAGATACGAATGTACGTACGTACAGACCCCACGACGAAACTAGTCAAAATGGATTCAGGGATGGTCAAAATGGATATTTCCGCTGAAATCTGAAAACCGAAAATTTTCGCGATTACAATACTTCCTTTACTTCGTACAAGGAAGTAAAAACGTACACTCGTAAAAAGGACAAAACATTTATTGTTAAACTAACAATAATTTTCATTCGCATATTTTTATTATGTTTTCATTAACTTAATTATAGCTATAAATGTTTAGATTTATTATATATGTCGTATATATTATTTATTGTCATCAGTTTCCTATTTTATTAATTTATTTTTATTATTCATTCATAATTATTATTAATATTTTTTGTGTGTGTAGGTTTTTGATTAATTTTTCCTACTGTTTTTCAATATATAAATTCACTTATGAGATACGACTTATTCTCAAAAATCAAATTTGTTGATTTTAAGGATAAGTTATCCGAAATCATGTTAAAATATTTGAAAATATTGTTAAAGTGTACATATGTAAATAAAACTTTCTATCTTTCTATCCTTTGATGAAGAGTGAGCGCGCGTAGATAAACTGATATACATCAGTTTCTTGACTTCGATGAATATGACTTTAATATTCATATATTATAAGAGTATTCTGCCTCTATAAGAGTATTCTGCAGAGAGTAATGGCATTGTAAGTGAAGAATCCTAACTTGTATTATGTATAAATAAAAACGTAATTATAAAATAATTTTTGAATTCAAATCTGCCAAAAATAAAGTGCTTAATTAATTTCATCATATCTGTATTAATAAATTGAAAATTAAGAAGATTCAACTAGATTTGTTGGTTTATTAGCATCTAGTAATACAGATAAAGAAGCGCTTATAACGGAACCAAAAATCAGGTTTCAAACTAGTTAATCGGAATTTTTATATTATTTTTTTTTCCGTTAATTATGCAATTACTATTATTGTATCTATTATAAGAAATTTAAACTGTTAAGAATACAGTGAAAAGTATAACAAGAATTTCAATAGTAAAATTTAATTCAAATATTTTTTCAGTCATTTTTTTAAAATAATTGTATAATGAATTAAATTATTTCATCCTACGCAAATCAATTCGTCCGAGAAAATGAATTTGTCAGCAATGCTCAAACTTTTATAAGCAATTTACGAAGCCACAAAGCCGCAGGAGATAGTACTAATATAATAGATTAGTTAAAACTTATTAATTAACTAAAGATCTGGATGTTAAGTTCCATGCAAATGTTAAACAATGTATGTTCATAAGGCGATGTCATTTTTAAAATAAAGTTTTAATAAATAGCAAAAAACCGACCAACAGATAAATATAATAAATTAAACTAATACAGACGCGATCCTAAATCAGCAGTTAAATTGTGCATGGCCCCAGAGCAGTCTATTTCCACCGGGAATAGCTAATGAAGAGACGAGGTGAAGATGAAATGGAAATATATCATGGGGTCGCATTGCAGATTCTTCGAGGGGCTGTCACCTGTGGACAGGTCAAATCACCTCGCTGCTCTGCGGCTGTCGCAATATGCAACCAATCAGGTCATTTCTATGAGGGTTGGCTACTTTATATTTTATCCGGTAGGGAGAGAGAAAGGCATGATTGGTCACGGTAAATTAAAAAATAAATATTGATATCACTTATGAAATAATACATCGTCAACAAAGCATTATCACATACGATAGTTCATTTTTAGAAATAAATTGCCAATGGACTTTGTCATCCTGATAATTAGGAGAAAAATAGTAGGAACAAATTATATATGTATTGATAAAATCTATATTTAGCAACATGGTGAAACGACATCTTAAAGGAGCCGGAAAATATTTTTTTCACGTTTAACATCTGAAATTTTTTGTTTACAAGAAATAAAAAATAGTACATAATAGCGTTTGAATATACGGAAAAATGAGTTTTAAAAAATTTAAGTCGGTCAACAACTTTTCGCAAAACAAATTAAAAACGGCTAAATATGTACATTTTATTACAAGGCTTATAATTATCGTATGAACTTGCTTTGGGTCTTAAATTGTGACTTTTGAAAGTGCCTATCTATAATTAAAAGTTTATTGAAAAAAATTGTAACATTTCAAGGAAATTGAGAAAATGTAAAAACAGGTGATCTCGAAAAAAGATTTGAACAAGGGCCAAAATGGTCCTAGGACTATTTTTCAAAGCACTATTTGTTCTCGAGGGGTTCTCTACAATACTATTTTCATGAAATATATTGGAGGTTCAAATAAATACCTAAAAAATGTGTTTTAACACATTTTTTTTTCTCGCTCCGTCCTTTAGAGGTGAGGTAGCGTAGAGGAAGTGACGAAGGGAGGCGGAAGGCTCTCTCTCTATCACTTTCCAGTGCTCGAAGCCTCCCTTCGCCCAATGCTGCGTTATATCCAAAAAATTTGCATATTTTGCGGTTTTTAATTTTCTTTGCTTAACGTTGTTGACCGACTTCAATTATTAAAAACTTAAGGGTATTCTTAAAAAAAAAAAAAACAATCTCGAATCATCACCTGTTTCGTTCACTGGTTCCTAGGAACTGAAAAAATAAAAATAAAACACGCTGAAACCGTTTTCTTAAATATCTCAAGTTTAGGAAACGATGTCGACATGTGTTTTCTTAAGTACCATTTTTTTCCGAAATGCACATCACTATGTTCGTATAATTGAGTAGAATGTGATGATAAAAGGGAGACAGAAATGATTTATTGAAAATCAGTGCTGCTCAAATACATTGGGTTTCTACAATACACAGCGTACTGATCAATCCTTAGTTGGATATAATATATATATATATATATATATATATATATATATATATATATATATATATACACACATTTTACATTTCTTTCTTTTTTTCCTTCCCTTTCTGTTATATCACTTAATCACTCATCTATATAATTCATATCATTTTCATCTATATGTCCTTTTTTTTTCTATCTTATATTTATTTTAATTCATCCAACTGCCTTCTCACCTCTACATAATTCTCTCTCCAGTTAACAATCAACCCTTTCTTAATCTAGTATACAACTTCTAGATAATTGGAAAATTTATGGAACTAATCAAATTAAAAAATTTGAACGCACACATATATAGATCAACAGTACAGGAAAAATAAAAAAAATAAATATACAAACAAAATATACAATATCAAAAATAAAGAAAAATTCCAAAATGATAAATAGACCCATCTAATTACCATGCAGGTGATAGTAGATAATCCCCAGAGTCCAGAATAATATTTTCGGCCAACACCGCAATATCCCAACATTAGCACCTAAGTCTTCTAAAAAGATCCCCGTTCTATTCGGTATTGTTCCGCGAGACCCAAACCAGAGGCCTCTCACGGTGAACTCTCTCTCTCCGAAGGTCTTTCCGAAGGAATTTTTCTTTTAGGAAAGGGATACATTTCTCATAGATGCCTTTTTTCCCTTTCCACTCCAACTGCCTGATGAGGATCGTTTCCTTCAAATCTTACGGTCGGATCCAGGACCAATGCTTTCTTTCCGGTCCTTGGGAATGCGACAATATCAGTATACCTTGCGGATCCGTTTGTATCAACAAAATAGACCTCGTCAAAGCAGGTGAAGTCCTTTTCTCTAAGGAGCCTTATTCCGGCCCGATGGTGCCGGCGTGTTATGAGGAGGGAGTTGTTGGGGCATTTTCCCAGCACATGGGCTGGTGTTTCAGACTTTCTGCCGCATTTGCGACAGAGGGACTCAACTTCTCTCTGCTGTCCGCTGGCTCCTGGTGCTCCACGCAGGGGTGCGTAATTAATATTTAGTTTCAAGGCGTTGGACCATTCCGACCCCGAAAGAACTTGATTCTCGCATATGAATCTTTGAGCGCTATAAATAATTCTCTCTGCATCACCTTGTCACACGCAGAAACAGCCTGGTCGTCCGCGAAGCCTGTGAGGACCATATCTTCTTGGTCGCTTCTTAGGTTATAACCAAACCGCTTGGAGAATTCTTGTTCACACAGGTTGCGTTTATATGATATTTGCCCAGGTTGAATAGCGAAGGCGACGGGATACTCCTCGCAGCACACTGATCTGGCTAGTCGAGTGGGCTCCGACACGGATTTTAATTTTTTTCGTGCCCAGGAGAGCAGCAATCGCGTTTTTCAAGTCGGGTGACACTCCTCTTGCCTCGAGTGAGCTAACAATGTGCTCGTGTCCAACGTTGTCAAAAGCTCCAACCACGTCAAGAAATACCACTGCGCAATCATTTTTCTTATGTTTGGCGTCTTTTATGATTGCGTCGATGATTCTAGCGCTGAATTGTGTTCCCGATAGACCTTTGATGAAGCCTTTTTGATTTTTGAATTATTTAAAAATTTTGAACCTGAAGGTTATCTGCTTTCTTAATTCATGG
Source organism: Rhaphigaster nebulosa (assembly GCA_948150685.1). NCBI lineage: Eukaryota > Metazoa > Arthropoda > Insecta > Hemiptera > Pentatomidae > Rhaphigaster > Rhaphigaster nebulosa. The sequence continues at coordinate 80,826,501 of OX411308.1, forward strand.
TCCAGAACCTTCTCTATGATACGGCGCACAATGGAGTATATGGTGATAGGTCTCCAGGAAGATATGCTTTTTGTATCTCCTTTACTCTTATCACCAGGATTGTGCGCCCCTACCGAAGAGGTTCTGATACATAACCCACCTTCAGCATAATCTCCGCAATCAACTTAATGATGTGAGCCACACAGTATTTGATTGTGCGGGTTAGTACTCCGTCCGGCCCCGGCGATGTGTCCTATGATGTTGACTTGATGGCTTTTTTCACAGATTGGACATATACGGACATTAGATTTGGCAACGGGGCGCATTTTTCGTAATCCACACGTCTTATTTTCAAAGAGGCTCCTAAAATGAGTCTCTATATCGGCAAACTTCAGAGGGCATTGCTTAGGAGCGTCGGCATTCATAATACTTTGCACCACTTATTTTCTGTTATAATAATTGTATTGAGCGATCTCGTATTGGTACCGCTCTTGCCGACGGCTCCTATCCGCCTTGTTAGCTCGCTGCGGATTCGACATTTTACCTGCACCCTTGCTTGCCATATCGTCGTTTTTATTATTTTTCCTTATTCTGTAGAATTTAATGGCAGGGTGCTGTGTACCAGGTAATTCGGTATTAATAATTTTAAGGAAATTAATAAATTAATAATAAATAAATCAAAAACTCTTCCACCGCTTTGTCGAAATCCGCAGTACTGTGATTATTATCGCTTAGAAAATTCTTAAAAAAACATATTATTAAATGGCATAGTAAATAATAAAAAAAAAAATATTGAAACAACTTACATTATTAAACTCCGAACACTTGATTTTCTCGAAAGGCATTTCGGATGAACCTCTCTTTCTCCCGTGGATCCCTAAATTAATACCGTGCAATGAATATTACTAAGGAGTTGATGATTTTTTTTTAGATTTTATCTTGTTCGGTTAAAAATGCTATTTGTTGTCCTGACATTTTTATATAATACGCAAGGAGGTTATAGAAGCGAATGTTATAGTCCAAACAGCAGCAACTTTTAACTATATGAAAACGGACTTATTTGACCTGCATTGGAAGAAAGAAAGAATATAAAAAGAGGAGATAAAATAAAAAAAATGTAAAGTAAAGGAAATTGGAGAGGAAATAGACTACATCCATCCACTTTGTAGACGTTTACGACTCCATATTTCTAGATGGATATAAATAAAAGGATTTTTTTTTTGTCTAAGTACTGCAAATATTATTTTTCTAATTATCCTCTCTTTGTTAAATGTTTCTGAATACATGAAGAATTTATCAATAACTATTTTTACAAACATTGTGAATAGACTTTTTTTTCATTTTATAATAATCCTAATGTATACTTTTGTGGCTAATAATTACAAATATTTCATAAAGTGAATTTTTTTTCTCCTGATTAGCTTTATTTGGCTATGAAATATAAATTGTGTCTTATTCTGTTATATATATATATATATATATATATATATATATATATATATATATATATGTGTGTGTGTGTGTGTGTGTGTGTGTGTGTGTGTGTGTGTTATTTGATGTTGGTGCTATTTTACATTTTTCACAGACCTCTCGCCAAATGCCAGAAAGTGAAGAGTAGTGTTACCTATTCTCCACATAGCCTTTACACATTCCTCTCCTTGAGGACAGTTTTCATACACTCTTTCTATATCCTTCCTTCATCCATTCTAAGCAAGTGACCCAGCCACTTCAACCTAAGTTTATTTATTTCATTTATTGCATCATTTATAAGTACTAATTTTAACTAGTTAAAATCAAATGCGCGCATCACACAACAAAATTTTTCTTAAATCTTCATTTTTCAAATGCCATATTATGCATATTTACTACTACTCTTATTTCTGGAAATTCGTTTTTAATTTGGAAAAATAATTTTCCTTTTTATCTCATTTAGTAAAATATCAAATTATTTCATAGTTTATGTTTATCTATTTTTAATTACTATTGACAAAGAGAGAAGATCAATTATTTAAATAAACAAAATTAAAGGTACTGCCATGTTTCTAGCAAACTTCTTTCCTATGGCAGATGGAGGTTCCATAAACCACATTTACTTAATTTACTTATCTAATTGGTTCCAGAAGGGAGCCGATCAATCAAACTATGTATTAACATAAAAGGCTAGAGACCACAGACCCCCCCTGCTACGGTCGCTAGTTTGGGATATTATTAATATCATTTCAGATACTTTCCAAGGGTGTCGTGTTCACCATTTCACTTAATTAAACTATATGATGGCATGCAGGGTAAATAGAATAGTAGATTTTGAATGAAGATTTTACTTTATTTAAGTTACTTTATTAATTAAACTATTGGTTTACTAGTTTACAATCTAGTTTACTCTCATTGTAAAAATCTGTTGACTGTAACCTATATATTTGATAATACTGGGAGAACCTGCTTATTTAAAATATTAATCGGGTGCCACATAATATTCGACATTAATGTACACAATGAATGAAAGGGCGAGAACTTATCTTATAGTTGCCTTCGACAATCGGTGCTCGATGGTCTAGGTTTCTGTCTCCTGTAGTGCTCTCCTATTCTGTCTTCAGACGCACAGACTTCGTCTCGGATGCACTCCCCTGCTGGACCCTCTCTAGAACCCTAGTCTTCTGCCTTCCAGCTCGAACTTCACTCTTCCACCTTCTCCCAAGAACTTCCTTATTTCTGTCCTCTCTATCTCTTCTCCCTTTTTCCCCATTTCCTTCTTAAAAAGATGTCTTTTGTCCCCACTTCCTTTTTGGGACATCTTATTGGTTGACGCTATAAGAATATTTGAAAAGGACTTCGAAAATGTTTGAACTATTTTCTCTATTGTCCCGATTTTCTCTATCATATGGCGGTAGATTTTATTACGCCTTGTCGACCGGGCCTATCTCTAGTTTTATCTTTGGGACGGTTTTAAGCGGCATGTCGGTACTCTCGATTTGCAACCCTCTCTCCCCTCCCGGCTCTACAGGTATCCCCTTAAAATATCCACTCGGCTCTGGTGCATATTTCTTTGTCCGATAAAGAAACTGATTAATATTGATATTGCTGAACCGCGTGGCATCTCTTTAATTTATACATTATCTAATTACTATTATTTAATCTTAATTATTTCCTTCAATTCCAGTATTCTCAATACCTATCAGTACATTAGTGGAAGCCATTATGATTCGCTATTTAAGCCCTGCCAGACTTTTCAAGCTTGTATTGAAGACCATTAAATTGTAAATTGGTATAACAAGTTTCATCAAAATGGTCGAAAAACTTTCCGAGAAATTTGGAGGAAAAAAAAAGGTGTAAAATCGATGATAAAAAGTACCATTTTCTGTAAGCCATGTATTTCGATGATATACATGAAAGTACCATGTATTTCGGTAAGCCAATTTTAGTGGAAAATTTGCTGTAACATCACAGGCATAAACCTACCTTGAATATGTAATTTCAGTTTCGTACAACTTTTCGTTTTTGAACTATGCTGTTCACATACACGTAGACACACACAGGCATTTTGCGAGAGATGGTTATTTGGGCTCAGGAGATCTTAAAAGGTGATTTTCCGTTAAAAACTCGAATTCGAAATTTTTCACGATCGCAATACGTTATCTTACTATATATTTCATATATAGTTAAGTGAAAGTAAAAGTTATTTATTTATCTTAAAACATTTATTGTTATACTATTATTTTATCAATCATTTTTTTTTTTTTGGAAGGGAGTGGGGTGGAATTCATCGATTTAGTGATTGTTCATTATGTTTTCGAAGTTGCTAATTTTTATTAATGTAGAAATTTAGTTGATGCACGATGAGATTAGTTGATATTCCAAACTACTTAGTAATTTGGCAGAATTCATCGGTAAAGGGATAGTTGATCAGGTAAAACGCTATGGTATTAGCGTTTTACCTGATCAACTATCCCTTTACCGATGTATGCACTTTCCGGTATTCTGTTATTGTAGAAGTTTCCTTCGATATAAGGGATCGTTTATTAGGTTAGACTCCGATTTTGATCGCTCGTGTGCATGTTGAGCTATTATTTTTCTTTTTATGTGCGTGTAATTTTCCGAAACATGTTGAAATAAAAAATAAAACTTTATATTTGTTTTCTTACTTTTTTTTTTAATTTGTTGTTTGCTTGTGTTTTTCTTTATGCACACAATAGAAATGGCGAGGAAGCCATACTGACCTACTTGGCAGAGCTTTTTTTTTTTATCCTTGCCTCTCTGCTTCCATCCCAAGCCTTTGAAGACTCTCCTGAAGACTTGGTACTTCCAATTTTGAAGTTATCCGTACTTCGATTATCCATATTCAACCTTAACAAATATTTATTGGTTGTAATAAATTAAGATGTACAAATAACTAGGAAACTAAGTTCTGCATATATTTAATAAAAAATAAGAAGGAAATCGGGATTGGCTTTTTCAATCATAAGTATTTCAGCAGTGCTTATGCAGTTTTAAAGTTTTATTAGCACTTTAATCCATAATCAATAAATATTCATTATAAGATCAAGTAAATATGAATTCGCTATAAAATCAAATAAATATTAAATCATCTAATACTGCTAAAAGTATGATTATGGGCCTTATAACTCTAGTCTATATACTTGCTTCCACTTGTTTATTTATGGAATATTTTATAACTTAGCGACGTATTTATTTTTCAAATGTTTATTATGCAATGTTTATTTACTACTTCCTCAAAGGCGGTTGTAGAGATGAGGATTTAACTCTTTCAATACTGAATTCTATGAATAATATATATTAATCCAAAAAAAAAAAAACAATGTGGCTTAGATAAAAGAAAGTTTTATTAAAATCTCTTGATCTCTTTGTTATTAGTTATTCCTATAGAATAATAAGGCTTCTTATTACTTGCGAGTGAGGGAGGGTCGAAAAGGGAGGAGAATGTTTAATATTAAGCAAAACCGGATCAATAGAGAATACTATTTTATTTAACACTTGATGTTGAGGCCGGGCAAGGAGATACCAATAATAATATGATATTAAATTTATGATCTTTCGGATATTTAATACGCAATAAAGCCTTATCTAGGAGCTCGTGTGGCTAAGACAAACAATGCTGTCTAGGGTTGAAGTAAAAATGAATTTTTATTAGTCAAATTATTTGGAGCAAACTTAATGGTCACGCTCTTCAGTAACGGTTATCTTGAATATTATTGATTAAATTGTCAGTTTCATTCTTTACAAACTTGCATTCATTTGTTTAATAACTTCAACGAATTTTTAATGAAAAAACTTTTTAGAAAAAATAAACCGATTTCAGAATAGTACTCAAGAAACAGTAAAAAGTAAGGAATAATTTTTCTTACAAAAGTAAGTTATTAAGTAAGTTATAAATCAATCAAAGCATTACAATAATTTATTAGTTTTTGATGTCGGTGCCAAGCAGCTCCACAACTCTTACCATTTCGTCTCCATAACAGAACGTACATTTGAAAATGGTATTTTTTTTAAAGTGTAGAATTTGAAAGCAACGATAAATTAAAATGATTTGAAGTAAAACTTAGTGCAACATAATAAATTATATGCACACAAACACTTTTGAAGTTTTCGAATCAACTTGAAAACATTGAAGGGAAGAACTTATACCACCTTAATAATTGAAATGAATGAGTTGTAACGCGGCTTGGTACCGTCATCAAAAAATAATAAATCATTGTAATGTTTAGGTTGATTTCGAATAGTTACTTATACTACTTTATTATACATTTTTATAATAAGAATTCCAACTTCCAACATTTTAGAACACTCAAGATATTCACAGAACAGTGAACTTGGCAAAACACCCATCTAAGAGGTGGCAGAAAGTTGTAATAACTTAGATTGCCCCTTTTCATAAAGTATTTAAGCTCCTGGAGCACATAACCCTCGACCTCCCCATCGACGGGTGGGTGAATTTTCAGGAGGATTATCTTGATGGAGGATCCTTAGCTGCTGTAGGTGTTTACCCTTCACCGCCGCAGAGTCGGTCAATGTTGACTGTGCCGGGGTAAACATTGCCTCCGCATATCCTCCGACGTCTTCTCATCTTTCACCTAACCTCGGCGCATTAGCGCTATCTTGTCTAGTCTAGAGGATCTCTGATTGTAAGCCGTCTAATGTAATATTAATTATATATTTTTTTTTATCGTCTTATGCTCCCTTTTTGGCTCATATTTAATTTTATGCTAATGGTGATTATATTTTATGATATTTTCTTATCTATCACATGGTACCAAATCTATAATCTTATCTATAACCAAATATATTTAAAACCCATAAAAATTAAAATAATAATATTCCTAATAATTAAGACACACATATCGCTAAAAATATATAAATGTTTTACATTAGGTCAAGTAATATCACATTATAGTCAACTAAATTTTTCACTGGGAATAAAATTCAATTGTGCTGAAACAACACCCACTTATTCCTAAATGTATATTTGTAAATTTATAAATCACTATGGATGAATAACCTAAAGTGGCCAAAAATATGTAACTTTTTATTCGTTTACATTCATTACCCATTAGCTATTTTTATTAGCTAAGGAGAACATTAATACCTATCAAGTTTCATAAAAATCAGCCAAGCCTTTTGCTTAACCACCACCCAAAGAGATTGCTGGAAAGCATACACATCCAAATCAGTCTTGTCGTTCAAAAGTTGTGCTTACGTGGTTTCGAGAAAAAAACAACTATTTTCAAGTAACTATATCTGCATAATCATCTATAGGTATGGTACGAAAATAAGAAAGTAAGAAAATAACTATGTCTATTTTCTTTGACATGCATAAGACATTCGAAAAAACTAATAGTTTTATTTGTCATTAGGATTCCGTGGTAACTTGCCAATCTTCATTCAAGGATTTTTTCCCACCGCCATTTAAGTTGGAAGCACATTGTCCAAGATAGATTAACAAAAATATGGTGGCCCTCAAGACTGTGTTATTAGTACAAACTCTCAACAATCGCTATCAGTGATCTGGATACCAATCACCACGTGGAGTGAAACAAATGCTGTTTGCTGATGACTTGGCGATCCAAGTACTATAAAATAAAATAAAAAAACAGGTTTCACTGAATCATATTAACCATTGGTCACAAAATTCAGTCCTCAACTAAAAAAAAAATGTGCATATTTTAATAGAAAGAAAAATTCCTCGCAGGCACCAGAACTCCTACTCAACAATGTTTCCATGCCTAATGTAAGTAGTTCTAGATTCCAAGGATTGGAATTTGACAAGAATTAGACAAATCGCCTATAAAATTTGAAGAAAAAATATATGGCTAAATTCAAATTACTGAAAGCCTTAATCGGAACTAGTTGGGGACCAGACCGAACCACACTTCTCAAGATGTACGAAGCATTGATAAGTTCCAAGACGGACCATGGCAGTTTCGTCTATGGCTCTGCCAGAAGGGACAACCTTACTAAACTGGATGCAGTCCACCATGCAGGAATTCGTGTTACTACGGCTGCTTTTAAGACTAGTCCCTTGCATGTGCAGTCGGGATTAACACCATTATCTTACCGACATAACAAATTGGCTATCAACTACATCATCAAGTTATTCCCACATACTACCCATTCCACTCACGAATACATCTTCAAATCTAAATTCCCAATAAAATTCCTGCTGAAGACAAAAGCAACCTTACCATTGGCAAAAAAAATACCAATCGCAGTTAATCAGTTAGAGTTAATTAATATAACTGCAATAGAAACCAAAACACCACTGTAGACTTTTACATAACCCCTACTATATCTTTAATTAGCGAGCATCTCTAAAGAAAATTCGAATTCAATAAATTTTAATGAACGCTTTATGAATATCATCCACGAATTGCCTGATGACAAATTAATTTTTAGAGATGATTCTAAATCGGACTCATCCACAGGATCAGCTTTTGTTATTTCCAATTCCATCCAGAAGACGAACTGCACAAGTTTTGCTGTGCCTATACCGCGGAGGTAAAGGCGATATTAATGACCCTCCATTATTCCAGAACACTTCCTCTAAACCTCAACATAACATCAAATTCATCAAGAACTCTAAAAGCACTCGTCAACATGTATTTAAGCCATCCAGGAGTTCGAAGAATTCTATAGAATCAGCGAAAATGAGAAATCGATTCTTATATATGGATACACTGGAATAAAAGGCAACGAAATGGAGAATAAGGCTGCCAATGAGGCCCTTATTCTTTCTGGTCGTGGTAGGAATATTCTTACACCATCAGAGCTGACTTGGGAAATGTGGGAAAAGAGCTACCCAAGCAAACTTAAAACCATTAAGAGACCTTGGCAGACCTCAAGTCTTAACAACCGTAGGGAGGTGGTTCGAATCCGGCTGAGAACAAGACATTCTAGATTGACTCATATTCACTTGATATCAAAGGAATTACTTCCAAGATGTCGAATTATAAAGCTTGTCAATAGTCAATGTCATATCATTGTGAGGAGGGCCCTCACCTCCGAATCATAAGAGAAATCCTATATAAGAAAGATGACCACAGGTTTGCAAATAGTTGGTACCCACAGGTAGAATAAGGTAGTGTACGTATCTGAATCATAATTTACTTGCATGATGTTATAATGTTACTAATTATATGTTTATTCTTTTTGTTTGACGGATCTGGAAAAAAAAAAAAAATCATATCATTGGAGGATGCTAAATCTACTGTGGAGAATTTAGTCAATTAGTCAAAAGGGAATACCAAGCAGTATCCCGATTGCCATGGGAAATAAGATAGAATTATGGTAACTGCCTTCTATAATTGTAAAAAAAATCTTTATTTGTTCAAGATTAAAATTTACAAACATTAAGACACTATGTAAACACACTATGTCCATTATAAACTAATAAAACTGAACTGACTTAATATGACAAACTGCTGAGATTGACTAATTCGTAAGAAGTATGAAGTGAAGTGTGTTCATAGGAGACAGGGATATATAGGTTAATGTATGCTGAATCAACTTTCAAGGAATATGGTGCAGCTGGGATGCACGTGGCTCGCAGGTGGCTTCTTGACTTAGTAATGAGATAGATGCAGTAATGTCTCCTCTCGTCAAACTTTATATTTGAAAGGGAGATATCACTTATTTCTTAATTTATATTTATTTATTTCTATTATAGCAAACATACAGCGAACAGACTGCATTTAATGAATTCTTGGTATTTGACTTAGCAAAAATTGAAAATCACTCTCGTGTAGGTATATCCATTTGTTATTTATGTCGTTACCTGAATTGTTAATAAAATTATTAGTTTGTAAATAGAATGATTCTAAAATAGATTAAACATTAATTCATGTTGAATTTGTCCATTATTTCTAAAATTTAGGTCATTTAGAAATAAAAATAATTTTGAGGAATAATGCCATAAAATATTAATTACAATAATACCACCATCTAGGGTGTTAATAGATTGAAAAATAGATTGTATCACAATCATACAAAAATTAGTTAAAAATTAATTTAATAAATAATACTCTCACATCTTCTTTTATATAATAGTATTACGGTCAACTATTTCGTAAATATTATGACTGAGAGTCTTGGTATGATTTAAATTTAATTTTTATGTATAAAAGATGATCTTCCATAAACATTATGGCAATTTTTTTTATCAATATACCATCTTATTTTAATTATTTTATTTTAATCAGACCAATTTTTTATATCTGTCAACTATGGTAATGAGGCTCACCTCTATCAAGAAACGTTTCTAGATTTAATCTTACATCTACATTTTAACTATATTTTGACATCGCTAATGTTCGACGAAAATTTAAGACTATTAAATTGAGGGTTTATTAGGTATTTCTAATGATTCATAAAATTTTATCATTGTTCTTATTGGCCGATTTAAATAAGACATGAAGTTTTTATATTTTTTCTTTTTGAAGAGGTGTATATTTGATAAGTTATTGTTATTAAAGATTATATTAAGAGAATAAACAAAGGAATATAACACAAAGTAAACTATATACCAATTATTAAATATTTGGTTATATTTTTGATTAATTATTGAAAAAATAACGAGGATTATTTATGCGATTAAAATATATATCGTGCCTAAAATTATATTTATATATGATGGAATTTATTTCGAAATCTCATAAACATATTTAGACAACCGGAGTTGATTTTCGAAGCTCCATAACAACCATAAATTCCAATTCTCACCATCGCAAATCCTAGTGTCCCGAATAAAATTATCCATATGTTGCAGATTAGTCCTTTTTTTTATAGTTATTTATGAAAGCCTACTCAGCCTTTTAGGCAATACGGGTCTTTGCAGCAGTAGAATGTTTTAAGCATGCCTGCATAAGATCTCACTGCTGCAAGTAATACTGTTAACATTTTTACGCTGATCTGTGAACATAGCATAAATCTTTCAGTCCTCTGTTTGGTGTTGGTTTCAGTTTTCTTCTACAATTCCTCATTCCGGTGGTCTTTCTGGAACGGGTTCCTCAACTTCCAGGTAAAAGTGGACTGAACCCATTGCAGTATTTCTCTCCGTACACAAAATCTTTGTAGCAGTATATTTGTCGCTAAAGAGAATATCAGGCAGCAAATTATAAAACCATCATTATTTTTTATCAAAAAATTTAAAAATCATTCCTGATTAATGCCTAAAAATCAATCTTGCATTTTTATCGATTTTATTAATAATAATGATCACTCTCAGAGCCATAATTTTTTCAATTAAACATAATGATTAATTCTTCATAGAAAAAAATACGCAAAATGAAAATCAGACTTAATAATAAAAAAAAATTTTCACTCTTTGCTGTGTTGTTTATGTAAATAGATATTATGGACTATTTAATAGCATTAAAAAAAAATGCAATATACCTCTTACTTATCACGAAAGGACCTTTTCATTGATTTGCGTTTTCGGCTTTCACCAGAACACTTACAAAAGTACTCACTTTGAGGATAAACTCTTGTAGTTCCAACAAATATGGATTAATATGAACACACCATAGGTCGCTGGAATCTATCTACATGCCAACCCGCTTTGAATATTCAATTTACAATGAAGAGGTGTCCTAGGTATCTTACCTTCCATATTTTATCTATGCACACGATCATAATAATTTGGTCATCTTCAGTCTATTTTTAAATGCCATTTGGAGGTATTTGTCATAAACAACTAATTTGGAGCCTTTTAGAAACTAGCAACCTTTGTTGTATAGAATTTGTTTCTTTTCTTTATAAGCAAAAACATTCATCCATCTCATAAGTGTGGTCATTATTGATTTCATTTGATAAAAAATAACTGTTCAACTCAATAAAAAGAATAAAACCTAAAACAATTCAATGATGTTATAATTGGTTTGAATTTTTTCATTGCCAATCCTTTTTTAAGTTTTTTTTTTTTAAATCTTTTTCCTTACATTTTTCGAATAACATGAACTTAAATGTTTATCATCATGCTTATTGCTATTAATTTAAAGTCGAAGTGGCTTATCAGCACGCTTCATTAAGAGTCATTTGCAGATTACGGAAAGTTTATGAACAGCATGTTATACTAATTTGAGAATTTAAGGATTCCAATTATTTTATTTGATCTAAAACACATAAATATTTTCATTCTATACATTTTGGAATTTGCTAGTGTTAAAGAAAAATTCCATTCTTCCATTAAATTCTACAGGCAATTTACAAAATTTTGTTTTCCATAAAACCAGATGAATGTGCCTTAGAATCCAAAACTGAAAGCATACTATAGAGCATTTTCCATAAACAAAATTTGTAGTTCGAAAAAAATGTAACTTATTATTAATCTATTTTTATTTAATGTATTAGCTGTTGAATTGAGTGTTTTCTTTCTAGATGTTATTTATATTCGCTTCTAATTTAATACTCTGCAGGGTTAAATTCAAATAATAAACCGAATCAATATTTTGATTATTTCACCAACATTGAGCTTTAGTTTTATAGAATTTTGAACAACGATTCTAACGAAAGGTAATGCTGGATGTATTTTCAATGTTTATCGATGGATATTGGGATATTGGGACCGGGAAGAAAATAACACTCGAAAGAGAAATATTATAATATTCGGTTTAGATAGAGAAAAAGTAGTTATAAAAAAAGCATAATGCAAATATTGAATTATATCATATTAGACTTAAGACCATATGACATAACGAAAATAAGAAAAATAAACCCGAAAAATAAAGATGGCCCGGTAATAGTAAAATTAAATTCGATGTTTTTAAAAAATGATATAATGAGAAATAAATCCAAATTAATTAAATCTGATGAATTTAAATCAATTAAAATAAAAAATTACTTGCCAAAATCTGTCAGAGAGATTAGGAAAAAATTGTTTCCTTTTATGAAACCTCACTGGAAAAAAGGAAATAAGGCGACCTTGAGATATGATAAAGTATTGATAACTTTTACTGGTAACTTTTCTCATTGGAAGAAATACAGTCAAGAAACTTTGGGAAAAAAAAGGGAAAGGAATGAAGATAAAGACGGAGAAGTATTAATAAAAAATACAATTAGAAAATCGGAAAAAATGACTAAAGGAAAGAAAAAAAAAAGAAATCCATACTCGCCACAGATCTGTAAGCATAGACAGATTCTTAGAAAATCAAGATAAAATAAAAATAGAAATAAGTATAAAGGAAGCCCCAGGAACCAGTTCTTAGCAAATAGAGGACTCAAATTTTCATGGCAACAACCAAGGCATTCTCAAGATAAGCACATTAAATGTACGGACACTGTTAGGGTGAAGATAGGTTGGAGGAGCTTACATATGCTCTTAAAGACATTAATTGGTTTGGCAGAAGCAAGGAGAAAAAATTGTTTAATTTTAGAACAAAAATCAAGACATATTTTCATGCACACAGCGTCTTTAAATGGAATATATGGTATTGGTTTTTCTTGTGTCAGAAAAATTACTCCTAGCAAAAACTTAACTTCTGTGAAATTGCATGCTCCTACAATGGAGGACACTAAGGAAGCAAAAGATAAATTTTATCAAAAATTGGAAAGCTTAATGTCCCAGTCTTAAAAGGAAAAATAATTGGATTATTATTTTGGGGGATTATAAAATTAGAGGGTGAAGAAAAATTTTTGTGAGACTGGGGATACGGAAAAAGAAGTTAAGGTGGTAACCTACTAATTAATTTATCCTTTAGTCAACGTCTTCAAATTGGAAATTCTTTTTTTAAGAAAAAAAGCTAAGGTAAATGGACACGGTGTTCACCCAAAGGCCAAAAGTTTGAGCTATACTATTTTCTTACAAACCAAATCAGCTTAATTAAAAATGTTGAGGTCATAAAGAGATTGAATTTCAATACAGATCATTGGATGCTAAGAGCGGAGAAATATATTGAAAATTATAAAAATAGAAGACCGTTTAAAACAAAAAATAAAATTTATCTTTTACAAGATCAAGCTCAAATTGAAAAATTCCAAACTGACTTCTCAACGCACCTCCCGCGCAGTCATGACAGCGAAGAGGGAAAAGCTCCTTGTACCGTACAAGAAAAATATGACAATTTTAAAACCCATTGACGACATTAGCAGACCTGTTCCCACCCTAAATAAGAATAAACCAAGCAAGTTATCTGAAAGTACTAAGGAACTGTTTAGAATTCGGAGCATAATGAAAGAAAGAGGAGATCTCTCTAAAGAAGAAAGGAAAGAGCTCACAATTCTAACCTCATAAAGAGAAGAATTAAAGAAGACTTGCTACAATATAAAAACAATATTATTACCAATATTCTGTCTAACAACAGGTCTACCAGGAAAATTCAGAAGGAACTTTCTAAAGGAAAGCTATGGATGGTTGCTCTTGAAAACCAGAAAAGGAATATTATTACTAATAGAGAGCACATGAGCAGAGTGGCCACGGATTACAGGCAAGAAATGAACAATCATACTTTGGAATATGTAGAAGAATATGTTTATTTAGGCCAGCTGGTGTCCTTTTCAGATAGAGCAACGAAAGAATTCCAGAGGAGATTTGCATGTGGTTGGAACAAGTTTTGGTCGCTTCGATACATTATGAAGGGAAACATAGGTATTGACCAAAAAAGGCAGGTCTTTGATAGCTGCATTCTTCCAGTGATGACCTACGGTTGCCAAACTTGGTCATTAACAAAAAAAAAAATATTTTGTACATACGAACTTGATATTGTACAATTAAAGGCTATTTTCATTTCATTCATTTCATCATGAATATTAAATTCAAAGTAAATTAAACTAATGTAATATGCTATTAAGATATGTAATATATTCATTAAAACCATTTTATCCTCTATTAAAAGCGTTGGCTCACCGCTGCAACATTTGCAGGTCGTTCATATAATTACTATCGCTATTGGGATTTTCTGGAGTCATTTTTTTTTTTTTTTTTTAATGTAGGCCGTGGCTGATTGGTCAAATTGATTCTGTGTGACGTTTAAATAGACAAATAAACATATTTTTATATTTGCATATTATTAAGAAAATATTTTAAAACATATTACTCACAAATAATCATTTTTATTAATAAAAAAGATTATACTCAGAAATAATCATCAAGATATGATTTTTTCAGCTATTGATCACAAAATAAAAATCACTCTTGATAAAAATCATAAGATAATTTATAATTAATCATATTATAATTCATAAAATTTCGATAGAATTTCGTTTTTAATTATCGATTTCAAACCACATATAACTTTTATTTAATTAAAAAATCTGTACCTGCGCAAACCCAATAATTTTTTTACATTCATCTCAATTTATTCCTAACAAACCTGTGGGATGTCTTATAACATGGACACTAGACCTAACATAAAACAGCCGTTGTATATTGTACTTTATAGAATACCATTGTAGACCAATGGGTATAATCACCACAAGCCATTGCCATGCAATAGTAAGCTGTAGCACATTTACGTCTTGTATCTTTGTTACAGCTGTTAATTTCAATAAATAGGCAAATAAAATAATAAATATTTGATGGTTTCGATTAGTACAAATAGGAAAGCACTTATGTGGTTATTCTATAAAGTTATGGTGATTTATACAAAATGGTATTCACAAAATATTATCGTCAATGCTATTTCTGTGAATGGTATAAGAAAATACTTCTGTTGGACATAGATGAGAAGTTGTATCCGACATCAATCAAATAGCAGATATTCAGATGTCGGTAGCGTACCCTTTTGTAGCCCGGGTCGAGGGATATCCTCATAAGGCCTCTTACAAATCCCCTGGGCTGCTATGGTCCTGGGTCTGGGAATAATGTCGCACGGAGGGAGAAGAAGGGGGGCGCTGAACTCAGCAGAATTTATGCCGCCCCATCTCCAGGGTCCGTCAAATTAGGGCAATAAAATTTTACAGTTTCCTTTTCCTTACGCCTTTGGCCCTTATATTGTTTCTTTCTTGAAGAGGCTTCCGGATCAGTACTGGTATTCAAGAATCACTGTTTTATCGCTTTTATTTGATGATAAAATAAGCATAATGAGCATTTAAGAATACAGGTTAAAATATTATGTAGCATTCATATCGGTTTACCTTATCATATAAGCAGAGATACCATATTGAGCTAATATTATCCGAAAATAGGATAATTTGGAACTCGAAATTTTTTTTTATTCTTAATAACGTTATAATGTTGCCGTAAAAATAATAAAACCTTAAGTCATCTTGATAAAGCATTGTATTGTTTTTCTTTACAAGGAAAAAATATGTCCATGTTTTCACAATGGCTGAAATTCAAGGCCCTCATGAGAGATGCAGTGGTTTGAGAAATTATGATTTATAAATAGCGGTCTACCAGACCTATGAGTCAACATAAGGGTTTACTAAAAATATACATGGCTATGGAAAATATTTAAGCTAAAATTGATGGCAAAAGTATATAACTTAAAACAGCCTAGCTAATATAACGCCCGGGCACAATAAACTATTTCTTACTTTTTACTTTAAAAAATCAAATTTAGTTTTCAAGCGTTAAATTTATGTTCATTGGGCACACACATCACAAAAAACGGGACACAAAATCAACTCCAATTATTACATTTCCTTCTTGGGCTTCGTTTCAAATTATGTCTGAGATTTAAACTTAATACTTACACTTACTTGCTGAAGCCAAATTAGACGTGATCCTTATGAATATATAGAACTACTAAAAGACACATTAATCCATAAACAACAATTTTTTAGACAAAAAAGTTTAGAATAATCGCTCTCTAGCCTAGGCAATGCAGTTGTATAACTTTACACAATGACTTTCACGTACAAAAGTCATCGAACATATTTGGACAGACTAGAATACGTTGTAGAACAAACTGCATTGTCACTCAAATAGACTCAATCATAGCATGGCTTTAATAAACAAGCTCAAAAACATCTATAGACAACTGAAAAGGAGCTAGATGAGTTTCGTCCTTGAATAATAAGAAGCATTAATATCCGGACCTAAGAAGGTTCAACGGGGCCATTCTCTTCCTCGTGCCTCCTAGGCTTGTTATTGCAATCCCATTCGCTGGTTGTCATTGCATTCTGAAAGTTGGAAATCGATCAATAAAGAGTACAAAAAAAAATCTGGAATTTAAAAAACACTGTCCTATTACGATGAATGGTCTTGGGTTCAGTTATGATAACGTTGTTCTGTTTCTTGAACAAGATAGTAGGCATCCACGACCAAACATCAGGTTTTTCCCTTAACCCAATGAAGGACCCCATTATTCAGTTCATACACCTTTCGACGACCGTGTCCATGTATTGCTGATATAAAATAAAATATATTCTCTGCAAATGTCGGACTCGAACCCGGGCAGGAGTGTTACGAGCAGTGGCTTGCTCACTGAGCCATCCCACTCCTGAATAATAAAATGTTTTAATGTGGTGGTAAAAATATAAAATCCGAAATTATCTTCTTATTATGGCAGCTACCTTCATTAGAAATTAAACTTGAAATTACTTATTTTAGTTATTGAATTCATTTATTAACATTCAGGTGAGCTATTAGTTTCCGTACCTCGAATAATCGTATTTCACAAAAATCGACCCATTCATTTGAATAATAAGATTTTTTTTTAAATAAACATAAATGATAAATCTTTCCAAAGGAATGCCTGCAATCGTATTTCCGACATCTGATATTAGTCTGTGGTGATTTGATTCCCATTGGTTGATCCGATTTGTAATTCTCTAAATGTATTACTCAGTTATTTATTATGATAATAAATTCTAAGAAGATATAATTCTATTTATAAGAAAAAGTTTTGTGATAATCAAAAGGATAACGTGTATCATGTGTACTTTTCATCACAAAATACAAGATAACATGGATAATTCAATGAGAATGAGGAATGTAAATGAAAAAATATTAATGGATAAGTCAGTTGACAGAAAATGGCAAGATAATTCCAAATGACAAAGGAAATGCCATAAAACTAAGTCTTGAAAAACTGACTGATCCTAAAAGCGCAATAAGATAAAATTATATTAAAAGTTATAGGCGAAAAGTTATTATTTGTATACATATATATATATATATATATATATATATATATATATATATATATATATATATATATATATATATATATATATATATATATATACATACACGTAAATATTGTAGTTTAATGAAATTAGCAAGAAATGAGTCACACAGCTTGTCTCAATAACGACAGCCTGTTTTAGACACACCTGTAGCAGCCAAACACATATGGCGGTCACACTTGAACAACCCGCATTACTAATTGCTGACTGCGTACAGTTGTCACAGCTTTCGAGTTATTAAAGTGGTAGCATTACTAATTTAATTTAATTCCCAGAATGGGCACAGGCAAATAGTTTCTTACCGTAGCCAAACAGTCATATCTAAAATCCTTCGTAAAACCTGAAATGCCGATAAAATGAACACTTTTTTTTTTTGTCATATGGAACATGATAGTGTAACTTCCGTAAATTAATAAATAATATGAGCGAATTTCTTCATTAGGCAGGAGTTAATATTCAACAAATAAAGAACAATTGTAATATAAATTATGATTTATTAAACTTATATTAGTTATTAGTTTGAAATGTAATGTCCTTATGCTGAGATTAGGAAGCATCTCACTTGATCAGTAAGTAAATCAAGTTGATCCTTTATAAGATATCATACAGTCGAGATACATTACGCGTATCCACTACGATCAATTTCAATCCAGCCATGACGGATTCGAACAGTCGCCGCTTTAGACACGAGAATGCTAGATGGCGCCATAAACGTGGCCACACACAGTCAAGCTTGCTAGACAAATATGCTTCATTTAACATTCTGTTCAAGCATACTTTTGCCTTGTTTGGAGTAATTTTGTTCTAGCATTATGATTGAACAAGACGCTTGATGATAGATTGAATTTGAATCATGAATGCTTGACCTCGCTTATCAAGCAAAACCGATCGTCACACCAGCAAGCCTGTGCAGGAAGATTCGAGTTTTCTCCTTAGATTCAGGATCAACGAAAAGGAGGCATCCGGGGCCCCGAAGAAGGTCCGGGTTTTTTTTTAGGGAGTGAAAGTTGTTTTTTGTATCTAAATGAATGACACCTTTGTAAAAAAAGGAAAGACTAAGGAAGCTAAAGGAAGTAAAGAAATAATGCAAGGAAGAATAAAACAGAGAGATACGAGGAAGTCAGAAGCCAAATAGATAAGTCAGGAAGCCGAATGACTAGCCGCCAGGAGAATCAGTCTCAGAAGTTCCTTAAGCAATATCTCAACTCATAATGGTCCGATTTAAATGATTTTTATTTCGTTTTGTAGGGAATTTCATTAGCTTTCGTTTAAATATAATAAAAGCACCAAACACCAAAAAGCACCAAAAATAGCCGCCATTTTGAAACTAACAGACGAAAGGTAATGCCGAGTTCCGAGGATCATCCCGGGGTCACCTGTGACATTGGTACCAAATCTCAAGACAACCAGACCAATAGTCTCGGAGAAAAGCCGTGGACGGCGGACGGACGGATTTTTTTTTATTCGATATTTGGATTCTACGTATCTTGAAACGTAAAACCTAAAATTTTGAGGGAGGGTTACACAAAATTTTTCCTTGGTCGATTTCAAAGGTCTATTATTGAAAATAATAAACCAAAACTAATAAAAAATATTGCAATCGTGCGAATATACCTTTAATTCATTCGATAAATTAATACGCTAATATGTTTTCCTTTTTACAGGACAGATTGCGTTTTTCTCCTGTGCATAAGGCAAAAAACAGCCAAAGTAAGTTCACCATCGTCCGAGCTTACCCTAGAACAAACTGGTTTGGCCGAAGGGGATTTCATGATACTTGTACAAAATGATTGATCAAGCATACCACAACTCTTATTCAATTTTTCTAAAATCGGAGTAAGAATACTTTGGCCTAAAAATAACAGAAGAATGACATGGAACTCTCTCATGAACAGAGCAAATGTAGTACAATTCGATCAACGACAAAGTTACGATTAACTTTGTAGTTCATCTATTAATTTTATAATCTATTATAAAAATTGTAGATTTATAATGTATTCTATATAATATAGTGTATTCCATATAACATTATTTATGTTATATAGGATACATTATATGTACTTATGTAACTATATAATATAATGTATTCTATAAATAGTTTTAGATGGTCAAGAGTGCGTTTTTGGCCCTAGAGGTCTCCGCTAGGAGACTTGGCCTGGAAATTAACGAAAGAAAGAATAAATTCATGGGACCAGGTCAGGAGCCCAACCAGATGGAAAGGCTCACCATAGGAACCTACAGCTTTGAAAATGAGAATGAATTCGTATATTTGGGCTCACAGGTAAATGTGATTAACGACATGACAGCAGAGATAAGAAGAAAAATAATGTTGATGAATAGAAGCTTCTTCGGACTGGACACCTCTTCAGAAGCTATCATCTCTCTGGGACTACAAAGCTTAGTTCGTATAAAACCTTGATCCGTCCTGTCTTTGTGTACGGGTCTGAGACTTGGATAATCTCATGGCCGGACAAACAACGACTCCTTGTGTTCGCGAGGAAGGTTTTACACCGAATCTATGGCCCATTAAAAGTAGGCGAAAACTGGAGGCAGAGGAGTAACCTAGAGCTCTACGCTTTGACTAAGGAGCCGGACATTGTGAGAGTCATCCGCATAGGGAGGCTTAGATAATGTTGGATCAAGTTTACGAATCAAGAAGCATCGGAAGACCGAAACTGCGGTGGAGAGACGGTGTCGCAAGTGATGCTGGAAATCTACTGCTGTGCGGAATTGGATTACTACCTCGCATTATAGTGAAGGCTGCTGAAGGAGGCTTTGACTCACCAAGTGAGTTGTAGTGCCGCTGATGATGATGAATAGTTGCCCTACAATAGCAAAAACAACAAATAATTTAATCTTGACTCTCTCTTTAAAAATAAATAAAATAGTGGATATTTAAAATGCATTATTTTATTAATATTTTTTTTATTTTATTATTATATATTATCTATATTAATGCATTATTATGTAAAATGCATATTTTACAAAATATATTCAGTAATTTTTCTGTTCTAATATTTTCTTTTAATTTTTGATCATCGTAATTGAAAATAATAAATGAATTCTCTGTTATTTCTGAAGAATATTAAAACCACTGTTGGCCGATACAGTATGCGACAGAAATACAGCACCTGTGGTTTCCGCCCGTATCACCACACTGCTGATTCAGCCTTTTAAACGGCAAGGTGGGTTTTTAACACTTAGTACATGTTACGAATACTGAATTCATGCAATGTTTTAAACTTACATAAACTTATATATTTCAAAATTATTTATATCTTCAATTATGTAAAAAACTTTACAGATAAATATATGCAAAATGATTTATAAAGGTCGGTTTTATATGTTTTATTATCAAGATAAAATAATAAAGACTGATAATATCTGATCTATTTTGCTTTCCTTTTTTTTTCTATCTTTAATATCTTCTTTTTGTACTGTTATTTATAAAAGCGCCAAAGAATTCTGCCTTAAAAATCATAAATATCATTTCAAACTATTTAGTTAGAATTTCAGAGTTTTATTTTAAAATGATTGCAGCGTTATATATTGCAGTATCATGTTTTTTAATACATTTTACTTCAGCCAAATTTTGACGAGATGCCCCTTTGAACGACAGGAAAGTTAAGAAAATTTGTTAATACAGAAATTACTTACTAACAGGGACAAATATTGTTTAAAAATATATTAATCAATTTTACATTATGTTGAAGTTTTATAAATAGGTGATAGTGATATGTAAAGCGTCTCTTGATTGATTTATTTGCTAAATCACATTTATTGATGCAGTTAAAGTTTCGGAGCTCTTTCCCCATCTTCATAACTAAACATAGTTCCTCTGTGATATTGGAATTATCATGGAAGAATCATCTCTAAATTATAGGATAAAAGATGAGGGGAACTTTGAGAACTAATCAGAGATGATCTAGCAACATCATTAAGAAGCTATATTAAGTTCTGAAGATGGAAGAAGATCCTCGAAACGTGAATTGTATCAATTGATGTGATTTAGCAAATTAATCAATCTAGGGAAGTATTATATCTCGCTATCAACTACCATTTATAAATTATTAACATTAGTGAAAATTGATAAAGATATTTTTCAACAATATTTGTCCTTTTTATAAGGCATTTGTGTAATAACATTTTTTCTTTAATTTACTGTTTCTCAAAGGGGCACCAAAGTACAGTATGTTACAAAACATAAAACTGCCATTATAATGAAAATTATATCGCACACAAATACTTAATTAAAGAACTAATTAGTCCGTACTTTTTTTTTGTTTATTTATCCATAACATAAATTTCCCTGTCATATCTCACAATCAATTTAAAACATCAAATTTTATTTAAAATATTTTTTATTTTATTGTCATAGTCAGTTAATTTGCAAGAATTCATTATTTCTAGTTTTACATTCGTTTTTAAGCTATTTGGCAATAAAGTCTGATATAAGTTCTTGACGAAGGTGATAGTTATGATGTTTTAAAATCCTAATCCTTGTTCTTCAAGGCAAAAAAAGACAATTGCAAAACCTCGTGGCTTTAGGTAATATTTTGAAGAAGCTCTCATGAAAATTTCAGTTATTAAATTCATTCACAGTGGCTAGCACAAATCGCAAAAGCTTAGCCTTGCCATCTGACTCCGCCTTCCCCTACTTAGGCTAATGCATCAAGTTGAAAAGTCAGTGTGTAGAATCATAATGATAATGAAAGAAAGATAGTCATGGTAATACTTTGTGTAAATAAAAATTATTTTTAGTGCTGTATTGTTGGTACATTGTTAATTGAGTTTGAATTATAATAATGAATATAGTATGAACAATAAAATTTGATAGCTGTGGGTGCAATAAAATAATAAAACAAACAATATATGTGTCATTGTTTACATTAAAACAATAACAACTTCATTGTATATTTTACTTTTTGATCAGACCCCCAACCTTTAGGGTCCATTTACACATATCCGTGACATATCCATTCTAATCCTCAGAAGAAAATCATTTTTCTATGATACGGAAACGACGAAACTGTTACTGAGCTTATACGCCACGGCTATGTGTAACTGGACACTTAATCTCTAAATTCATGTATAAACTTTATATTATTAACCATCCTTCGGTTTCTCTGCCATACACATTTAATAGTAAACTCGAAATTTTCGTTGCATATTCCATTTATTAATTTTGACAATGTTAAGAACTAGTTTTACATGGTTTTACAGCACTCGGACTGAGACAGAAGCGCAGTCTTGAGACCTGTTTGAGACCTCTACCGTGAGACCTAGTATCAACTCATTGCCGTCTCTTTGATCATGGCTGTGGGGATTGTGTCTCGACCTTTGTATGGTAAGCTGGACATCGAGTGTTTGTCTTGGATCTGTTTTGCTCTTTTGTAAATTTTTTGTCCTCTTTAGGATCAATAAATGAGTATAAATTACCTTAAATTAACTTTAAAAAGAACAGATAATTTGATTCCATTGTTAACAAGGGGAGGCAACGGATGAGGGGTCACCGATTTCGATGAAACTACTTTTAGTGATACTATGTCGAAAAATATTAGATATATAACCTAGGGTTTTTACCAATACGCCCTATTACCAATTTTAATTTCAACAATTTTTTATATCAATAGGGGTGAGTAAAAAAAAAATGACCGTTTCAAGTTTAATTTTTTCTTACATCCCTGTTAATTCTATTATTTTTTTTATTGGCATCTTTTTAATCCTTATACTATAGTGCGTCATTTAGTAAAAAATGTCTCTCTTTGAGACTGTACCGGTTGGGCATTCTTTCAATCAAAGTGACGTTGAGATATGAAATCAAAGTAATTCTGCAGCAATACTGGAAAAGGAATTTTTCAGCCGCCGGAACCACGGATTTGATACAGCAAGTTGAAGAGGAACGTAACCTTAAAGAGGAGGTAGTAACTATGAGGAGGTGGTTTGCCAAATTTGAAAGTGGCGATACAAGCTTGGAAAGGCTTGCCTAGCCGGGCTCTGGACGATCCCAATTAGGTAAAAGGAAGAGAGCATGTAGAAAAGTTCTACATGAGCTCACATTGCAGCCGAAAGTCGCCTGTAAATATGCCGTTTGCTCCTTCAAAACGTTTCATTAAAAGAACTGTCAACTGCGACTAAAAGTGGATATTCTGGTGCAATCCTAACACATCAGGCCAGTGGATAGACCGAGGCCAGTCTGCTCTTCTGGTCGCAAAAGTTGGAATTTTGAACGTGTAATCCACTATGAGTTTGTTCCGGAAAGAGGTTTCCTCGATTCCGAGCTTTATTCGGAATAACTGCAACAAATGCACGAAGTTTTGGAGAGACGATACCCGGTGTTGGTGAATATAAAGAATATTTTCCTACAACGCCCGGCCACTTATTTGATGACGCACGAAGCAAAAACTTGCTGAAGTGGATGCCATCGAATTTCTCCTGCACTCATCCTATAGCCCTGATCTTGCGCTTTCGGACTTTTATCTTTTTAGCAGATTTAGCAATGGCTCACTTTCACTAAGAAAAAAAAATTTGAAATATTGGAGGAGGTAACAATTGGAGTAGACAACTTTTTCCAGTAGAAACCCAAAGCGTGGTACTTGTAGGGAATCGAACAGTTTGCTTCTAGATGGAAACTAACCATAGAACATTATGGACTGTATTTCGAACACAAACTGCTCTTAGGTGTACAAATAAAACCATTCACAACTATTTTAATATCCCAAACGTCACATTAATAACCTAAAATAGATGTAATTTCTTAAAAAAGTTGCACTGAGACCGTAATTGTGTCTCGTTCCTAATCCTACGATGGGCCTGAAACTGAAACGTTACTGAAATGCTTACAGTAGGTATTTCCTTTTTTCGGTAATTTTAATCGCATTTATTCTGTGTACTACATGTTATTCTGTGTAATATATTTTAACTTTTAAAAAAAAATAATGTAAATTCCTATAGCAATAACATTGGAAAGAAAAACAAACTTATTTTTGCCCCATGTTAGGCAACAGTTTTTTTTTTTTTTAACTACACTACTATTAGCCATTATTATCATCAATCATTATTAACTTATTTTATCAGGGTAATTCCAAATTGGTCAACATTTTTAAACTGGTATATATGTTATGAATTAATCTTAGATATGATGCGTTGTGAATAGGACTCCAAAAATAAACAAAATGATTACAAATATTCTATTAATAATAGACAAATCTCACAACTGACATGTTTTAAGAAAAACAAAAAATAATGAATAATCATCATTAAAATTATAACTATAGCAAAAAAATGGAATGAAAAGAAGGTCTTGAAGATGGACATACGTCCGAAAAGTTGGCGGATGTGGTGTTGGTGTTGAGTTTGGTAAAGAACTTTTTAAGAGTTACATTTTATCTTAGATATAAATACAGAAACTAATTCTTATTATCATTTTAAACTTGTCGATGACTAAAGTGTCTTTTCTTATGAGATTTCACCCTACAATTTGGTATACATAATTTATTTTGGTATAAATTTATAAATAATATCCAAACAAGAATTTTTATTTTGCTTATAAGAATCATTAAATTTTCAATTAATTATTTTTATAATTTTATTATTTCTTATTGTTTTTATACTTAGCAGTATTCTCTCATAAAGCATTTAGCTCGTTATATCGGTTTCTATGATGCGTTGCGCAATGGGCCGACTGAATTATTGCAATTAACATAAGCAGTTTAAGCCTCAATTAAAGGCTCATTGCATTAATTACGTTTCAGAGCCTATATGCTTCAGCCCCTTCATTAGTGGCACAATTACCATCAATATTGAATTCAAATATTATAAATTTGCTAATTTTTTGAAGTTTTACTGTTTGATTTACTTTTATTGTTACTTGTGTTAAATGGTCCATAAGCTGAATTTAGCTTAGGATTTTTATTTATTATTATTAAAATAATTTTTTTTTGTTTGTCGAATAATTCGCTTTAAAATATATTATTATAATTTATTTATTTGGATTTACAATTGTGTACAAAATATATTTAGTGCATGAGCTGCAGGTAAATAAGGCAAATAGTTTTAGGAGAAGCTACTCACAATAGAGTCACTATACTAGAATCTAATCCATTTTCCATTTTTCAGAAGATCATTTGCTTATGAAATATTACGATCATTAGAGATGAATTAATTTGTGGCATGACTGGAAGCTTTTAGAATTTTCGATGGTTTTCGGCCTGAAGTAATTCGATACTGGAAAACTTTTATGGTCCGTAATTCAATTTCAAATTTATAACAACTCGTATGCTCATCAAAGATAATTCAAGTTGAATAAATCAGAAATACTGGAGTTATACTACTACCTGGGTTGTGGTAGTATAAAATAATAAAAAGAATCATATTAGTTCGTACTTCTTTCCAAGTTGTAAAAATAAGTTTTTCTAATGCTTTACATTATTTAAAGTTTTTCATTATTTTGTGGTGAAAAAGTCTTATTGAATATTATTCTAAAAAGAACATAAATGTTAAATATGTGTATATGAAACCACATATTTCATTAATTGTATTATGAATATAATACCCATAAACTGCGTATCAAGTGCTCAAGCAGGTTTCGCTTAGTGGGACTCATTGTGTACATGTATTCAACCAAATTGTCGGTCAACAATAATCTGTGCCCCTGCAAACATTTGCCTTTGCTAACAATTCATGCTGTCCTGCAGATGGAGGGGAGCGTTAAGTAATAAGAATTTATTATTATGTTATTAATGTAATGAATAACTTTTTGAATGTTGGTGATTGATAATGCCCATGTCCATTAAATCTGTTTTAAGTAAAAAATCAGATAAGATAAAAATCTATGAATAGTTTTCATTTATTAGTTTAATAAGACATTGACTTCAACTTACATTTGATCGTTATTGTTATCCTTACATTGCAATTAAGCTTTACAGAAATAAGAAAAATAAAAGTAATTATTACAAATTTCACCTCTTTTTTTATTACTAACTCAACTTTGGAATATGATGAGTAATCCATTTCTGTTTAATATACCGGCTAGCTGATGAGCCGTTATATTACAAACTAGATTAGAAATAAATCCCCTAATATACACTAAATCAAATTTAAAAAAAAAAATCTGATAAAAAAATAGCTTGAAAAATGAAATTAAAAGGAAGTATTTCTTTAAAATTACTGCAACCAATAAACTATTACTTTCAAGTGCATACAATAAATTAAAATATTTAATGAATTGTTGAAACATCTTCTATTCGGGTTGTCTAACCATTTCTTCTGAGTTTTTTTCTCAAAGGGTTATATTTCATAAGGATATAATTCATCTTAAGGATTATATGATATAATTATATCCTTATGATATAATTCATCATAAGGATTATATTTCATCTAAGTAATTGACGGTATTTCCACAGAAAGCCTGAATATTTACAGAAATACTAAAATATTTAGTTTGAACTATATACAAAAATTAAAATTAAATTAATTATTGTCTGAGGGTATGGATCATTTTATGTAAGGAAACTATAGACACCAATAGTTAATTATAAAAAAAAAAAGAAATATAACTTAATATAAATAGTGCAATGTATAAATGATAATTAATTTAATTTACAGAGAGAATTAAAATCAATAGTAAATTAAATTTTAATACCAACTATTAGCTAATTAAAAAAAAATATCAATAAAATATGTAAGTTTGTACAAATGGATACCACTGTATATCAATGAGATTAATAGAAATGATTAATTAAAAAGTTAAAGGTAAAATATTACCTACAATGCAATTTTTGAATAATAATGTGAACTTAACATGCTATAATATTTTAATATATAATAGTTTACAGGAAAATGGAGAAACCAGTCCGAAACGTAGTTTAGAAGGAATGATGGGCTGCAATTTTTTCCAAAAAATAAATAACCAAATAAAATTATTACTTTATATTACGAATATTACATATTCGTCAATTTTTACCTGTCCCAAAAGTCTGAGATTCGAAGCAAAAGAGCTAACGAATATATTCGATGCTTTATTAAAGGCATTTCCTATGATTCCAAAGGAATTAGAGTAGAATGAGCTAGACTTCTGGCAGTTTTCCAGAAAGTGGTATCATGCCCAATGCGAGAGCAAGGCAAGAAATCTGAAGAACATTTTTCATATTCGATAGTTGGACGTGGTAGGAACGATATATGTGCAATGCCTGAAAATATTACATTAAATGAATTAAACTAATATTCAGTTAGTTTGAATAATATTATATATATATATATATATATATATATATATATATATATATATATATATATATATATATATATGTGTGTGTGTGTGTGTGTGTGTAACACTGTCAGGTGTTAGATAAACTGTGTTAGATTAATGTTTTTGTTTTAACATATGATTTGCTTGGTAGGCTATTCAAAAATTGTAATAGGTAGTGTAGGAAAGAAGAGTCTTAAAATTCAGTTTATTTCAGGTATTAATATTGTTTTCTTTGTATTTCATTATCTTTTTAAACTTCTTGTTGTTATTATTATTATTAATGTTGTTTTTGTTTAATAAAAATTTCAGTTGCATGATTTAAACTGGTGAATTCTTCTAAAAGATAAATACGAAAATAGAACTTACATAAACTGAATTTTTTGAGAACATTAAAATGAATCTTAAATTTAATATTGTAAACGAGAAAGGAGTGAAGAAGGTTAAAAGTATAAAGAACGTGAAAGATATTGTCAATTTTGTATTTCCACCTGGGCTGCAGGACGAAGAACACCACGTAAGTTTGTTTAATATAAGTATTATAAAAAATAGTGTCACTTCTCTGAAGAAAGAAAAGGGATTTAGAAATGTCACTATAAGCTTCGATGGCACTTTGAAGCAAATTTGTATGGATCAAGAGGAAAATTTTGTTTTCAATCAAATTTATTTAGACGAAGAAACTGAGACGTCTAAGACGAATGAATAAGAAAACATGCCGTTAATACAAATGATAAAGGATCTACAAAAAGAAATAAATGAAAACTCACACTTGAAGAAATGGGAAGCGGAAAAAAAAAATTAATTTAGAGAAATTTATTGGAAAAGGTGATGCTGTTGGTTGGCTCAAAAAATTTGAGAGTGAATGTGCCAGGTTTGGGTTACGTAATGAGGAAAAGTTGGAAGTGATGCGCGTATTTTTAACTGAATCAGCGGTAGAATGGTACATAGCTAATGTTAAGAAAGGAATACACGACAGGGATGTCGTAATACAGTCGTTTAACTCTGTTTTTGGTTTAAAAAACTGGGCGTATGTTCGCCACGCGATTCAATTTAGATATATCGGTGGAAGTTTAGTGGATTATTTATTAACAAAACAAAGACTCCTATTAGAAATGGAAAACGATATGACGCAAATTCAGTTTATTTCAGGTATTAATATTGTTTTATTTGTAGTTCATTATCTTTTTAAACTTCTTTTTGTTATTATTATTATTAATGTTGTTTTTGTTTAATAAAAATTTCAGTTGCATGATTTAAACTGGTGAATTCTTCTAAAAGATAAATACGAAAATAGAACTTATATATATATATATATATATATATATATATATATATATATATATATATATATATATATATATATATATATTAGATATTATAATTTTAAAAGGAAGTATTAAAACTATAATATATTCATTTATTAGATTGTTACAAGCAATCCAAATCAGGAGTGATATTTGCCGACATATAATGCTATTGATGATGAATATATTTCCACTAACAGTTTATAATTTATTGTTAATGCAAATGAAATAACATTAAAAAAAATAAATTATCTAAATAAGAAAAAAAATGTCCACACACACCCACGCACACACGCACGCACACACGCACGCACGCACGCACGCGCGCACACACACACACACACACGCGCGCGCGCGCACACATACTTTACGCTATTAGTAATATATTAAACATCAATATGTCAGCAAACATCACCCCTGCTTAACAATCTAATAAACGAATAATATTAAACTATATTTTATGTTCTTTCTTTTAAAATTATTATATATGAAAGATAAAATAAATCAACTTTTGTTAACCCTTTTGTACCTTCGACTCTGGAACTTTCTGGAAGCGATAGATCAGTCCATAAAAAATTAATATTTAAAAAAAATGGTTACTATTTATATTGGAAAAAGTATCTTTCGGATTTTACGTATAAACATTATTTATCACTATTAGTAGAATGAAAAAAAAAATTACACACAGACTTCCTTGTACTATGCACAGTCGAACTGTTTTCATACCGAAATATATTATAATGTTAAAAAATAATCTAATCTAATATAAATAATTTTGTCGCACAATGCTCGATGAAAATATTAATGCTGGTGTACCTTGTGAACCAGCCGGGCTACTTGGACAGAAAGTGCGAAACTGCCTAGGATCTTTATTATTCGTAGAGAACTTCTTTATCACTACAGGGCTCTACTGGAAATATTGGAGTCGCTTCCAATCCTGTTTATTGCCACTTCAATGTTCTCTGTTCTGTCTCATTTCCTTGCTGTTACCTGTTCACTTAGTTACCGCCAAGAAGAGTGCTTCGAGTCTGTTTGTTCGTGTCATCCTAAGTTCCTTTGACGCTTCTTTCTCAGAAACTGATAGCTGGAAGCTATTTCGATCTTTTAAGGGCTTAGGGCCCGTGTATTGCCATGAAAGGTGATGTGTTTCTGACAAAATGATAAAGCACGGATTCTATTTCCGCTCTGAAATAATTGGAGGAAAATAATTGCATTAAATCATAGCATCACCGAACATTTATTTAAACCACGTGTATCATTTTCTATACAAAAAAAATATATATTACCTTGAAGTTTGCGACTGAACTATAAAAATGAATTAAAACATAATCATATTTAATGTTAATCAACGAAGTCTAAAAAATTGGCATCCTACGAAATAATTTGATTACATGTTAATATGCATAATAATTTATAAATATATTTCATTGATATAACAACCGTTTAAATTGTTCATTATTAGTATGATTACAATGGACGTATTATTATAATTATTATTAATATCAATGTATTCATTGAAAACTCAATTTTGTTTTATTATTATTTTATTTTATAAATTTTCAGTTTACCATAAACATACGCCGAAATCATCCTGTTGAAGCAAGTTTTGTCTGAATAAGAACATTTAGTCTCCACATAATTTAATGAATCTTACTGAGATGTAAGTATAAGACAGATACTTTATATATACTATACTATATAATACTTTATATACTATATAATATATATTTATATATATATATATATTTTTATATATATAAAAATATATAGGGCGTAGGAGTGATGACCCTACCCCGTGTACCTAAATTGAGAATCACGGTGTGGTATGTGAATACCACATCGCGCGGCCAAGGATCTCCACGGTCTACAGTGCCAACAGAAAAATAAAATAAATAAATAAAAAAAAAAAAAAAATATATATATATATATATATATATATATATATATATATATGTATATTATTATGATTATAGATATGCATATTATATATACTGTTTGTTCCCAATAATTATTCAATTATTTTATTTTTATTTTAGTTAATAGATAGATGTAAGATAGGCCAGTTAGTTGTTGTATAGGTATAAGGTATGAATATTACTTTAGTTTACTCAGGGCAATGAATAGATAATATTTTTAAATTGGTCATAATGTTTATAAAAGTTTTTATTAGTGAGTTTAATATGTTCATAACAAAATAATTTAGAACCAATTAAACTTAAAGTTTAAGGATAATAAAATGGACTGTCAAGTGGCTGATAATGTACATGAAGAAAGAAAAATAATTTATTGAAGTAATGAAATTCAGTAATGTAAAAATTATAATTCAACTTTTTTAGAGATAATTATGTATTTAAAATTTTACTTTTATATAATCATATAGTTTAATAATATAATTTTAACTAATTTTATATATATTATATAAATATTTTGTTATAGAAAAATGAATTTTTACAATGGACGAATTGTCCATTCTATGAATAAAGATGTTAGAACTTTGAAGCCTATTCTTCCTGCCTTGGTACATCTTAATATTTTTATTTTCGCTAATGTTACTTTGTTTTGTATTTTAAGTTTAAATTACTTATGGTATTGATATATCTTTAAGAACTGTGAATTAGTAAGCCGACTTTGAAATTGCAAGATTGCTATAAAGTCTCACGTTTAAATTTTGTTTAAATTTGAAACTATCGTCTTGACAGTTATAAATTTCGACATGCACGCTTATCCACAATTATTACCCATTTGCAGTATTCATTTTCTGCAAATATTACGTCTTGTAATTTATATTAATGAATATTCGATATCATCAGGTCATTCCATAAGTAATGTCGGTTTATTAAAAATCTGTCTGTTTATGTTGATACTACTAAGCCATCCTTTACAATTGAATTGTATATGCATATTTTGTTTATTATAGCATTACGTAATCTTCTATTAATCATGTTTTTGTCGGAGATAGTTAGGTAGTCTGCGCTGAAATTTCAATTAAAATGGATCTGATGGCAAATGAAAATGAAGAGTAGAATGTGTCGATCCAAGTTTTCCTGTTAATTTTCTATCTTCAACTGTTACGACAGGATTTTCTTCAACAGTAGCCTGCAGGAGTTCGTCGACAAGCTCTATAGGTCGACCTGTCCGAGGCTCGTATTTAAGTTTGCGGTTTCCCGCTCAAACTTTTCAAACCACCTCTGCACTTGCTGTTCACTAATGACGTTTTCTTCATATATTTCTGCAAGTTCCCGATAAGTTGAAGCAGTATTTTCTCCTTTATCCAATTCCCAAAGCATAACATGTCGTAAGTGGTTTTTGGGAAGACCCATTTTAATTGAAATTTCAGCACAGACTAACTAACTTTCTCCAACAAAAAGATGATAACTAGAAAAGTGCGTAATGCTATAATAAACAAAATATGTAAACACAATTCAATTGTAAAGGAGGAATTAGTAATTTCGTCGTAAACAGACAGAGTTTTAAAAAGCAACACTACTTATGGGTTGACCTGATAAATATTGATGTATATTTAAGCATAATATCTTGATACTGGTATTATACTATAAACTTAATTATATCTCTTCTTCTTATCATGGTAACTTTATGGTAGGACACTAAGTGATACATTTTAATACCTAGTATCAAGATATTATGCATACATATGTATCAATATTTATCAGATCATCCCATAAGTAATGTAGTTTTTTGGAATACATTATATTCCACATGCACGTTAAATACATTGTTGAATGAATCAAGTGGAAATATAAACAATCCTCACATATCGCACCTATCGTTAAATATTGGTGAAACTCAAAATTTGAAATTGCTTAAATCATATTTGAAGGTTTTTTTTTCTCTAACCTTATGAGTACCTCCTTATTACAAATACACTGAACATACATAGTACCTTACGACGAGATTATTACAATTTCAAATTTTGAATTGTATCTTTATTCTAAGACAGGCGTGATATGTCGGGACTTAAGTAAAAAAAAATTATATATATATATATATATATATATATATATATATATATATATATATATAACACGTAGGAGTGATGGCCCTACCCCGTGTACCTTAATTGTGAATCGCGTTGTGGTTTTCCAGGACATAAAATAGCCACCCGGAGGTTTGGTCCATGGACGGTCTGTCTCGGGGAAAGAAATATAGGTCCTCGTGCGCCTGCTGACTCCGAACAGCCATGATCGGTGGATCTAGACCGATTTGTCACTGTCCTTGAACCCGAGTGAGTCGGTGGGAAGGACACTGCCGAATTGGCCCCAAAGTGACCTGTTATGGAGCAATGGGTAGCCTGCCGCTGCAGCGTGGAAACCATGGTTCACAGCAACGTGAGGTTGGGTGACCCCCTCCAAGCTGTCTGTGCTCCCGCAAGCAATAAATGTCCGTAAGAACACCACATCGCGCGGCCAAAGATCTACAAGGTCTATAGAGACAACCGAAAAAAAAATATATATATATATATATTGTATATTGAATAACAATGTAATATCAGGTTTTTTTTCTTTTAAAAGTTAAAATATTACGCCTTTAAATATTTTACAAAACGTTAACATAAGTAAGATGTGGAGGATCTCTGGCAAATTTTCCCTTCCCGATAGTCTCGCAAGAGGAAAAGCGGATACTCGGAAATAAACATCTGAATGGAGGGAAAGCTGCCCTAGGAAGTGATAAATATTGCCAGCATGGGCGGCAATAAATCAGGAAAACCAACCCCCGCCACCTATCGCCTTTCGGCAGGACTAAGGCTCCTGCCACCCTCCGCTAGGAGCGCTATTGGTGCACAATGGGGCTACAAATATATAAATATGTCCCATGGGACATCGGGAGAAAAAACATTATAACATTATTGTCAGGTTAATATTACGTTAATATCTGATTATAGATGAAGAGTGGAAAAACATCTTTTTTTTTTATTTATAGCTAGTTTGTCTATATTTTTTGTCTAAACCTAATGGCTTGTACTTGGCAGAATTAGGGACTGCTAGTAAATCCTGAGGCAGCTGAAACATTGATTTTTAAAAATATATAGAAATATTTCGACGTTTCGAACCATTATAATCAATTTAATTCCATCACGCAAACTCGCCCACAGTTGCCCGGAAAAACTGCTCAGTCTCTGATTTTAATAAAGGTTTGAACTTCTATAAATAGTTTTCAAATCTTCTCCCACCCTGCCATCTCGCTTTCAATCGAGAATATAACACGCGCAAACGTTGAACAATGATTATTTTTAATTTTGTTTTCTTAGTCCGTTCGGTTTTACATCAACCCATTATTTTTATAAAGTAACAAATATTACCCTATACTATAAGGTATAATTATAATTATGATATTGTACTATAATGATATGTTGTTTTTAACTAAGTAAAAATAAAACAATTTTTACACTATGCGATGATTACAACAATATATCCGTTGACAACGAAAATATTTTTACAATCTTTATTTTACATGAAATAATTATTGCTACTATTAATAGAAATTGCTTGGTTAGTGACATAACGATAAAAGAATAATATTTTATTTGAAGAATTCTTATTTTTAGTATGCAAATCTGAGAACAGAACTGGTTTGTCGTGTTTCAAATTATTGGAAATACCCAAATGTAATAGTATACCCTTCATAGCCAACGAGTTAAAATATTTAAAGTATTTTGAGCAGGCAGGTTGAACTATCATTGTTCCATTATATCTATTCTAATCTATCTATTCTATGAGCGATAATATTTAATGATTTATTAATCAATTCCTACACCTTCATATTCGTATGAAGGTGTAGGAATTGATTTGTATCCCTTGGGTTTGCATCCCAGTTTAACAGTCCGGTTAAAATTAAAATGTCTTTAAAGCTTTTAGATATTGAATTTGAGAATGAAGTTTAAAATTAATTTCATATAATCTCTAATACGTTATTTCGCTACAAGTTGTAATTATTCTATACTTGAATATTACAGTGTTGCAGCATGTTATTGTACTTAAATGAAGCAATTCATCTGTACTAACTTAACTTTTAAGCAATGATTTTAGATCTTTTAGAATTAATGAAGTTCATCATTAAAAAAAATTAATATTTTATTAGTATCTTTAATTGCACTCATGTTCCTGAAAAAATGACTTGAATTCAAATTCTACACCCTCAAATACATAGACTGACAAACTTTGAACCGCATCTGCCTCTGTAGCATATATGTATATATATATATAATTAAGTGTACTCACACAACGATGGGTGCCGCTATTACCCTAATAAACTGACATTAATAACGCCTAGGTAATTTCATATTTCTGGTTTTATGACATTTCATTAGTAAAATACCTTTAACAGAAAGGAATAGAATAATACCAAAATTTTCATTTTGAATTATTTTTTATTAACGCAATAATCTAAGAAAAGAAAATTACATTATGAAATTAAATATAAAGAAAAAATATTAGTTTTAACATTCTTTGGGGTTTGCTAATTCCCTAATGCTATTTAAAATAGCAATAAATTTGTCTTCTTATCTATGAAGAAGCCGCCACAGAAATTCGCAAAGGCAGGAATCTTAATGTTCTCTTTTAGTTCTTAGATTTTTTTTTTATTTTTTCATTTCGCACAACCCCACAATCTTTCTGTATGCTGGGTATGTGCGTTACTCTGAGGATTTATAAAATTGGATGTATGGTTGACCTTGAAATGTTCATTTTCAAAGCAAATCGCATTTATTACACAAAACAATTAACTTGTAACCTTAAACGTTGAACAATAAATCACATGTGATAAGTGGGTAGGTTATACTACCAATACATGTTTGAGTGACTTTCCCTAAGAATCCTGAAGTTAAACTACTTCCGTTCTGAATCGACGATTCGATCTACAAGATTCAAATTCATTTCAACTCATTCGATAATTATATCCCAGTATTTATTTTTAATATATTTTGTTTAGTTGTTTTACGTTTCATAGTTATCTTTTACTTTTTTTTTTATATATATATTTATATATATATATATATATATATATATATATATATATATATATATATATATATATATATTAATATTTTTGTAATTAGTATTATAAAGCGTTGTTTTTTGAAAAAAGCGTAAGCGAAGATTAGCAAAATTTACAGGAAACACATGAAAATATTTTTCCCCAAATAAACTATATTTTTTTAAAAATTGTATTCTTTAAAGTATACAGTAGGAGTTTATTAATCTGGCAAAACCTTTATAATTACAATATATTTTAAGGAATTCTAGTACTGGTTAGGTACAGAGTGACGAGTAAGATTCGTTAGGATTTGGTACTTACCTCATCAATATTCGATTTTTAGACCATCACCAAATTTTTTTCTCGCCATAACGTGAGCGGGAAACGATAGAGATGGTGTTTACGTCCCATAACCGATTGAAACCTAAATTTTTCAACCTTTTTCAAAAAACTTCGTCGATATATATATATATAAGAATTATTTGAAAATATATAACACATTTAAACAAATCAAAACAACTTAAAGTACTAAAACTACTATTGCAACTACAAAGTCCACAGCATGCATATCTCTTTATACTTATATTTTTTACTATATATTTAGATATTATATTATTAAAGGGAGCACTAAAAACATAATATAATATTATTCATTTATTAGATTGTTACAGGCAATCCACATCAGCGATGATCTTTGCCGACAAATAATGTAATTGATATTTAATATATTACTAAATTACTAATAACAGTGTAGGCACAAATTCTCAAGATAAGAAAAAAAAGAATATACATATATTATCTATCTATCTATAGAATATATACATGTAAGTTTGCCTTATGGTTAGGTTAGAGAACTTCAAATCAAGTTTCACAGAAATAATGATTCTTTATTAATACAAAATAAGTCTCTTTGATACAAAACATAATTACAATTGAAACAGGCATACCTGAAATAATTAAATCGATTTTTAAAGTCTCCAACTAGCAATAAAATATTAAATGAATATTCACTACTAGCTGACTCTCAGTAAATGAACACCTAGACTATAATCTCATACTATATAAATTAACATATATATATATATGCTACAGAGGCAGATGCGGTTCTATATATTCTATATATTTTCTAGATATTCTATGTATATGCGGTTATATGTATATATATATATATATATATATATATATATATATATATATATATATATATATATATATATATATATATATATATATATATATGCATGTGCTTCACACAACTTTCCCTTAACACCATATAATAATAATCCATTTTTAAAAAATAATTTTAAAGAATTCACTACCTATTTGAAATATTTTCAGCAGCAAGCACTTCTTCAGGCCTTCTCAAGCTACGGTACAATAAAGAGTTTTTTAAACAATTGCAGTGCGACAATTCCTTACAATGCATATTTTTGGTTTGCCAAGTTGTAATAAAAAGAAACATTACTATCATCGACTTTTAATTAATAGAAAATGTGTTAGATATACATTCGGAATCTGACGAAATGAATAATTGTTCTAACGGTTTAGCTAACTTCTGCGAGCATAAACAAACAAATAATTCTTGCTCGTTTCAGAATAGCAATTTCTTCAATATTTAGGGTGCCAATGCTTCTCTTTACTGTATTTCAATGTATAGGCTAGTGAAAGTAAAAATTTTAGATGGTATAACATATTCATTTTGGAAAATAATTATCATACGTTTTCCCATCCGTCCCATCAATATTATTATTGTTTTCAATAATTCAATTTGTTTTCAGCCAGGTAAAATGTTTCTCCTTTTTCATCCTTTAGTTTATTATCAAATTCTTTCATAGGTTATATTTATCCATTTTCTATTACTACTGACAGTGGCAGATGGTTGATAATTTCAAAAATATAAAATTAAGGGTTGGTACTTTAGAGGAAGCCATTTTGAAAATTCGGCATTTATGCTCTATTAGACTAGTCCAATGGGGACAAGACCTAATATTAAATATAATCCGATTACACATTGATATGATGAATTAAATCAAAATCGTTAGTGCTGTCTACAAAAATGTAAAATCGATTATATAAAGTGGCCAATGGGCTGTTCTATGTTAATGCTGGTCCGATTTTGATAATTTTTTTTTTCTATTTTAAACAATTTTATTACCTTACCTTACGGTTCTTAATGCAATTTACCATAAAATGCATGCTTTTTAAAATTTTCTTTTCGTCATAACTTGTTTCTCTGCATTTTCTTGGTGATTTTCTACATATTCGAAAATCTTTAAGGAGAAAATATAAGTAATAAAAGTAAATATAAATTATAAAATTCATTATTATTTATATTAATTTGAAAAAAATAATTATGAAACTAGTAAATTAAAATGAAAAAAAAATTAAAACATATATTTTCATTTTTATATTATATTTTAGCATATCATTATAATAATGTGTAAATTATAACTACAACGATATTATAATCTGATAAAATATAATTTAATTATAATCTGATCTCCATTTATCGAAAACGTTTATTCCAATGAAATTGCACCTGAGTGAAAATAATTAAATTCAATTGCAACTTACGAAGAGGGAATGCTCTGGTTCCTTATAATATTCTTATAGCGTTTAATAGGGAAATTATTCATGGTGTGTTACATTAAGTTTTAAAACATTTCTCAACCAAATGA
Source organism: Rhaphigaster nebulosa (assembly GCA_948150685.1). Taxonomy (NCBI): domain Eukaryota; kingdom Metazoa; phylum Arthropoda; class Insecta; order Hemiptera; family Pentatomidae; genus Rhaphigaster; species Rhaphigaster nebulosa. Next base: position 80,865,272 of record OX411308.1, read on the forward strand.
TTTGAGTTTCCTATTTTTTTCTTATTCGATAAGGTGGACCGAGATAAGAGAAATTTATTTTCGAAAACAAAGAAAAAATATCTTACCTCGTTATCATTTTCATTTCCAAATGCAATAATTTATACTATATTTTTTCTCCACATCCGTCGTCGCTTGCCCTCGAGCTATCTCTTCTCTTTCCCCTTTGTTCTCCTATTGCCTCCCCTCTTCCGCAGAGGTATAAATTAAAAAAACACCCCCTCCCAAAACCCTCACCACAAGGAGGATAGGCTGAACCCTGAGATAAAGCCGGCGCCGTAGATAAGAGAACACGCGAGCTCTTATCTCTCGAGGAAGTCCTCCGCTTCTCTGTCAGGTGTGCAATCTACTTATTTACTCAGCAAAAATAACATTCTCTGAATATTGTTATTAAATCTTGAACAAAACACTGTAGGCATTTTTAGTAGGATGTAATACTGGTTATTATTAATAGGCAAAAACGAATAATTAATCTTTCTTGTTTCTTCTTACCATTGGAACATCTTTATTTAATATACAAATGTTTTCCGTACAACTGTAAATTTCAAGTGCTTATTATATATTGAGATGATCGTTGAGAAATATGCACAAAATAGCTCTGATCAGCTCATAGCACTTACATAAGTATATCAGCAAATATATGTATATATATATATATATATATATATATATATATATATATATATATATATATATTTTTTTTTTTTTTTTTTTTTTTTTTTCGGTTGGCTCTATAGACCTTGTAGATCTTTGGCCGCGCGATGTGGTGTTCTTACAGACATTTATTGCTTGCGGGAGCTCAGACAGCCTGGAGGGAGTCACACAACCTCACGTTGCTGCGAACCATGGTGCAGCGGCAGGCTGCCCGTTGCTCCATAACCGGTCCCTTTGGGGCCAATTCGGCAGTGTCCTTCCCACCGACTCACTCGGGTTCAAGGACAGTGACAAATCGGTCTAGATCCACGGATTATGGCTGTTCGGAGTCAGCAGGCGCACGAGGACCTATATTTCTTTCCCCGAGACAGACCGACCATGGACCAAACCTCCGGGTGGCTATTTTATGTCCTGGAAAACCACAACGCGATTCACAATTAAGGTACACAGGGTAGGGTCATCACTCCTACGCCCGGTCTGTGTGAGTAGCCTCCAGTAGGCTGACAGGTCTCACATAACCGGGGGGAGGGGTGATAAATTTCTTGAATTATTACTTTAATTAAATTAAAGCAGTGCCGGTGCCGGGATTCGTATATATATATATATATATATATATATATATATATATATATATATATATATATATATATATTTTTTTTTTTTTTTTTTTTTTTTCTCCTATAATGATATAGGATATATTACCCGAGGGTAATTGTAATTAATAATACAATGTCCGCTGTGAACGGGGATTTCGTTTTTTTGCAAACACCACCACGATAGCCGAGTGCTTTAACACAAGGACCTCTGGCATTTATATTTATGCAACAGCAAATCTTTTGTGTTTTAATAATTGCTTGAATACAGAGAATAAGAGAAATTTTACTTTATTTTTATTTATTTTCTTATTTTTACTTTAGTCCAACAGGCCCAAAAGACCGTCCTTAACGAATGTTGGTGTAACAAACTTTTCAATCCTAATTTGGACAAAATGGTGGGCTGAAGGTCGACTTTTATTCACTGCAGAATCACCCAAAAGATTTTGATCTTAATCGCCGACGAACACATGCTGCACTCACCTTGTCTGTAATGAACAATCCGTTATTGCTGATAAAATCATTAAATAAAATCATCATTTAATATCGTTGGAAATTTGCAACAGGGCAAAAGTTGTTTGCAGTCCAAATCACGCTAGATTAAACTGTTCATTTTGATTATATGGATACGATTACAGCGCAAAAGTTCAGTGTAAAATCTTTTTAGGCTGCGCTCATTGCATAATTTATTCAATACCAAATTTTTTCTAAATGGATATTCTGAAATCTGTGCTGTTTTATTTAAAACGAAAGTGGAATTTTCTTTCCAATTACAGGCCCCTCAAAAGTTAGCGTTTCTCATATCAATCTTCTTTAAGAAAATTTCATAAAGAGCACTTACCTCTTTACAACATATTAAAGCCGTAAGTAAGAAAGCGCTGCTCGACTGAAAAGAGGATTAAAGGATTGTGAAATATAAGAAAAGGAAGAGCTCATTCCAGGGGGTGTAAGCTTCTCTGATTACTCTTGGGATGTAGAAGGAGCCTGTTGCTCTGGGATGCGAACTCTGGGGCGGAATTCATTATGGTAACTCTACTCCCGTTTTCGATGGCTTAATCCAACAAAGCGACTTATCTCTATGTGTCTGCGGAATAATTTATTTATTCCCACGTGCAAGCAATTGTTGATACAAATAAATAATTTAAATTACATTTGACGTAGAATTAATGGGATTAGTTCATATTTAAAATTTAGCAATATACCCATCGAATTACTGTAAAGATGGAACACAAGAAGGTGTCAACGAACACGTATTATTAAAAATAAGGTAATAAAAATAATATTTAGGTAAAAATCTGAATATTTTCAATAAAATTAATTATAGTGGAGGTCGGTTTTGAAAGAATAATCTCGAAATATGCGAGTGACTGCTCAACTGTGTAGAGTGGCTAAATAACGCAGCACACTGATCAATCGAATTTGAAATTATAATAATTATTATATCAATATATATTACATAATTATCATGACAATGAATAATAAAACTATACAATTCAACATATAAGATTCCTGGAAAAGATTGTCTAAAACGACTTAAACAATTTTTCTTTTACAAATTATTTATTAAAAGATACATACAATATATTTAAAAAAAATAATTTGCAATAGGCAAGGGATTTAATATGAAGAAGGCATGTAATCGCCTAGTTGAAGTGTTCATTGTCGCCAAAAACGTTTTAATGCTTTCCTATTTCGATTCGTCAATTGATTTGTTTTACATAATTGATTATTTTATTGCATAAATATTACTTATTGCTTTTATTAGAAAGACTTGTTCTGACTTTGCTGATAATGAATCACTATTATTTCTATTTAGTGCATTTGTTCGGTCTCATATTGAATATGGCTGCTGTAATTATTTAAGGAGTAACTTTGATAGAGAAAATTGGGCTTTAGCCTATTGATGGATAGTGTTTATAAATAAGTTTCTCGAAATATAAACTTATTTTAGTTGGTATGAAAAAAAAAATTTTTTCACGTTTCGAGAGGATATCTCCTGATTCTCACTCTGCGTACACCATTGTTGTAAGTCATTCTGTATTTGAAATTTTTGTAGCATTCAATGCCAGTATATGAAATTGTTTGTATGTCTAAATCCTTGTGTAGGAAGTCCGTAATCATATAGAATCGTTCGTCAACTATTTTCAGCGATGCTTTTGAACGGAATGATTGAGTTCTTTGGAAATAGATTGCAAATAAGTTTTAATTTATAAGAAGCTGAATTGATGAAATTTCTTAGAAACCAAAATTTTAAATATCATTCTTATACTTTTTGTAAATTGACGATTCTTCAAAATTGGCCCCTGCATTTTTACATCGTACCAACGAAACACGTAAAAAGGTAGAAGGAAGATACGTTGAAGGTAAGAGATAACTTTAACACCAACGAGGATGAAGTGGATCATAAAATTGATTATGTGGTTATATTAGTCTAATGAAATTTCCTTGCAGAATATCTCTTGTAACAACTAGTTTTGGAATTTAGAATTTTCGTCTCAAAATTTAAAAAAAATATGGCAATAAGTCTTTATTTTATTTAAAGCTTACATTTTTCTCGTTAATCGATTAAAACATTTAAATTATCATATTTTATATCATTAAATTTTGGATTTTATAAATAGTCATTTGTATTATTTTAATTATATAGGATATTAATAGATAGGCTATAATTTACTAAATACTGATTTATTTTTCATTTTAAATATTATGTTACATATTTTTCTCTAGTTTCTTTCAGTACTTTTCTTTTTTCTTTTTTAAATCGTTCTTGAATCAATAAAATAAATGATTTACCAAAGAAAAGGTTTCGTTTTATTACCCGACAAGGCTTAGCCACAAGGAAGGGTGATGTGATTAGTCTGACCGTAAGTAGATATGAAACGATTATTTTAGCGAATGACTCAACCGATTTTCAAGTTTGATGGGTCAATATATTCGTTGCGATCCCGTGAATGTTTTGAAACATTTTGAGCTCAAAATGTTACAGAAATGTTGCATTAAATGTACTTAAGCTGTCCGTATGATGGTATGTAACAATTTTTTGAGAGAACCGCACGAAGAATTTTTAAGTTTGATGGCTAAAATTGCTCAACAAATTCCCTTGAATGTTTTGAAGCAATGTCAACTCAAAATAGTGAATATATATATATATATATATATATATATATATATATATATATATATATATATATATATATATATATACATATATATATATACATATATATATATATATATATATATATATATATATATATATATATATATATATGTATTTTTTAAAGTATTATCGACTTTTTATTCGTGTTTCCTATCACATCATTTGTTAGTTCATTGTTATGTGGTAATGAATCATAAATTGCAAATATTTGAAAAACAATAAACGTTAAAATAAAATTTAATTTAATAAAAAATAAAAAAATCAGACCACGGAAATAACTTTTATATCTTACAATCCCATTCGTCCTAAGGGATGGAATATGCTTGCATATCTACTTAAACACACTGGTTGGTTGTAAGTTAAGTTAACGTCCATGAATATTTCTTCCAGGTACTTGAAACCGCTACCTTCTTTGTTAACGGCCTTAGCAAAGTTTTTCATTAGTCCAAGCTTAATATGGAGCGGCGGAAGAAGCACCTTTTTTGGGTTAACAAGCGGAATATAATTTACGTTTGAAGTACCAGATTCAAAAGAAGTTTTATGAGGCTTATCTTTCTTATTCCAATGTTCTTTTGTTGCCCTGCTGGACCATAGACACTGGAATACATTGTGAAACCCCCTTGAAATTCTAGCAACATACCTATCACAAATATTACTCTGTGATTAAAGGAGAAGCATTTAAAAAAGAGATATACTAGGCCATATCTGTGAAAAGGTGTTTCAATAATTAAGTAAATAAAACGCAAAACAATCATTCTCAATTATGTTACAAAATCATGTCGACCTGTGTTTTTTTAACATCGTGTAGATTCTGAAAACTTAAAAAAAATCTCTAACAATTTTATACCGACTACTCAATAATTCAATACAAATGTAGATAAAATGCAGGAAGAATAAAAAAAAAGACGCTGAGGTTCACAAACTGAAATAAAAGCAACCATTTGGAACCAGTATTTCGAGAACGATTCAGGCTTAATTTATAATCCATATAAAATGGAAGATAGTTGTCAGAAAAAATTTCTTAAGAGTCGTGATTTTGGAAATCTTATAAACGGAGATAAGACTTCCAAAATCACGACTCTTAAGAAATTTTTTCTGACAACTATCTCCCATTTTATATGGTTTATAAATTAAGCCTGTGTTTGTGAAGATCTTAAATCTAATATCCACCTTCTTGAACAATCTAAATGATCTCTCCTATCTCCTTTGCTTTTCTTTTCTCTTACGAGAAGAGCACAGAGGTGCCGGGAAAAAAGAAACAGATATTTCAAGGCAATAAAGTCATCAGGAACAGACCAAGGCTTCCCCCGAAGAAAGGCTATAAGACGGATGAAGAAGGAGCCACGAAGAGACGGGATAATTATAGAAGATGTGAGGTCAAGAAGACGTCGAGAGGGGCGTTGCCACGTGTTGAAAGGTGGGCGTGGCCTACTCCATTACACAGTTCCTTACAGGCTGGCCATTAGTCATTTTTATATCTGTGCCATTAGTAGGCTGAGTGCTGTTGGCAGCACTGCCGGCTTTTAGACTAATACTGAACTCTCTGGTCGATATCTATCTGTCTAGGAGCTGGCTCAATCAGTGTCTGCTACTCCATCACGGAATTGGGAAACCTGTTCAGAACGCAATCCTTTATACCTATCCTAGGATTTAAAAACGGATTTGTTTTTAAAGCAGTTTGATGTTAAAAAGTCAAAGCTAATTCATTAAATATGTATATTTAATTTGACAATAATTGGTATTGAGCCATTGAATCAGGTATTCAGCCATCTCATAGAGTATCAAATGACCCAGACATCAAACTAAGAACGGACTCATAACTTTCATTAGAGATCAATTTGGATCCCAATAGAATGGATTGTTTGATAATAAAAATGATATATAGATATATTATTTTTTAAAGCTAATAATGAAGCATGTTTTTTTCTCTTTACGATAACTATGCCTGAGAAAATTTGGTTATGGCACGGGCGTAACCAGCAAGAGGCAAGATGGCAAATGACAGTGATCTCGAATTGGCCTTTATAAAAATAAAATATAATATAAAATTGTATTTATATGTAGTAATACAATATTATATGATTCATATTTTCAAATACATATTTACGCTACAATAAAAAATAAAATAAAAATATATTTCAAATCACAGTAGGTGTATAATTCTATTTTACAAATGATGGATTTGATCAGAGCAGATACTGACAACAGATGCAGAAAGGCGCAATACGAGACCAACTCCCCAACAAATGAGTCTGGCCAGTACATTCGCGTAATCAATTGCCTAAGCTCGGAATTTTTTTTGTTTTTATTGAATAAATAAAAATATTACAATTAACAGAATTATTGTTTCAATAAAAGGAAGCAAAAATACCCCTTCATCCTTATTATTGTTTTATTATAACCCTGACAACCAACGTTCCGGGATTTTGCCCCATCTACAGGCAAAAACTCTACACTATTTCGTCATTGCATATATACTGTAATGGCGCAACGTGGCCTTCCTAATATTGTACTTTTAGAACAGCGCAGCAGTATATATGTAATGACGAAATGGTGCTATGGATTGTTTGTTGACCGTGTAATCGTAAGAGTGGAGATATTAATGAATAAATAAAGTCCAGAAGATGGGACCAAACCCCAAAACGTTGGTTGTGTGAGTTTTAATGAAACCATAATCTGAAAAAAGAGAAATTTTCACATCCTTTTACTGACTGACATTTATTCTTAAATTTTTTAAAATATATTATTCAAGTTTTATTATTGAAATAGCCATATTTCCAATAAAACAAGAAAAAAAAAAAAAAAAAACATAGGTCCTATTGACGAACGTCCTCAAATATACATTTATTCAAGTATACAATATACATGCAATATACAATATATACAATATACATATATACATATATACATATACATATATATCTATATATATATATATATATATATATATATATATATATATATACAATATACATATAATATACATTTATTCAAGTAGTTATTTATTACAAGTATACATTTATTCCAATGTTCATTCATATTTTTTTTTCACTCTTTTATAATGGCATATATTTTTTAAAACCCAGAACTTAAATTAGACGAGAATAAATGAGAATAACAAAAGAAAATTTGCATTAACGTAGTTGCAATTCCTTAGGTAATTGAGGAAATTAATAATTAGAATATGAGTAGTATATCATGTAGAAAAACTACTTATTCAATGCTTTATATGTGGTAATAAAAGTGAGTTCTTAGTTTCTTTATTAGTCAGGTGGAACTTTAAAGTTAAACAAAACTCTAGGACTGTCCTCAAAATTATTGATTCATCTCTTACACCCTTTTGCATTTAGGTTTTCCATCTATACATTTGGTTGATCATTATGACAGCTTTCAGCTAGAAATGGGATTGCAAAGTCCTAATGAACAAATTCTGCTTTGAAAAATCGCTCTATTACCATTTTGGGTCTTATTCAAACCGTTTTTCGAGAGAACCTGTTTTTGTTTTTTCGTGTTTTTCGCGAAAAACTATTATTATTTTGGCATGTAATTTGTATTGCGTGTAGGCATTAGTAAAAACCACAACTTAATTCCACAAACATGTTCCAACGACGAGTACAATAATTAAATGTCCAAAAATGGCCATAATTCGGGGCTTTTTTTTTTGCGAAAAGTTGCTGACTTACTTTAATTTTGTTAAAGTAATGTTTTCCATCTGTTTTAAACTTTGTTATTACGTACTTTTTTTTATTTTTTTTGAAACGAACATTTTTCACATGTTAAACGTGAGAAAAATCTCAAGCAAACTCATTTATTTTTTGTTCACAAGTTTAATACATACCGATTTTATCGAAAAAATATAACAATTTGTTTTACTATTTTTTCCTAATTATCACGTTTAAAAAGTCCATTGGAGATTTATTGGAAATAATGGATATTTTTTTTCCTATAGCGCTTGGACCATAGTAGAAGGTAGTAGCTCACCCGTTGGTAGCTCACGAATTTTCAAGTCGTCAAATTGAAAATAGTCTACGTTGAGACTCTCTTATTAAACATGAATTTTTGTTTTATAACTATAATGGTAACAATTGATGAAATAAGTGTTATGGATACTTAGTAATGAATTAGGAGTGACTTATGGTAAAAATAGTAAAAATATTAGAATTGAATAAAAACGATAATATATAAATGTTGTCCTGGAGATGAGGCAAGCACCGAAACGTAGATATTGTGATGTAACAAGCTTTCAATAAAATATTTAGTAAGGAAGATGTTCAATTTTCACATTCAATTATTGATATGATAGAATAATTCTTCCCATATACAAATGTAAATTATTTAACCATTAGCATTCCGGTTGTCGAAAAAATAAATAAAATTTAAATATTTATGTAAGTTTTCTAATTTTATTTCGCATTTTCAGCAAAATTCATTTTTTTAAATTTAAATGCATCGTTAAAAAAAAAAAAAAAAAAAAAAAAAAAAGCACAAATCAAGAGACACCATTCAAGATCACTAATGTGTTTTTATTTTGGGAATAAAATATTTTTATTGTATTTTTGTTCAGTATTTTGAATAATTAACCTTTGTAATCGACCAAGAACCTTTTTTATTTAACCCGCCTTTCTCTAAAAAATTGAGATTTTACGTTTCAAGATTAGCAGAAAATAAATATTGAATAAAAAAAAAATCTATTCGTCCGTCGTAATTCGTCCCCCGTTCGAGGCTTTTCTTCGAGACTTGGCCCGGCTTTCTTGAGATTCGGCAACAAAGCCACCGATCACTCTCGGATGATTCTCGGAGCTCGGAATTACCGTTTTTATCGTTTCAGAATGGCGGCCAATTAGAGATTTTATGTGCCCATAACTTGGTCATTTATAATATAAAGTTTTTTGGAATCAGCATTCAAAGGACTTAAAAAAAAAAAAATATATATATATATATATATATATATATATATATATATATATATATAATAGCTTAAAGTTTATTATTTTCAATAATGATGCTTCGTAATGGACGAAGAAAAAGTATTTTTAACCTCCCTCAAAATTTGAGGTTTTACGTTTCAAGTTATATTCAAATATCGAATAAAAAATTTATTTATCTATTTTGTTTTTGTTATAGTCAATAGAAAGGAAATAAAATTCCATACAAAAAAAAAAAAATCATCGAAATCGGATATAGTGCATAAAGCTTTGCACACTAATACTCCCACGTTTGTGACCCTAGGCTTCTTGAGATATCCTTTTTCATTATTTCCTGTCCTGCGCCTCTCTTTTACAATCTCGGTCTCCCGGATTCCTAACATCTCTCTCCAGTCCATTCTTCCTTGAAGCCATCCTCCACTTCCACCAGATTATTGGTCAAAAGAGCTTTATAAAAACTCCATTGGCTGGAAATGTTTTGTTCGTTGAAGGCACACATTAACTATTTTTGTTATAATTTATTATAATCTTATTTTTAATTCGGTCTGTATTGATTTTGTAGGCTTTCTAAAAATTGTTAACAATAATGCCCTTTTGATTAATAATTTTAATTAAAAAATAATATTTCTATCCGTAATCTTATTAGTGATTTGTATGTATTGAAATGAGAAATTATTTTGATAAATTCTGATCATTGATGATATTTTAAATGCTGTGGTGAATAAAGGAGGCAGGAGAAGATGAAAGTTCTAGGGAGAGGCAGGTTATTGTAATATGAAGCCATCATTCTAGAAGTTGCAACATTAAGTAGTATTATCCATAAAATAAATTAGTTAATTAAGGAGGGGTGGCCCTTAAAATTGGAATTAACATAATGGGCTTTCCCCTTGTTCCAGCGGGAGCTACGGCTGAGGGAAGACCCTGTATATTCCAGCTCCCTGTTGAGCCAGACAATTAAGAACAACTCAGATGTGAGTTGTGCCCCCCTGTATCCTCTCGCACCTCTCCCTGCGATAACCGAATTTATATCGGCCGGGTTTAATTAAGCAGCAACTGCTAATGGAATCTTAACGAGGCATATAAAACGTCATAACGAGTCTTGTGAGTTTGAGCAATTAGCGCTTGGGGTCTTGAACCCGTAGCGGTAACAGTCAAATGATAGCGGCGGGGGCTTGCGATCAATCTTGGATCACGCGAACTAACCTATTCTTAATGAGGCTTCCTCCTCAGTCGATTCTTCTTGTATGCCTAACACGGCCGTGTCTTCGTGATAGTCATTGGCAAGAACACGGAAAGGTTCCGATGGAAATTAATACGTGTCGGCTGCTTCATAGGGAAGATAATGCTATGCGGCCGGGAGGCTTCGTATCTGACGTTCGGATAAATTTATCAGCGATATCGTTCTAAGCATGGTTGTTCTATTTAGGAAGCGATAAAAATTAGAGAAAAAATGAAGTGATAGTTTCCAAATGCAGCCCTACTACAAATAGCACACCAATCAATCCAAAACAGCCGTAATAATAATTAAAATTAATAGTGTATGTACAAACGTTTTTCGAATTGAAGAATTCCACTTTTATTCGTTTATTCTCTTCTCCCTATATTCTTTTCTCTTTTTATTCAAATTAATAATGCATTAATTTTATGTATAATTTAAAACTGAAAACAAAGTACTCTTTCTTTACGAACAAGATGATGTGGTCAATATCTGATCGATCATCAGTTTTCTCTCAAACATATTTAAAGGACTAAGCGATGAATATCAGTTCATAAAAGGTCCACTTTATTATAAATCTTGGTCTTTCATCCTAAAATCAATCCCCAGCTCATAAAACATATTTTTTTATCATAGTCGGACTAAAACCTGTGTATAATAGTTAGAAATCAAGTATGCGTACCTCTGCTACTAAGCTACCTCACTCCTTTATAGTTGCTAAACTAAGTCAGAATATTGAAAAACTATTGTTACTATTTTTTATTATATATTATACATTTATTTTTATACTTTACTTTTATCAGAATATCAAAAAACATTGAAGTTATATAATTTAATAAATTCGAGCTTAAATTAACTATATAAAAATAATTACGAACAGTTGCGTAGGGGACAATCCTGACGCCACTACTAATTTCGATAAAACTGAAATTAACTAAAAAAAAATTTTTAACCGTATTCATCTTGCCATTTTTTTGTGTTTGCGCCATTAATTCCATTAAGAGGGAGGCAGCGTGTATGGATCAGTGGAGACGGATGGAGTATTTACGATATTTCTCTTAAGTATTCGCAGGCTGTATCCAAGAAAATCCATTATATTTTTGCTTCCTCACTACCAAAAGCAGGAAAGCTTTGTATTCATGCAGGAAGTGAAAACAATTTATGACTTTGGAATCGAAAATTTTCACTTGCTTTGTACGTTTTTGTATTTGCCTTGACATACCTATACTTCATAAAAATAGTTTGATTTGGCCCAAAGTAAGCGGAAAGTTGAGAACTAGTGCAAACATAGTATATCAATTTTTTCAAATTCCATCTTCCAGCTTTCATTTACACATGCTCAAATCTATTTTCCTTCACACGCCTAATTTAAAAAACGGCGGAAACCTCTGCAGGGTTTCTATATAAGTGAAAGAACAAAGGAAGGTTTAGTCGTGATATTTTTGGTAATTGCGCTGTATTCAATTTTTGATGAATTATTAATTTGTAATTATACTTATTTATATCCCAATTATCCTACTAATTAAATTCACTACGCTGATATTGTCTTGAAAATTAATTAGACTCCTTTATGATGAACTTTTTTTTTTTTACAACTTCTGATATGTTAGTTTAAATCTATTCTCTTCATTTTCCATTTTAAAAATCCTTTCTTGATTATTTCATAAATACAAAAAGAAAGAAAAAGTATTGAATAATATTTTGCAATAATGTTTTGTTAATTCAACTTACGTTTTCACTTGGCCACTGTTTTTAAAATTTAATGTTAAAAAATCCATCATGTGAAACCTCGAGGAATAAACGATATTATTCAAATTTGGAATTGTTATCACAAGTTTGAAAAACACTTCAACGAACATAAACAATTTCGGAAGGCCCTTGAACAAATGAATTCCAGAAAGGAGAAGGGGGGGTTTGGGATGAGTGGCTTAGGTAACTACTGCATATGCAATTAGTTGCGTGCTCGCTATTGGCTGACTCAGTAGTCCTCTTCCCACGAGAGCAGTCGTCATTAAATCACTTGCTGGCAGTTCAAAAAGATTTTCGGGTTTATTCTGAAAACTTTTTTTTTTTCGAAACGGTAACTTGGGTGGGGGAATATCGATTTTGATGTTCGTAATGTAATAGGTTCCGACTTCTTGGTACACATTAACAATTCAAAAATGCCTTCGATTTGTGGTTGAATCTTACCTCGAGTATGGCATTATTACATTGGCTTTTTATTAATTCAACTTCTGTTTCTACCTCACTTGGCCACTTAAATGTTTCCTAACACAATAAAAAAATAAAACGGGAAACTTCTCGACTTCAAGCCTTTTAGCAAAGAAGCCACCTTCGATTTCTGTTCCAGAATATACTTTAAATAAAATCCAGGACTAGATGAAATTTTAAATTCTTTAAGAAATTGATACATTCCATCTGAAAATATTATATTTATTTTCATATCTATTGATTTCGGTTTTGTACCACTCCATTATCTACCTATGGATGATGATCGGACGATAAAAACTTTTACTGATCCCAAATAATTCAGACGTATTACAGTCCGCTGATAAAAAGTTCAAAAAGCGATATTATAAATATCAGCATCTCTTAATTCTAATTCTTCTTAAATAAAAAATATCTGATGTGGGCAACACATGACTTCCTTGTACGCCTATTAAATTATAAATCCGTGATTAAAAAAGTGATTCTGAATATGGTTATTAGTTTTCGAAGATCGCAGTAAAGACGATACTCGGCGTCGCGAAATCCATCTATTGACACACACACACTCACACAGAAATACTCTCGTTTCTGTAGGTTTCATTACGTTATTATATGTCGTTTTCTTTCTGTAGGAAATTTCTTCGTCTTCCATCTTGACATTAGAACTGTCAATGTCAACCCACTTAACTTAAATCTTATTCTCCTGTTCCAGACTTGTTCATCTCACAAAATGGGAGGAAAACCATTATTTTACTCATAATTTTAATATAGTGTATAAAATAGTTTAAACGGAGTTTAATTAATAAAGTAATAAAATAAAATAAAGTAAAGTAATAAAATAAAATAAAGTAATAAAATATTTTAATGGGAGTGGAGAAAAAATAGCGTTTGTAGCCTTTATTACCGAAACATATGATCTCTGGATTTAATTATAAAATAATTGTTGATGCAAATTTATTATGACCTTCAAGTAAAGTACCCTTTTCGGCTCACCATTATCAACCAAAATCTAGTAAATACATTCATATTGATATAAAAGTCCTATTTACCAAATTTGATATGTTTTACATTATATTTTAATATAATTTTTGATGAAAGTCTAATATGACCTTCAAGTAAAGTACCGCTTCCGGTTTTCCAATTTAAACCAAAATCTAGTACGTTATTTAAATCAATATATAAATTCTAAATACTTAATTCGAGAAGTTTCGCACAGTATTTTAATATAATTTTTTATGAAAATCAATTATGACCTTCAAGTGAAGTACCACTTCCGGTGACCAAGCAGTGACCAAAAAAGGAGATTCACAACTAGATTTTACGGCAATCCTAAATACAAAATTTCAACTTTTTACGGCTAACTGTTTTTGAGTTATGCGAAATACGAACGAACGTGCAGACGCCACGACAAAACTAGTCAAAATGGATTCAGGGATGGTCAAAATGGATATTTCCGTTGAAATCTGAAAATCGAAAATTTTCGAGATCACAATACTTCCTTTACTTCGTACAATAAAGTAAAAATTAAAGAAATGGTGAAATATTAGGAATGTGTAGAAGTCAGTTCAGATTCGTAATATTCACAAATTCTGTGGTAAAAAAAATAATTGAAATTTAAAGTTTTTAATACTTATAGCATTTGAAAAGGATCCTGCTTATCCTATTGATTTTTTTTTGCAAGAATTAATGAAGTTTAAAAAAAATTAAACCCACAAGTTAAGATTAAAAAAAAAAGATTTAATGAACGATGATTGGAATAAAAAGTTTATTTCGTCCATAACATAATATTTTATTAAATATCAGAGCTACAGTGGCTGAGCGGGCTAAGAGGCTTGTGAATGTGTTATTACTTACAAAGTCAAAGTTTGTGGTTCTAAATCCTGGTCCCAGGTATTCCCAAGTAATTCGTCAACATTCACAGTTGTGAGTTCCGTCAGCCTGCTGGAGGCATCTCACGCCAATCGGGTGTAAGAGTGATAACATACCCTGTTTACCTTAATCGTGAATAGCCTTGTGGTTTTCCAAGATACCGAATAACAGCCCTGAGTTTTGGTCCAAGCATGGGCTGTTCGGGGAAAAAATATATTTCTTGGTGCGCCTGCTAACCCTGAACAACCATAATCCGTAGATCTTTGAACCCTAAATTGTAAATAACCCAAACTAGAAAATCGCCATCACATTGATATCTTATTCAGCTTTAAATTTTAATTTAAGAGTTTAATAAAAAATATTAATTCGTAGATGCTTAAAAATTGTATTGTGTCATAAAAATAATGTTTTATTTACGGAAACTATAACGATCATAAATTTTTTTTGTAAGACTCTATTCAATAAATATCTATTCAGCAAAGATTTTGAATAATAGAAATAATTGTTTCTGAGAGAAAATTTATACATTTTGGTATACGCATAACAAATGAATCATGTTGGACATTATTCCAGTAATAATTAGTTCATTATTTTAATAAAATGAAAATATCGTAATTTTCCAGTTAGCTGTAAAATGATATAAGATACTAATTGATTGAGTTAAAAATAAGTAAAAGAAAGTAAAAATACATAAAAATGATTATGTTTCTATACTAAATATATTCCGATAAACAATCAATTAAGTTCTCAATTTAATGCTGTTTAAGAAAAAGTAATAGCTAAAATATGGCAACTCAATAGCTATAAAATTTACTTCAATGGTTCTGCCAAATTTTTGTCTGTCGGTGCACTGCAAATATTATACAAACATCATGGCACACCTATTTTGATAAATGAAATAATAAATCATAAATATAAAGAAAATAGAAACATATAATCTTAATTAAAAAACCAAAGAATATTAATGTTTAAAAGTGTTTTAATTATTGTTTTAGTTCAATTTTATGCATTAATTTTGTTTTTGAAAAATTCGCGGCACCCTCACTGAGAACCACTGGTTGACATATTTGACATCAGATAAATAAAGCCTATGAACTGTAAAAGAACAACTTTTATAACAACTTATAAATTGAGTTGATAATTGTATTTTGTTAACTGTAAATAACGTGAGTAAATAACATTATTTTGTTAAGTACCCAATCAAAAAAAGATAAAATACATTTTATGTATCTAAGTCAGGTTTTTTAATCTTTAAATCTAATGATTTTTAATCTCTTTGACTGTGTGTTGTCTATTTCTCTTATTTTCTTCTTTTTTTTTTTGTTTTGTTTTAGTAGATCCTTATCAATATGAATCAAACAGTAGGAAGTTTCATCAACAACTTTTTATCTGATGTGACTATTTTCATCCCAGATCTGGTTGTAAGCGATTCGCCCAGTAACCTGGGGTTTTGCCATCTGGCAGTGTGCCCTATCTTAATCCCCATACCCTGATGGTACATACGCTGTGAATTAGCACTGAACATGCCATATATAGCAAAGATTATCATGATATTTTATATTATTTTAAATTAAATAGTTTTGTAATTTTTGTGAACAAACACACTTCCCCTAAAATTAACTTTATTATTTTTCCAACATTAATATTTTTTTATCCACAAACAACCATCTTCTGGGTTTTCCTTTTTTTTTTTTCTTAATTATGCTATTTTTTCTAATATAAAATAATTAGCAGTACTTCTCTAAGGTCTGCTTTTTTCCATAATATATTATTTCGTCTGTTGTGTCCATCATTAAAATTGTTTTAAAAATATTATTGCACTATAGAGTGTCTGCTAAGACTATTTTAAAACAAGACTAATAATATTTAATTTAACGATTTCGGGAATTTTATTTTTTTTTTAATTTTAATTTCATGAAAATTTCCCTTAATTGTAAAATTCTTATTGCGTAAAAATAGTTTTATCAATAAATATAGCGTGTCGGTAACGCTAGAATAGAAGCAACTCTTTGCACCTTTGATACCTGATAAAATATTACAATCACAAACACCATATTACAACTGCAGTCCAATTAGTCAAATTGGTTCAGGCTTTAATTTGTTCATCACATGTACGAATCCCCTATAGGAAACTTTTAGGACTATAACCATAGCCCCAGGTTATACTACTTTGCATGCACACCTTAATATAACTACAGTTAACGAACACATACGGAAACACTACAAACGATTTCAGGATAACTAACGCGTAAACCCTAATTCACTCATATAGGACATGACTACAACCAACGTGTCTGACAATATTCGCAGAAGGCAGAAAATGGGCTGGATGAGGGATCTCTTTGCCTAAATATATACAATAATCAAGACAGGAAGAGGTATGGCTGTACATTACTATCTATCATTAAAATTATTAGCTAGAAAATTTCCTGGTTGTTAACACTGACACGTGTGGTTACAAAAATAAAGTAAAAGTATATATATGAATTGATTAGACACATCATATTCTTTATTTCTGAAATCACAACTCATTGGCGTTATCTTCTTATAATCATTACCAATCATCTTACCAGCTTTGGAGTGTAGGAAAACATATTCAAACGGTTAAAACATTATTGGTATTTATAAATTTAATTATATTCCTGGAAGATTATTGGATAATTCTTTAGGGATTAGTGAAATAAAGATCTTTCTTCTTTACATTTTATTGAAAACATAACTACATAGTGCTATCTCAACGTTTCGGAGTTATATACCATCTTCAGGAAATTCTACTACATCATAATTATTATATGATCATTACTATTAAATCATCATTATCATACAAATTGAAAATAGAATAAGGAAATAATAAAAAAAAAAACGTAATTAAGAACAACAAAATAGTGTGCAAAGAAACAACGTTAAAGGGACAATGAAAGGATTGTCACAAAAATACTCCTTGCACATAAGTTTTATTTAAATATAAAAAATTAAAATTAAAAATACGTAATAATATTATGGATATGTAGGACGAAATAAGGAGAAATAACTGTCTTAAGAATTTTAAAATATAACCTAAAAAGAGGTTAAGATAAATTATTGAATTGATTAACAAATAATGAATCAATTAGCATAAAGATTAAATATTCAAGAAAATAATAACTATAGTATATAATTATACATTGTGGTTGAATATCCTAACGATAGGGTAAAACGCCGAAACGTTGAGATGCTTTTAATCAATTATAAAAAAAAAATCTTCACTTCAGTAATTACAAAAGAATTATTAGGATTATTTGATGAATCTGACATCCCATTCTCTCCAAAATCAGGTTTAAACTAAAAATATGTTTTAGATCTCTAATAAAATCTTATAATGCCTAGTGTTAATAGCAATCGATCGTTATTTTCGGTAAATCTAGTTTGTTGTCAAATTCCATTGAAAAATCGTTGAAATAAAAAAGCCAAAGGTTAGTCTAACTGATTGTTCCGTGGATTTGATGGTCGATTCTTAATGTCGAGCTCAGTGGATTTCACCAACGCTCGTTCCTTATCGAAAAAATAGAGCCAACCGAAAAATTCCTTTTCAATCTTAGAACAGATATTATATATTGTGAGCAAAATCGACAATGTCTATTTGAAAAAAAAAAATAGTTAAAACTACTCTTAACAAGGTAAGATATCTGGATCCTATTTCATAATAAAGTACATGTAAATGTGGGAAGTACAGCTACTTAATAAAAGTACAAGTATTTTTATCACTTGAACTTGTTCTGTTGTATTTAATTTTGATATAGGGCCTTGATTTGAATTACTTCCAATATTCCCTCACAGTTTTTCAATGGACAACGAATGGACAATATGATACTCCTTAAATAAATATGCTCTATCTTATTTGATTATCGTCTATGCGAATGCTTACACCATTTCTTTTTTTCTTTTTTTGTGGTGAAAGTACATACAGTATTACTGTCTTTAATCTTTGAAGAATATTTCAAAGTATTTGCAATAAAGCTCACCTAATATATTTTGATCTTAATCTACTCTATAATTCCGCCTCGAACGATAAACGAGGTCGTAATCAGAAGCAATAATTTTGTTACAGTAAACACGATAAGGTTTTTTTTTTTTCCACATTTGGTATAAGTAGATGTGGTTTTAATATCAGGTGATGAAGCTAAGTGTAGAACTTTCGTGTCAACACGACTGCATTACTGTCCGAAAGTATTTTTCGCAGTCTGGCCGTTGCATGTACCCTGTTGTACTGTCGTGCGGAAGCACAAGAGAACAAATGGCATTGCGTGCTGTTGATTTTAAATCATACTTCACTCCTTTTCCTTCCGTCTTCTAATATTGTCCTGAGTAATGGCCGTTTTATTTTTATAGCTTCTACATCTGTATTTATACAAAGTATAATATTTATTCTACAGGCGTGGACCAGTGGAGTTATATCCAAATTGTTGTGTTTGCAAAATTCTCGTGATATTCTAGTGAAGAATGGGTAGCAACTAGTTAGAAAACCAGCGCTGGATTTGTTATAAACTTTTACTAATAAGAAATCATATAAAAGAACAGATAAAAGTTCCAGCATACGTCAGCTACCATAAAAGCGAAAACTGATTCATAGTTGAAGCAATTTCGTTAAAGTCATTTCCTGATCATTTTCTTTTTATAAGCACATTGCTAATTTAATGCACACTTATATCCATCGATTCAAGAACTATCTAAATGAGCAAATTTGACACACGACGTTTATGAAGCAACTGAATAGGAATTTACAAACTTGATTCAATATTTTCAATATTTTAATTTATGAGAGCATTTAGTCAGAGGATGTCCTCAACTTCCATGCTTTCACGTCTTTACATTTATTCCTATACCACTTGCTGGTTGTAGATACCTATCTTTAGTATTGTAAATTTAACAAATAAAATAAAAAGGTTTTATAATGATGGATATATCGTTGGCCGTAGGTGAAATTAAGGATTAAGGATATGGTTGGGGATGGGTTCAGGAAAGAAACACAAAGTGAGCAAAACAAGATAAAGCATAAAAGAAGAAAATAATAAATATTGTAGGAATTACAATGGGTTTAATAAAAGAGCATACAAAGAAATACATGAAAAATTGAAGTAGTACCAATGTGATATGAAAATATTTGAAAAGTATGCATACTAGAATTATGAAGTAATGAAAAATGAATGAAGGATTCAATAAATTTCAATAATAAAATTTTAAAATGTTTTATTTATTTACTTTATATTATTCAATTTTCTTTTTTATTATTATTATTATCCTAAAAAAATCAGTAAATAACTGATCAGTCAACGTTTCGCGATTCAGGTATCATGAGGACAAAAAACAAAAAGCAACTGCAGACAAAAAAGAACACATCTCACATCAGTTAAAAAAATTGATTGATGTGCTTTCTCTCAATGAAGGACATTTTTTTTTTAGTCTGTTAATGAGAGATGTGTCTTCTCTCTGTATTTAACTGATCTTGTGTTTTCTATCCTGATGATACCTTATAATTCTTTATGATATTACATATTCTACATATGTATAATTTATTATAAAACTGTATATTATCATTACTTCTTATAAAATCATTCTTATTAATGCTGTACCTAATTATTTTTTTAAACTTTTTCATTTGGAGGTGTGTTTACAAAAAAAGAACTTACATGATGCATTTTCCCAGAAATATAGGAATATAAAATGTTATTTAATGTTAATGTCTTTGTCCTTGTTTTTCTTAAGGGACCTAGTGTAATTTCGAGTGTAAATTCGTAGTTTCGATCCACATAGTAGATCTTCATCAGGGCAAGAAATAAAGACACAAAGGAGAAGGGGGATATGATGTATAAAAAATATATATACAAATTAAAATAGAATTGAAACTGAATTGAAAATAAAAGGAGTAATATGGAGGAATAAATACAAATTTTAAATATTTTTCTTTTTGTGCCAGTACAATTATTTTTCTACTTAAAGAATGTTTTTTTTTTTGGTTGCTTATGTATTGTCATTGAAATAATTTTAAATATTAGTTGACTTTATTAATGTAGTCTTTGGTCAGACGTGTTTTCTGTTTTCTTTTTTACTTTTACATACTTGTTATTCGTAAGTAAAAAAGAAAACAGTTTTCGTAACCTAGTCCCAGAATAAAGTAGTTTATGTATATTTTTATACATGTATATTTTACATGTATATTTTATACATCAATATTGCTCCTATGTATCTTTATTTCTAGCCCTGATGAAGAGCTACTATATGAGTCGAAACGTCGGCATTAAATCAATAGTCACAACTATTTTATTTTATTCTTGACCGCCATCCGGACCATGTTCTTCCTAATAAAACATATAATACTTCCCGGCGGTACAGCCAGTAAATAAACAACGAAACAGCCAGTACCATGAGAAATCTTTCCGAAATCAGATTACCTGTCAGGCATCCGTGTCAATTTTTAACGAGGATCGTGCACGTTGGTCCACGATTCCATTAATTATTCTTACGTCAGAATTAGACAGTTAAAAATGTAAGCTAGATCGATCGGCTGTTCTGCTTGCTCTACCTCGGCGGACGGTAGTGTGCAAACGAATCCTAGATCAAAGCAGGGACAAGGCACATCATACTAGTAGTTCCGCATTCTGTGTGTCTGGAGTATGTTTAGCGTGTTAGCATTTTTAGTATTAAAGGAAAAATGTTATTTTTCATCCATAATTCTGATGGTCTTTGTTTATTTCTGCTATATAGTTTCGCTAAAAATAGAAGGAAACAACAGGCAATTTATTTAATAATCTATCCGAATTCTAAACTGTTTCATACCTCGTATATATATTTTGCATTAGCACCATGTTTCATATTGCTAATTTTTAAATGCCCCTGCCATTTTTCGTTTTTTTTAACTACATTATTATGTTGAATTGATAGAAACATATCCGTAAAACTAAACTTTAATCGAGGCCTATTAATTTTAGTTCATGCATTTCTTAACTCTTATTACGAGAACTATGAATTCTCCTTCTACAAATTAATTTTCTTTTTTTTTTTTTCTTTTTTTTTTGTCTTCATATCATATCCGCTTCCTATGACTCAAAATGGATCCTCATATTCAGAGTTGTATTTACTTGTCTCTCAATAGCAGCAATACTCTGAATCGGCGTTTAAACAAAGTCAACATTATTTTCGGTACAATCGAAACCAGATCAAGAATTAGCCGAAAGAAAGGGAATATATAGACTTTCTGTTATTGGATTTTGTTCAAACAAGACACCGACTAAAGGCCATTGATTCCGGATTCCCAGCGGGGACCTAGCACGTCCGCCCTCGATTATATAAGAGACAGCTTCGGTCACGTCCGCGAGTAACGTTCCACGTACGCCTTTTTCAGGGGTTCAGCTTCGGCATCGGCCACTGCGGAACAACACTAGTGAAGTCTCATAATGGAATATCTGTAATTTGAGTTCATTATTAGGAATTTCCTGTCGTAATTTAACGTGCTTATATGTTTCCGTCATCGGTTTAAAATTTTATGTTATGTTTATAAAAATACAATTTTTTTGTATAGAATTATGTTAATTAATGTTATACAGCACAAGTAGATATTGGCTTCCTCAACCATCGTTGGTCAGCCATTTCTGCCACTACGTTTCACTATCAAAGTGGCCTCCTCAACTTTATTTGCGTCATTTGCTGTACCATATGTGCTTATAATTATGAAAGTGGTCTAAGTCATATATTTCTTGTTTCGAGATATTTAATGAATCGTATTTGAATAAATTAAAACATATTTTTATATTACGCGACATTTTAATTTATAATTGTATTAGTCTTAATTAATGGAAATTTATTATAGATATGAAATTTTGTGTGAATTTCATAGGAAAATGTTGTTTTTAAAGCTTGAATTGACTTAGACCATTTTCAAAATTAACTGAATGTCCTATAATTGACTTAAAGTAATAAAAAATTGTGATTTTTATTAGAAACAACAACTTTAACGACATAATTCATAAACATTTATTAATCATTTTTAACAAGTAATCCATTTTTATCATAATTTCGAGTTTTTAAGATTTTTAAAATGTTCCTGAAAAAATGGAGGGATGGCAGTAAACACATAAGATCTTTATGTTTTTCTTCAGTTACTGGTCTAGAGGTGTTGTATAATGGAAGTAATTGAATATTTTCGTATATTTTTGGTTTTCCTCTTTTAGGTTTATATAATAGTTTAAGTTATGTTTATATAATTTCTTTAAATTGTTGACTTAGACCACTTTCGTAATTAACACTAAATGAATTCGGTATAACGTTGTAATTACAACTACTATCTAAAGGTTCATTTTTGACGATATCGTAAAAATTACATTGAATAAATTTAGTTTAAAATCATGTCGTGTGAAATAAGTGATAAATTCATTTTTTTTTTATTTTGACTTAGACCACTTTCATAATTATGGGCACATATAATCTGACTATCATTATTTAGCTCTGCCCACCGCTCGGCGCCCGTGTAAGGCTTCTTTCACTAACACTCTTGGACTTGGATGATCATGCGTTCAGATCATAGGACCTGTTTATTGAAATCGATTACATTTTACCACCGTTATTTTCTTCTAACACTTTTTGGCGAAGAACACCTCTCAAAAGTTGTTTGAGATAGTCCAGGATTCCGAACCGATAGCAACACCAGGGTGAATAAAGATTTTGATTTAAACTTTTATTTCCATTATTCGCATGCTTTGAATTGGACTGATGGCAGTTTCAAAAAATCGTCACTCTCTATGATTATCTTAAGTGATTTTTAAATTACAAAATCATTAATAACCTGCTTCCGTCAGCTATGTACACTCAAAATATTCAGATGATGATAGTGACAACAGATGAAAATGATGTATAATGGCGAACAGTTAAAGAATTAGAGGATGTTTTAGGTTTAAGGTTATGGAAATTTAAGCGGATTTGGAGCCGAGAAGAATGGGGATTCCAACCCTATTTTGTCTTCCCATCAATCTTCATTTTTTTATTTCGTATGTAAAATATATTTTATATGTAAACATAAATGCATTCTTCTACTTTTCTAAGAAAAATAATATATGAGTCATTTTGCTGGAATGTGGAATCTCCTGGGAAGAGCCAATTGCAGTTCGGAGATTTAGCAAACATTACCTTACAATTTTACTCCCAAAAAACATTCACAATGCTCGTTTGCATATTAAAACGTAAATATATTATACAA
This sequence comes from Rhaphigaster nebulosa, assembly GCA_948150685.1. Taxonomy (NCBI): domain Eukaryota; kingdom Metazoa; phylum Arthropoda; class Insecta; order Hemiptera; family Pentatomidae; genus Rhaphigaster; species Rhaphigaster nebulosa. The sequence continues at coordinate 80,889,141 of OX411308.1, forward strand.
CTCAGCTTCAAGCGTATTTCTTGAGCGGGAAATTTTCAAACAAATGTCTTTTATGAGGGAATGAGCGTTAGCTTTAAAAAGTGCCTTCAATGAGTAATGGAAGTTTTCTAGGGTCTGGCAGCTCGGTAATATCACCAAGAAATGTTGGTTTTTGTTTTTCTAACCTTGTTTGATTATGCTGTATTTTTTCTCTGGGCAGCACCTTGGGTTGTTGCCCTATTCACAATATTTGAAAAGAAAACGTAGGTACGGCTTTACTGAATTCCTTAAAAAATACACGCTAGGGCTGCATACAGTGATACCCGCATAGAACCTTCACATTCCTATTGATTACTTATGCTATTATGAAATATTTTGTCGGACCCCAATCACCGCAAACAACAGCCAGCGCTCAAATATTAGGTCATAGTCTAGTAGACAGTAGACACAATAGGTGATCAACCAACAACTTGTGTTAGAGGAAACACTCTAGGGGCTCCTATTCAGAACGTAACTTATGTGTAGCCTTCGTTCCAGCAAAAACTCATTTTTTGAGTCGTTCCCCTTACATTCTGGATGTGCGTTAAGTACTTATAGTATTATATGCGATATATCTGCATAATATTACACGTATACGAGTATGTGTAAAATTACCGTGATAGTTTTAAACAGCAAAAATCATTATAACACTTGAGGAAAGTTCAGTATAAAAATTTCCATAAAATGATGAATTCAATACTTATAAGTGAAAAAAAAATTGTAACTATAAATACGTAGCTTTAAAATACCCTGTTCTTTGCTGAATAAAATAACAAAATATTTTCTTCCTTATTTATTTGTATAATTTTTAATAATTTAGTTTAATAGAAATCGAGGAATAATGTGATCTATAGCTGGCAAATGTATTTCACTGAGTACTAATGATAGTAATATATTTAATTATCATCAATAAAATACAATATTTCTAATTATCATTGAATCGTGGATATAATATGATATATATCGTCACTTAAAGTGCAAAAGACCTAAAAGCAGCATTTTTGAGAAGATCAATAAAACCAATATTTTCCTTATTATTTAATCTTTAATTATATGATTTTTGTTTTATTCGGAACTCAACTGATAATGTCAATCTCAGAATAAAATATAAATCATATAATTACAGATCAAATCATAAGAAAAAAATCAGTTTTATTGCCCTCCTAAAAAATGCAGTTTTTATACGTATAATCTTACGTCCGTACGATGTACGTAGCAACCATATACCATGTTATAATAAGTTATATATACCTCGTAACAGAATAATGTAAAGTTTATTTCGAATGACGAATAATTTAAAGTAAAATCTTATATATTTGCTGTTTTCAATTGTATTGTACTGAATATTAAATTAAAAATTAAAACATTACCTGAGGGCTATAAAATTAATATCTGTATCTAAAATTGATGTATAATATTATTCGCTATTATTAATAATGAAATTATTCCTTATTCCATTATTAAATAATTTTTATTCGAATGATTCTCATGTCTACAAAGTTATATATTTATCGGATAATTAATTTTAATTAATAATAATTTTAATACTGGATTAGTATTGGAATAAATAAATGCCTTAAGTATTTTATCATTTTGTTCTTGTTCAATGGAATCATCCAAACGCGAAAAATTGTGGGATATTTGACTATTATTGATAAATAAAAATGTTTTCACGATTTGAAACTTTGGTTTTTAGTACAATAACGAGAAAAATTGAATGCATTCATTGTATAACGGCATAGAATTATCCAATGAAATACTGCTGATAAATATAATTTCAAGCCCTGTATAGGGAGGGCTTCGGCCACCTGTTACCGAGACTATCCTATTACTCCTAAACCGAGATCCCCACCTGGAGGGCATGGCAAACTCTAATCCTTGGACAGTTAGTCGCCCCAAAGCGGACCGTTTGTTGAATCTATTTAGCGACTGATCCTCGGATTTGGGATAAGGACCCGAACCGAACCAGGGGTAGGAAGTATGGAGGGAGGGGTGGAAGGGGGTGGGAGGTGCAATTATTAATAGTGGTCGCTAATCCTTTTGTATTTATGATATCACTAATGCTGGAAATTAACATTCAGCCTCTGTAGGTGCCTCTGCCAGATACTGAGCTCTTATAAATCGCCCTGGAGGGAGTTCACTGGCTGGATAGCATCCCGGCCTAAACCTGCCTTAATTAGTATCAACTCGTGTATTGGCTAAGAGAAAATCCTTATGTAGGTATATCAATGATAAGTTTAGTAATTAGATAATTTATTTAATTTCAATTTACTGTGTGATAAAGTTTCTTAAAGCATTAATTTTTCTTATATTATAATAGTTATATATTTTTTCATTAAATTAATCAATTAATGAAATTTTTAAACAAAATATTATTTTAATACATTAAAAATACATGGTAACGTTTCGAACTTTTTGTATACTGGCGATTTTAAAAGTTATTTTATGCTTAATCATCATGGTCAGGGTAATTATTTAATTCGACTCTATTAAAGTACTTCTTGAATACAGATTTAGAATTGTTCTAATTTCTCCATAATGCTGTTATTATTTGACCAATAAGGTCAAATTGGTGAATACACATACTAAAATTCATAGATTAATCGACAGATATATAGGTTTATTTACAATCATTTGCAGTAATGTTATTTTTAATCACTATTCACAGAAACACAACTTTATGAATATAAAAAAAAAAAAACTAAAAAAAATACTTGAAAATAAGCACTGAAAATCATAAATCAATTCATAAAATAAAATTGTAACGACCATACAAAAATAATACTTTTAATTTTACAGTATACCTACAATTAAATTAGGTCTGATTTTTACAAAATTAGTACATAGTTGGAGGAGAGTAGTTTGTGAAATCATCAACAGTAAGAAATTCGTATGTGTTTTGGATGCCAACATTACAAAATTCTTACAGAAAATTATAATTTTTACAAATCTATCCAAAATTTTTTTTATATATAAGTATATAATTAAAGTATATATTAATAAAATATATAGTAAACAAACTACTTACTAAAAAGAAAACTCTGAGCTTTGATTTTTAAGGCGACGATGATCACATAAAAATGGAATTTTCTGTGATAGGAAAACAGTGACTATATATAGCACTGAATATAGATTAAAATCATTTTATCACATTTATTAATGAAATGAATTATTAATAAATTATTTTATTTGTTAATTCACTTTTTAGAACATTTATTAATTAACAAAGGAATGTTTAGAGCGCAATCTAGTAGCAATGGGTGAAATCTAGTTTGACTAATGAATTTCGCAAAATAAAAAAGGGTATATTATTCGTTTAGTTTATTAAGCCACTCTGTATTTGTATACAGTTGGTATATTGTATATTAAAAACTCTATTCTAAACTTATAGGTTATAGATTAATTTTGTTTATAAGCCATTCGCGTTGTTCTGTACAAAAATTTTTAAATTCTAAATCCTCCAAAATGTAAAGGTATATTAAGTATAAACGATTTTTTTGTTGTTGACTTTTCTTCCAAAGACGGAATTACATATCCCATCTTCAGACTGAATTGTTTTCTCATTTTCTTTTTTTAATCACATTTAAAACAATGTTTTTGTATTTTTGTATTTCATGTTGCAGAAATATTTCAGTACCACTTATCTCACATGTCTAATACAGTTTGAAAAAAACAAATAAGACAGATTAGTTGGGTCAAAATGTTCTTGTGCTATGTGATATGTGATAAGAATAATATTATTTTACGTTGTGACTCAAGAAATGACAATAAGAACATCCATCTGTAAAAAAGCTATTAATACTTTACTAATGTAATGAGAAGATCTAATAGAAATACATAAACATAAATAATGATGGCTCTGAAATACAAGTGTATCGAGTTATAATGTAGTATCGTATATACAACATATAAAAAATTCATGATATGCGTATGTATATATCATTTAATATTCTTTACTTTCCCTTAACTATATATGAAATATATAGTAAGAGGAAGTATTGCGATCGTGAAAAATTTCGAATTCGAATTTTCAACGGAAATGCACATTTAAAGGTGTTCTGAATTCAAATAACCTAATAAGGTCTGTTTGTGTGTGAACAAACAAGCTCAAAAACGAAAAGTCGTATGAAACTGGCACAACGCATTTATGGTAGATATATTATATTCATGGAATGTTTCAGCAGAGTTTTCGTCAAAATCGACTTGCCGGAAGTGCCACTTTATTTAAATAATTTTACACTTTTTTACAATTTTCTCAAAAACGGCTCTCATGATTTTGATTTCCTGAAAGTCTTGTCCTTAAAGCCCTTTAACTTTTCATGTATGTGGTACATCACCACGAAAATGCAGAAAAAAAAATGTTATGATGAAAAGAATATTTTATTATATTATGATTTATACCAACCACCGATATAACAAAGGAATAAAATAATGACAATTTTTACTATGATTGCTAGCTAATCTCGTAGCTCTGCAAAATTTTCGGAGCTGATGATAGGCCATCTGAATACACCACATATTAGAAAGCATATGTCTTTGTTGAAGATCTTAATAACGATCAGATTTAGAATTTGATTGATGAATTATTAAACAACAAACAAAATATTTGTATATAATATTTCAGTCTTATTTCAAGTAATATTTAATTAAAAATATAAATTTAAAAATTCAATTGCATGCAATGTTCATTTAAAAAAAAAAAAAAGAAAGAAAAGATAAGATGGAAATCTTAATCGAAGCCGATATTGTATCTGCAATACAAGTCACGCTCGAGCAATAGCAAACAATATATATGGCAGCCGTGAAGTGGGCCATTTCATCAGATTGGACAACACAGCACTGGAAGGTTTTCCTCCAGTGGCCTGAGTCCTATTATTTTGGAAAGTATAGCTTGCGATTCGTTGTGTTGACTTCTGGATATATATTATTGTGCCTAGTTGATGAAAATCGACCGACAGTTGGCTCGTGTAAAGATTGTTGACAATTATTGTAATTTTACTAAAACTTATTCACTAATAAGGTGGTACCATCATTGTTCAGTTTGCATAAGAACAGTGGATTTTTTTTTTTTTTTTTTTCGTTGCGTGTTTCTGTTGATATAGATCAGAGATTCGCAAGGATGTTCCAGGTGCTACCCGAACAAGCAAACAAAATTCATGGATAAAATCATCTTTATAACTACTTCAGTGAGGGGTAACAAATTGTTTTTTAATTTATTATTGAATGTATGAATTATAAGATCACGATCTACAATTAGTTAAAATAGTTCAGAATCGCTACAATAGTAAAGGCGATAGCTCTCAATTCTCAGTGTTAAGGAAGACTTAAGAATCAAGTGTCCAAATTTATTATTTTTGATGGATGCACTTTTATTTGTAGGAATTTTGGTGTTGGTGACCGGCTGCCTATTTATTTATTCTGTTATCAGACGTGGATCGAGCTTGTGGGATCGGAAGAGCCTCCTGGGGCTCACCCAAACTCTATATAGTGGGTATCCTTAATTGGGGAGAAAAACGTAGCGGTTGAGCGTTATCTCAGTCAAATCACCTTCTTACACAACCGTTGGCTTAGAAACAGTACTGCTATGCTTCTCTAACTTCGAGTTGAGTTTTATTACTATTTAGCTCTAATACATTAGTCTATATATATATAGGGATGCCATTGGGCAATCATTGAAGATGATTATCCCAAAATTAAGTAAGTTTATGAATACTTTTGAATTTCTTACCTTGTCCTCTAAATTGGGTACCTTTCCAAAGGCCTGGTTTGTGTTTACCATTATTTAATAATTAACCAAGATAGTGTTCCTACTTTTAAGTTTAATACTAATGTTAATCAAAGTTACTGCTATCATAATGAAAAAGTATATTCAAATTAAATATGGACCTGGTTACTAAAGAACAACCTCCTTGCTAACATTTATCTTTATTCCTCAAAATTAAAATAATAAACTATTACAATAAAAAGTTAACCATGGAATGATTCAGCCTAGACTTAGCCATTAATTGTTTTAACATAAATCTCTTATCTGTACTAGTTGGTGTTGATGATGGTTCCTCAGGCGAAGGCTTGAAGGCGATTGTTGTAGGCTTGCATCAGGCAAGGTCAGGATTCAGAGCGCATTTCTCATCTTCAGAGTCTCGTCGTCCACCCTCCGCCTCGATCAGTTTAGCAGTCCCTTCCTTTTTACCTCTTTGCTTCTTTCCCCCTTTCTCTCTTATTTTGCCTAAGAGGGAGTTGAAAACGATGTTCATTGGCCTACTAGTTTTATAGAGGGAGGAAATTCTGGGATTTCATCGGATGGCTCCGCCCCTTGTCCTAACAGCCGGTATCTGCGAACTATTATCCAAGTAGTCTAATTTAATAATACCTTTTCCACTTTTTCCTCGAGGCCAGTCAAGTCTAAGGGGACCAGTTCTTAAAATTGATTAGATGTTCCAGCTTTTGGCATTGTTACAGTGTTAACTTCTCAGTAAGGTTTTTAAATTAACTTATCCCTTATCACTTATGTGGTGACATCTGTCATCGCCTGTCAGTTACCCTTCTCTACCTGCTCGACCCTTATTTCTTTTGTTCGCTATTGATATTGTTAAATTCTATAACGATAATATTTAACAAGATCAATACATATTAGTACTGTCCTTACCAAGTACTAAACCCAAGACCCTTTATGGGTTTTAGTGGTACAGGTTTTATATGAAATTGAATTTTTGGTGGTTTATTGATTCGATTTATGAAATTAAACTTTCGATTTTGGATTTTCGAACTTTATTTTCAATTTATTATTTTCTTAGAGAAATTTACTGTAATATACTGATCTTATTTTTAAAGTTAAATACACTTTTGGAAACTGTCGAAAAAAGTCTAATCTATGTTGCATGTCTGTTTGCATTGGATTGATTGTATTTTATTGGTACTATATTGTTTTTAGTGTATTGATAAACATAAAAGTATCCAAACATAAAAAAATCAAAGACAATTAACTAATAAGGAATTACAGGATGTGGTAAAAACTAAAAATCTTTTTTTACTCGTAACTATAAAATATATACTTAAAGCATATATATGTGAGGTTCATCATCTTGTTTTTCATTAAATTACTTCTGCCATCCTATAAGATTTGATATGTAACGTCATCTTTCCGTGCTTTTCATGCGGTTTTTAGCTAGATATCGGATTCTTTACTACAAATTCGTCTAAACAATATCTCGTTTAACCTCTTGGTTGATTGAAAAAACATTTGATCCAACGAGGTCAAAAATTACCTTTCAGCCTGATTCAAATATTTTCTGTTGTGCGATTGTTGTGCCGTAAATATAAGTCTGTATGTAATGTATTTTTAGCGACTTACGTGTGTGAAACCGTAACTATATTTTTTTTTATTTATTTATCATTTAATAAGAAAACAAAATTATTCAGTTGCATTTTCATCATATAGGTATATATTTTTTTAAATTTTGTTGTTTGAAAAATTTAATTTAAACGAAAGCTCTGTAAGCAATATGCCTCGATGCGATATTTTTATGTACTATCCAAGTCAGAGATGTGTGTATCTCTGTAATATGAGAAATGGAAAATTCTCCAAGTAATGTAGTCGACATATTTCATCACTAAAACCCTATTTGTTGAATGTTGTGGCAACAACGCCCATAATTCTTGCTCTAAACTGTGAAATGGAATTTTAATTCCATAATATAAAAAAAAAATGCCGAGGAAGACGGAAGAATGAAATGAGACGCTAGGATTTGGTTCGAGAGATAGAAGTTGGGGGCAGATTTATCGGGCCCGGAGAGAGAGGATCCCGTTAGGAGAATTTTAATAGGGAATTACCCAGGCGAGTGAGCAGGGAAAAACGGCCCGCGGGGTTGGCAGCACTGATTTACGTCGCCATTACTAGCTCCACGTGAGTCTGTCACGTCATGCGTCACCGCCGCTAATGGAGAGGCGGATTTTTCCATCGAGCTAATTCTGCTGGTGGATGGTGATCAGTTCGGCCCACCAACCACATGACTGGACCTTTGTAGGACGAATCGTCGTTCATATTATATTGTATAAATATATATATATATATATATATATATATATATATATATATATATATATATATATATATATATATAAATTCTGTACTTCAAGTGCCTAGTTATATTTAATATATTTATTAAATAGTGGAAATATATTAATAATTGAATTCAAGTTTTTTTTTCTTTTCTAACAATGGCATAGTAATTGATTTTTAAATTAAGTATTTTGCTATATTTTCAATTATTAACTATTAACTATGTTTTAATAGAGGAAGAAATATTAAATACAAGTCAATGAAGTGTTCTACGCTAGAACGGTACCGTGAAATGGCGTTCTCCATAAAAAGGCCATATAAGTAGTGCTATGTATTGAGAATACTGCGATGGAAGAAGAAATTTTCGATTTATCGAATAATGTGCAATTTATGTAATTGCCACATAATTTATTCAATATTAAAATAAATAAGTTTCCAATTCGGATACGGAAACTCCTGCAAGGTACCTTTGAGGCTCTTCTCGAGAAGGCTAGGGGCAGCTTGAGATATCGGTAGGCAGCTCAAGCAGTCATAAAGATAAGGCAGAAAACCATGCTTAAAAGCACCATAAAAATAAGAGAGATAACCCGCCGACAAGATATAATAAACTGTGCCGCCAAGAACGGAGACAAAAGAGAAAAGTTTCAAAGATTTCGAAGCCAATTCAAGGGAACTCTCCTATCAAAAATTCCTATTACATCAACCAATATGAAGGTCCAAGAGGAGAGTGGGGGCAAAATGTCTGGAAAATAGATATTTCAAGAAGTATAAGAGGAAGAAACAGAACGGAGGGGCGAAAGAGGAAGTGAGTCAGTCAGAGTTTGAGTGTATGGCAATAGTCAAATTTGAAGTGTGAAAGCTGTAAGACCAGCTAAGTAATTCATTCAAGACTCTAGAGGAAGAGCCGAGTCATGAGAGGCCGAAAAGAGAGTTCGAGATAGCAGCTGAGATGAAGCGGATAAGACCATCGAGTAGCGGCAAGCGATCTCAAGCAGCAACGCAGAGAGTACCAAAGACGACGAAGGCAACAAGAGATAAGTCATAATCCCTAACTTTCATGTGTACATTTTTGTTGAATATTATGTGGCAATACAATAAAACATCAATAGGCAATTCAGACCCAGTATTTTCAAATACACATGTTAAAGCCAATAGTCTTCGATAATGAGTTTAATTAATAAGTTCTCTTAAATAAAGATAGATCTAAGTCAAAATCCATTATTATATTTATGAATGCCATCATATAGTTTATTTAATTTAATTGGTAAAAGCGACACCCTTTGGAAAAGATCTCCAATGGTATTTATAATAAATACCCCAACCTATGAACCATAGCGGGGAGGAGAGAGGGGTCTTATGGTCTCTAGCCTTTTTCTGCCAGTTTGATATTTGTATACAAATATGTAAGAAATACAGAATATATGTAATTAAGTGAATGCGGCTTCTGGAACCCCCATCTGACTTAGAAAAGCAGATTGCCAGAAACGTAGCATTTAAAACGGCATCCCTTGTTGGGGGGTTTCTACCAATTCACTTAATTAGTATATTAATTATAAGTATCAGTAATTGAATTAAAGTTTATAATCTTATTATAATAATTACCACTGGTGGCATTAGGGTAATTTTATTATTAGAATCACGTAATGTTGAAATTTCTCATAGCACTACCGTCCATGAAGATTTAATTAACTTCTTTTTTGTTTGCTTTGTCCATAATAATATTTATTTGCTCTGTTTTCAAATGATCACTCTACTTTAATATCTAATATCGAATATCTAATTAAATAGCCCTGCAATGAATTTTTTTTTTGGTGTTAGCGTTTTACATCACCATATAAAAGGGTATAAGTTCGCATCTCAAAACTTTCTTTTGGAGCATGTACCCTCGCTGCTATACCCCAGTACCCTATTTTCGAATAATTTAAGGCACTGTTCTTTCTTCAACATAAGTGGGCTCGTTTCGCACGAGTGATGTGCACATCGCTCCAAGCACGTTTAAGTTTACTTTAATTGACATGTTCTTCCACTTAGCTCTTCCATTGTAAGCTGGTTTGGGAAGGGTAGTCTGCCTACCTATTTACCGAGTGTGTGACGAATAATGATTCAGGACAAGAGAGAGGTAATTTTATAAGAATCACGATCTTAAGAACGGCAAATCTTTACGGTGAAAAGAATGCCTCGAGAACGCCGCTTATTTTACAGAATCTGATATCTTTAAGAGAGATCCCAAATTGAAACAATTTGATTATAAATTTATCGGTTCGAATACTTATTTCTTGCTATAGGAAAAATAAATACAATAATAATCAGGCTGAGAAAACAAAAGGAATTAATTTCTCGATTGGATTATTTTGTAGCTCCCCGCAAAGTGAGAGTCTTTCTAATCTGAAGTCTAAAAGGAGCGGTTTTGTCCATTACTAAAGCAGCATGTAATTTCATATTCATTTTTAAAATTGCTTTATTTTAAAATAAGATTGATTTATAAACAAAGAAATCAAATGGGTACGTGACAATTATACTTTTACAAATTAAATAAAATTTCAACGTAAAAATTCAATCTAACTGAAGAGCGTGAAATCGAAATGAACGTGAAAATGATAGGAGTATAGCAACAAGTGTGGATTGTCCTTTAAAGAAGTTGGGTGATCCTGAACGCGATTAATACAGTTTCTCACTATAGAGCATTAAAGGACTTCGTAGCCATTGGACCCGTTTCTTTAACAAGTTAATATAAAATGAATTTATGATTCTGATTCGAATTTCAACAATATATGTTAGTAGCTAGTTATATCGTCCAAAAATCACCACTTATTCAAGAATCGAATACAATTTTAGGAAACCCGAATGTACCTACCTCGTACCACAAAAAAAAAAAAAAAAAAAAAAAAGATATTACTATTTAATTTTAATTTTATTTTTTTATTTCGTTTCTCAGAAGGATAAATTGGAAATTAAGTAGACAATGTAGATCGTATGACTTCGGTAAGAGTCGGATATACCCTTGAATTTCAGGTAATTCGTTCGAATTTTCATAAGTGATATAAGAGTATCAGTACAGACCTTCAAAAGAAGTTTTATTTTAAAAAAAATTAAGAGTCAGTAATAACCTAACCGTTCAATTTTGCGTTACCGTTCTGGCTTTCAAGCCACGGATACACACATTCAATAATAAATAAGAGTTGTAAAAAAAAAAAAAAAACACAAAGCTTCCCTACCTTCGGGAAAAATACACCCAGTAGGATTTATTATATTAAAAGGTTCGAACAAAAAGATCCAGCCAGGAACGAACAAGTTGGTCTATTCAGGCGGGAGCAATATCGCTTCTCGACGGACCTATTGTCCAAACTCACGCTCATAAATACACTCTCAAAAGCCATTTGCCGTCTGTCCTCGCACATAGTTGCTCTCCGACATTATTCGCCCACAGTTTTATATGTATTTCAACTCTATAAAGGGTCGGTTTTAGAATATATATTTGCCACGGGACGTTTGAAATATCGTGCTTTTAAAAAGTTACGATATTAATATGAATATTCGCTTTGAAATGGATAGAAAGTAGAACTGATTCACAATATGTTGAATGTTGAATTGTGTAACAAACCCTTAGAATAAAAAATTTCTATTGGATTTCCTATATTGGCTCTATAACTTTTTTATTGTTAAACAGGTCTGGGGAAATAATATACAAAATATTTTAGACGAAGGACAAATGTTCAAAATAACAACTCTTTTTATGACCGAGTAGTGATTGGAAAGGTAGGAGAATAGTCATTGTTTGCCTGATGATTATTTTATAATTAGAATTATTATTGTATAAAATATTGTATATGCATAATGAATAACTAATCTTAATGTTTTTTTTAAAAGAGATGAATATGGTGCTGCACACAGAAAGCTTCTCGATGAAATAAAATATAAATTAATTTGAAACTGTGTACATTATTTTGCTTTTATCATTTGGAAACATTTTTATTTTAAATGTTGTAATGGTTTTAACGGCCCATAATATTTACCTCTTGGTTGACTATTGTTACTTTATCACAGAGTTTTGATACTCATACATCAATGAATTAATGCAATAACAACTTTTCATTGATCAACGATAATCACTTCATCACATGAAATCATGAATAATGATAACAAATACCTGAAGTGGTTGACAATACTGTTCAAAAACTACGAGAGTTACCCTTTCAAGGGCCCCTTCTCCTCTTTAAAAAGAGGAAAATAATAAATTGGCCTTCCTATAAAATACTCAAAATGACTTCATTGAAACTTGGCCACTGAGTCTGAATATGCTGCGCCCGCATTAACCTCCATCCCGCTCTTTTATAACTTTTCGGAGCCTTGATTTTTCTTTCTTTTATTATTATATTTCTCCCTTAGAAAATCAAAAGGAAAAAAAAAAGAATAAAAAGAAAACTTCCCTGAGTGCCATTGAAAAGTTTACTAACTCTCCCCTCTCCTTGTCGTGGTTAGGGGAGGACAGCGTTATCCGGCACCAAAGACCATTTAGAATGGTTAAATAACTTTGAGCTCACTTAAGGTAATAGTGAATTATTGTTACTCTTGAAGATGTCTTAGTGAAAGAAAATAATTGTGTTTTTTTTATATTCTGTCAGAAAATTTCCCGTTATATCTAAATATTATGTATTAAATGACTCACAAATTCTTTCCCATAATATACCCACTATGAGTCAAAGAAAAACTCAGATCAAAATCCAGTATACAACATAGAGAGTTCCACAATTCTTTTATGTACACATATTAAAATTTGAGTATCGAAAACCAATATTTTTATTTCTCCAAAAATAAAGAAAAATGAAAAAAATAACAAAAAACGGCTGGTTAGACAAACAAAGAACCCAAAAAACTTTTGGTGTGGTGTGTTTTCGTTAGAATTGTTTAAGTTATCAAATATATCGAAATAGTAGTTCGATACATCAATAAAATATATCGATTTTACCATATATCTGGCCTCGATTTTTAATCTTTAAAAGCAGAAGAAGAGGATTTTTAAGTTTAATTGAAGCACAGATTAACATAAATTAATAAGTCTTAGATTTTTAATAGATTTAATAGCAACAATAAAATATTTATAAATAGCTTATCACGAAAAGATGTATTAATTTATTAGCATTTGTCAATAAAAAAAAAAAAAACACAGCAGGAAATAGAGGAAACATTAACATATTTTCATAAGCATAAGAAACAAAACAAAAAAATATTAAAAAGGACGGAAGGAAATATTGAACGGATAACTGAAAACCTATCCAATCACACAAAATGTAACGAGTCTATTTAATTATAAATATTAATATCTACTAAGAACTAGAAAAAATTAATTAAATTGCTTAGCAAAAAAAAAAAGGAAGAAAATAACAATTGAATTAATAATGATTGAAGCTGATATTTCAAATTAAAACTAACAGACAAAAATATCGATATTTTAGTTTAAAAAATTAAAAATATCGAGGCCTGATATAACCATGTATTGATATTTTTATCTGATATATCGAACTAATATTTCGATATATTCGAAAGCTAACCAGACATGTATATATATATATATATATATATATATATATATATATATATATATATATATATATATATATATATATATATATATATATAATTAAATCAGATAGAGTGTCAATACACAAAATATATATATATATATATATATATATATATATATATATATATATATATATATATATATATATATATATATATATACATTTTGTGTAAAATAAAAATTCATCTTATGTCTATTACTCATTCTCCCCAGTCAGAAATTAAGTTTCTGAGTTTCAGAGCAATAGCATGCTGATGTTATCAATATTTCCCTGGACAAGTTTAGCATGGTAACGAACGGCTGATAATATACATCCATTTTTTAAAATGTGTTTGGCATTCAACTCCAGCATCAACTGATTAGAGGAGCTTTCCCAAGCAAGGTTGTATTAATATTTCTTATAAAAGAAATACTTTAAAAATCGCTTTTGCATCCTCTCTATCAAAGTTACTCCTTTTATGGTTACAGTGATAGAAGAAATAGTGTTTCAGGATCAGTAAAGTCAAAACAAGTCTTCTAAAAAATCGATTTTTTCTGATATCATTGAATAAATATTATGCTTATGAGCTTCAAGTGTCAAACGGTTATCACATCATATCCCAAGATGTTTTATATCTTCAAATCTGTCTAATGTTTCATTCCCTACTCTAAAGTTATAGGGAATTGTAAATTGTTTGATATCATTAAATGTTGTGTTGTTTAAATTGTATTACATATTATTATCACACGGATACACTATGTTTGACTGGATAGTTAGAAGAATGACTTGGAGTCCACATGTTAAAACGGAACGAAATACCCTAAGCAAACGATCACTTTTTTCCCCAATCTTCAAAACTATAACTTAAACAGAAATTAAATAGTTACTTACTTAAACTCTTTTGTATATTCTCCTCTATAGATATATGGTACAGCTAAAATGACTCACATACAAAATATACAAATTTTCCGATTAAAAGATTAGTCCTGATATCAAAAGCACCTTTTGGCACGAGGCGAAGAAAATTCCACAAACTGACCTACACCTGCCATTGATTGACCAACGAACAAAGGCTATTTACTAACGCTTTCATAGTTACCTATATAATAGTTAATGAATTATTCGCTAAATTTTAATTGTTGACTAGCCCAGATATACAAAGAAGATAATAAAAAGGTTTTGGATGAGATATCTCCATGACCTAAGATATCTGCTGCTGCGTACTATCCTTATCCATACCAGACCTATCATTTTTGTCCTATGTAATCAGACAACATGGGTTCACCTATAATAAGTAATCTGAGTATTTTACATATCGCAACGAGAGAGCCCGAAAATTAAGTCTAGATAAAATACTGCGGAATGTTTTGGAGCAAGACGCCCAAAGGGGAGGAGATAAGAGTAGGAAAATTTCGTACAATAATTTATATAAAATATACTACGATTGTAATCGATAAAGAGTTTTTCTTAATAAAAATTGTATTATTATTATTTATTTATTTTGTGTGTTTGCTAAGCTTTATAATTAACATTATTATCTGGTAATAAATATTTATTGATTCGTATTTCTAATTATCTCCAAGCTTGCGAGGAAAAATACTTATGAATTGGGTAGATTTATTCTTTACTTGTTACTTCTCAAATGTATCACAAGCCATCAACAGCGAAAGACGTAAAAAGTAGTATTAGTGTGAAAAATGAATACTTATCAGTTACCATGAGTGAATAATAATCCCTTCCGACACCAAAACAAATAATCAATACATAATTATAAAGAAAAAAAAATCACAATTATGAGCTCATTTTATCCTGACCAACGCCCTTGGACTGAGCACTTGGCAGTCTGGCTCTATATTATTTGAATAGCCCGACCCTGCTACTAACGCAACTACAGCCTGAGGCGTAGACCCTCGTGCTAGGAAAACATCGCATCAATTCCGAGGAGCGTAGGCGCTATCTTTCCCATGGCTCTAGTAAATTTCTGGTTTACACGTCATTAACCAGGACCGCGTCTGTCTTATCCGCGTCATCTCCCGGTGCGTTATCTCCCCGCACGCGTCTCGGCACGCACCCGACCAACCTCTCATTATCGCCAGCCACCCTAATCTACTTTCCTACTCAACTGGTCCCATAGATAGTCCTGGGCAGTTTTATCTTATGACAGTATAACACGGTTATGGTACTTGACTCGGAGCAAACGTGATTAACTTCTGCGAATTAAAATCATGAGTTATTAACTCCCTTGTGTTCAGCTTAGAAACGGCACACGAGCTCTTAGCATACATGGCTACTAACCAGGTGGCAATTACCAAGCGACAATGAGTATTAAAATAAATAAAAAACCTTCAATTACAACCAGGTTTTCGTTAAAAAAAGGGCCTATACCCACCAGTCGGTTAAGTCATTCGGAAGTTACACATTCACGAACAGATGCACCAACGATTATATATATATAAAAATAGATCAAATTTCATATATAATCTAATATTATTATGATGTAATAATGCAATATATCATTTGTCGTCTCTTTTCGTAAATGTTATAAACAACGAAAAATCGGTTCAAAATATATGTCACATATAAAAAAAAAAGGCTTGACATTTTTTTCATAATAGTTCTGAAGAAAACTCCTGTTAAATGGCAGTTTACAAACCCAAAGTAAGTATACAATTTGAATTAATGGTCTTTGACAATTTTTTTATAGTTGGAAGGCTTATTTATAATGAGGCATTGGTTATTCGCTGAAACATCCACTGAAAAGTTATTGAGACCAGACTTACAAGCATCCCTTTTGATATCATTTATTTTACATTTTCAGTCTAAATGTCATTGTCTAATAGAAATATTATGTGGATTTCTTTTAAATTTCATAACCGGAGTGCCACCGAAAGATGGAATACTCTAGATCTAGGAAATATTTTTATCTATTTATAAAGATAAGCTATATGTATCTTTACAGATATATATCCATATATATCTATATCTATACTATTATATAAAGCTAAAGATTTTGTGAGTTTGAACTCGCTAATGTCAGGAACTACTAGTACGATTTGAAAAATAATTTTTGCGGTAGATACACCATTTATTGTGGAAACTTTAGGGCTTTATAAGATCACACTAGAGCCTATAGGAACGGAGGAGTAACCATAAATAAATTTCTATGAGAAAAACTGTCCAGCTTGTGAATTTCGTCATGAGAACTTCATACAAATTGAAGCAAGTTTTCTACACAAACTTTTTAATGAAACTTTAAAAATTGTTTAAAAACGTCTTTTTATTCTGTTCCTTGAAAATTAACTGAAATGAGACTGATTAATATATTATAGGTTATTGTTTTAAAAGAGATTTCGTATTTTAGGGGTTAATCAATATTTAATGCAGGTGAAACTGCGAGACAGAGCTAGTATTATTAATTATTATTATTATTAATACATAAAATAAACATAGGTTAAATTTCATATATATGTGCATACAGAAAAAATAATTTATATAACTGATAACTTAAAACTAAAAAAAAATTAGTTTTTAACGAATCCGTTATTTTTTGGGAATAAAAAAAAAAGTCTTTAGGTGGTTTAAATATTACTAAAACTAATTTTTAAAAGATATATTTTCAATTGATTATTTTGAACCTATCACTGATACATAAAAGATAAAATATATACTATTAATTAAAGTAGATTTTTATTGCAATCATTGATTTTAGAGGTACCAAGAAAGTTGAAAAAAAAATTAAATAAATAAATAGCTGGTTCCATGTATAAGTATTTTAATATCACTATAGCACTGAAGTATATCATAGTATATCACTTAAGATGATAAGGACTGAGATGTTTGAAGGAAACGAACAGAAGTGCTCTTGAAATTTTAATTGAAGAGCTAATTTGTAGAAGAGGGATAGGAAAAGAGTCAAGGAGGTAATTAAGTACCAGAAGCTTAAGGGAACATAAACTGCCACATTTCAGTATGTCATGTGTATATTGTGATAGAAGTTTTTAATAGTAATTAAGATTATTAATCACCCAATAGTTTCAGGAGGCTCTTAGTAACACGTAATAAACATGAACTCAGTTTCCAATTTTGTAAAAATGTATGTGATTTTATCAGTTTTATGTTGTGTTTATTTCAAAAAGGGTGTTAGATAAACTAATAAAATCACATTCTGTTAGTTGTCAAAGAATATACTAGAATTACATTTTAGCCAATGCTATAAAACGGAATGCAAAAGAACATAATTTTTTATATCTGACTGGATAATATTGCTATAAAAAATCGTTTGTGTTACATTTATAGAAAAGAATTTGGTTTAGAGAGTGTTTAACTGCCTGGGCTCAATAGTGATACTTTATGCTTCAAGACTAAAGCTTTTTTTTTTAATTCTCTTTCACGGGATGGATTGAGACGTATTTACATTATAATATAATACAAAAAATACGAATATTATGTATTTATATATATTTTTTTTCCTTTTCTTTAGCGTAGACCCTGAAGAGAGAACATTTATTGATTTAACTACGTTACAATATAATACTTATTCGGCAAATAATTGATATAATTATTGCAGTTCTTTTGCATCGAATATATAGAATAAATAAATTATGAAAAAATGATTGGAAATGTAAAAACAAAAACTATTAATGATAATAATCAAGTATCTTATTAGAGAATAAAAAAATGACCAGCTTTTTGTTGATATTGTTTATTGTCTAATACAATTAAATATATGTAAAACATGTTTTCCTGCGAAAGCTTTTGTACAATCTACATTAAATTCTAAAATTTATAAATGTAACTAAAATTATATTTTATTATAATATTAAAATATAAAAATAATATTTTTTATAATATTGAAGTTTGAATGTAAGAGCTAATTCTTAAGTACTAATTGATTTAAAAGTTAATATTTTACTAATGCAATTATGTCACTAAATATGTAGGTACATACAAATATATCTTCTTTTTTTTCTACTTTTGTCCCTCATTTTTTTTTTAAATTTAAATTATCAGCAATATATTTTCACCAAAATATTTTATTTATTTTTTTTTTGTATTTCTTAATCTTAATGTATATTAATATATATATATATATATATATATATATATATATATATATATACAATATATATATATATATATATATATATATATATATATATATATATAT
Source organism: Rhaphigaster nebulosa (assembly GCA_948150685.1). Taxonomy (NCBI): domain Eukaryota; kingdom Metazoa; phylum Arthropoda; class Insecta; order Hemiptera; family Pentatomidae; genus Rhaphigaster; species Rhaphigaster nebulosa. The sequence continues at coordinate 80,907,946 of OX411308.1, forward strand.
ATATATATATATATATATATATATATACATATATTTTATTTTATTTTATTTTTATTTTTATTTTTTTTTTTTTTACACCAATATTAATTTTGTCTTTTGGCATGGGTTTTATTTGTTCAATTTTGTTATTCCTAAGGGCTCTAGTCTTAGAATAAAGATTTGTTTTGCTATCTATAATACAAGAGGGAAAGATAACAAAATAAAATAATATACCCTAAAAAAAGCATATATATATATATCAAACATTCTTCGCTTAATATAATGGTAGTACCAACATAGGGTAAATTTTAAGAATGATTATGTATAGAACTGTTTCTTTTTCCTTTTAATATCGTTTGTTACATGGTATTCAAGGGCCTGAAATGGCCATGTATTTTTTGGCAATTTGTATAGTTTTTTGATTAATTTGTTGTTTTTTTTTGTATATATTCCATCATTCTTAAAATTTACCCTATGTTGGTACTACCTTTATGTTAAGCGAAGAATGTTTGATTCCAGCCTATCATACGTTTTCGATGATCGATCAAAAAGAAAAAACATATTGAATCCGGGATACGAACGTCTCATGCCTAACCAACCTCTTATCAAGAAGAGAATAGTACTGTGCGTCCAATAGGCGGTACAGTATAGTAAATTGCAATTCACAGATCCGCTCCTGCGTGGGCTGGATGTGTGCTACGTTCAATATGTGGCGTTTATAAGAATGGTCAATTACGATGTAGAATCGTCAATGTCAATAAAGTTGGATCTTTTTTTTTTTTTTTACTGTGATATGGTGGACAATACGGAAGGAACAAGAAGAGCTATTATTGTAGGAACGCCAGCAGAGGGAAGAGAAAGCAGTCTATTAGCGGCCCCGGGGGAACCCTGTATCAACAAGTCCCCAGGGCTTCGGTTCCAATAGCCCACTGACTCATACTCTTCTCTTGTTATAGCCCTGTCTCGCTTCATTGTACCGTTTAGCCTCAATGTCAGGGGCAACCTATAGCTTAAAAATCAAGTTAGATTTTTTTCTAAAATATTTAGTTTATTGGAATACAAGCATAATATTATTCTACATCTATGAACCTTATGATATATACTGATTCTTTTTCTTATCCTGACTGTTCACGGAAATAGAAAAGATGCTTGAAAAAATATCAAAAAATCTCCGTCCCAATAAAAAACGGATCGGTGAAATATGGCTCTGGCCATTAAAGTATTTGTTTTCCTAATTTTTTTAGTATTATTTTGGCATTAAATTATTGCACGTTCATAAGTTATAGTATTCAATGTTATGGGAAACTTTAATTTCCAGCTCAGAATAAATATACTTTGCCCACTCAGAATGAAAGGGACCCAACTCAAACAATTTTATTTTATTGTCACAAATCGGAATGATAAAGGTCCAAATATTAAAATTTCCAAAGTAAGCAATTTTGAGTCGTATATGTGACATCTGGATCTGCGATTTAAGAAGTTGAGCATGAGAACAAAAGAAGTTTTGACCTTTAAAACAACAAAGAAGTCTTTATAATGGTTTTAGAGTTATACCTAGTTTATTAACATTTTTGTTGTTAGCAATGTTTTCCTAAAGGTTTAATAAGGTTCAGTAAAAAAAAAAATTAATCTTTTGTTTTTTCATCACATGTCGACTTCTATATCATTCATTCAATTTCATTGTCGAAATTTCTTAATTATTACATCATTCCATTTTATCTTTTATAGATTAACAAATTCAAATAATGAATCAGATATTCTTTAACATCAGTTATGGAAGATCGTTTATATAACAGTATATCTTTCGGACTTGTAATAGCATAATGATGACGGTATATGCAGAATCCTCTTTCTTCAGTTACTACCAGGAGTAAAGATACTTTAAGGGTAAGAAGCTGTTTCTTGGTGTTATGCCAGAAAGACATGTGTTTGGTGCCAGAAACCACCCTACCCTGATGCTCCTTCTAGCGTGGTAGAGACTTATTCCACAAACAGGTTCTTTAGCAAGAGAGCACTTTTTTGTCCATCTCTTTATCGTAGAAAGTACCTCAAATCGAAGCTTTCTTATTATAAGGATAGGCTGTTCAGAATACTTTGGGCATTCTCAACTATTTTTGATTGACTCTCATCTACTCTCATGACTTAAATCTTCATATATTTTCGGTGAAAGCATATTTTGTGATGGATCTGTAATGCATTCCTAAAATAAGATAAAGATAAAGTAAGAGACGCAGACTAAAAGTCTGAGAGGAATCTATCCAAAGGAATAGACGCTTGGGATTTGAACACCTTTTATGTTTCAGATTCCTATTGGTAAGGAATCCTCTCCTTCAGCAATGGACGCAATATATTGTATTAACAATGTTACCAATTGTATAGAGAAAAAATGATTAGTAGAATATTAATCCTGAGATTGTGGTAAAAATCAAATTAATATAATATTAATTAATCAAACTAATTGAAATTAATAAATAGTATAACAAGTAAAACATGATTAGGATCCACAAAATGTTTAACTTTTTTTATTTATTTTTTTAGGTTCCAACCGGCACCCTAGAAGACTCGAGGTTACAAAGGTGACTCCTTAACATTCTCTGTCATCATGGTCTCATGAAGATTAATTAATTTAAATTTAAATTAAATTTTGATAATCTATTGAACTTTTGGCGGGAAATAATTTTATATTACATTGGGGTATTATTCTTATGGGGTAATAATGCATATCGTGGTCGTACATGAATATGAGATGTACAGCATTTACTGACCCGTAGAAAGTGGCTGCAATGAGACACACCTTTCGAGCAGAAATTACTAAAAAAAAAAAAAGAATCAATTTTCCGATCCGGTTGGCACATAGAGTATCGGGCGAAGGTGCAATAGTTTTACGGTCGAGTGCCACTGGTGACCAGATAGTGCAGCTGCTCCATTGGCTATGGTTAATAAATTAGTAA